>CM063174.1:82223995-82566495 GCA_031835075.1 Saguinus oedipus
CTCACTTTTAGTCTACACTGGAAGTTCTTCTTTTTCTGCCCCTGGGTTTCTGGTTGCTGCTTAAGTATAAGATGCTGCAGAAGTTAATGTTAATGCTCTCAGGGGTGAACATTAAAGGCAGAAGAGGAGCTATTTAGATTTTTTTCTCCCTGCTTCTCCCAAGGTAAATAGTCAGGGAAGCAACCCCTTTGAAGATGGCTCACTAGACAAAGCAATTGCTTGTCCCAATGTTCCGACCTGTTTAGCAATGCCACTCCTTGTATTTGTTTTGCCTCCTTCCCCTACTAATGTCTTATCCTTTCCACACCCTCAAGCATTTTTTGAATTGCACAATCAATAAAATAGTTACTGTAAAAATTTTGCCTAGGGTTTGTGTTTTAGGGCAGCAGTTCCCAACCTTTTTGGCACAAGGGACTGGTTTTGTGGAAAACAATTTTTTCCTGGATGTGGCAGGGGGATGGTTTCAGGATGAAACTGTTCCACCTCAGCTCATCAGGCATTAGATTCTCATAAGGAATATACACCCTAGATCTCTCACATGCAGAGTTCACAATTGTGTTTACAATCATGAAATTCTAATGCCATCGCTGATCTGAAGGAGGTGGAGCTCAGGTGGTAATGCTTGCTCACCTGCTGTTTACCTCCTGCTTTGCATCCTGATTCCTAACAGGCCACAGAGCAGAACTGCTCTCTGGCATGAGGTGTGGGGATTCCCATCTTAGGGAACACTAAAACAACAGGTAAAAAAAAAAAAAAATGGTGTCCATATTCAGCATCACATATGGGGCCCTGTGATCTTACTATGAGAAAATTAGAAGACATGAATCTACTGAAAAGAGAATAGTATCTGTTTCAAAGTTTCATCATATTTTTAAAAATTTATTTATTATGCTTTAAGTTCTGGGGTACATGTACAGATCATGTAGTTTTGTTACAAATGTATATGTGTGCCATGGTCAGGGTTTGCTGCATCCATTCCCCCATCATCTACATTAGGTATTTCTCCTAATGCTATCCCTCCCCAATCCCCCCACCCACTGCTATTCCTCCCCTAGCCCACCCCACCTGCCAGCCCCGGTGTGTGATGTTCCCTTCCCCGTATCCATGTGTTCTCATTGTTCAACACCCACTTATGAGTGAAAACATGCAGTGTTTGGTTTTCTGTTCTTGTGATTATTTTGCTGAGAATGATGGATTCCAGGTTCATCCATGTCCCTGCAAAGGACATGAACTCATCCATTTTTATGGCTGCATAGTATTCCATGGTGTATATGTGCCACATTTTCTTTATCCAGTCTTTCATTGATGGGCATTTGGGTTGGTTCCAAGTCTTTGCTATTGTGAACAGTGCTGCAATAAACATGTGTGTGCATGTGTCTTTATAAGTGAATGAGTTGTTGGGTATATACCCAGTAACGGTATATACTCAGTAATGAGATTGCTGGGTCAAGTGGTATTTCTATTTCTAGATCCTTAAGGAATTGTCACACTGTCTTCCACAATGGTTGAATTAATTTACACTCCCACCAAGAGTGTAAAAACATTTCTGTTTCTCCACATCCTCTCCAGCATCTGTTGTCTCCTGATTTTTTAATGATTGTCATTCTAACTGGTATGAGGTAGTATCTCAATACAGTTTAATTTGCATTTCTCTAATGACCAGTAATAATGAGCATTTTTTCGTGTATTTGTTGGCTGTATATATATGTCTTCTTTTGAAAAGTGTCTGTTCATATCCTTTGCCCACTTTTTGATGGGTTTTATGGTTTTTTGTTTTTTCTTTTTGTAAATTTGTTCTTTGTAGATTCTTTGTAGATTCTGAATATTAGCCCTTTGTCAGATGATTAGATTGCAAATTTTTTTCCCATTCTGTTGGTTGCCAGTTCACTCTAATGATAGTTTTTTTGCTCATTTTGTGGAAGCTCTTAAGTTTAATTAGATCCCATTTGTCTATTTTGTTGCAATTGTTTTTGGTGTTTTAGTCATGAAGTCCTTGCCCATGCCTATGTCCTGAATGGTATTGCCTAGGTTTTCTTCTAGAGGTTTTATGATGTTAGGCCTCATGTTTAAATCTTTAATCCATCTGGAGCTAATTTTTGTATAAGGTATGAGGAAGGGATCCAGTTTCAGATTTCTGCATGTGACTAGCCAGTTTTCTCAATAGGGAAATTTATTAAATAGGGAATCCTTTCCCCATTGCTTGTTTTTGTCTGCTTTGTCAAAGATCAGATGATTATAGTTGTGTGGCATTCTTTCTGAGGCCACTGTTCTATTCCATTGGTCTATATGTCTGTTTTGGTACCAGTACCATGCTTTTTTAAGTACCATAGCCTTATAATAAAGTTTGAAGTCAGGTAGCATCATGCCTCCAGCTTTTTTTTTTTTCTTACGATTGTCTTGGCTATACAGGCTCTTTTTTGGTTTCATGTGAAGTTTAAGATTTTTTTTTTTATTTCCCAATTCTGTGAAGAAAGTCATTGGTAGCTTGATAGGTATAGCATTGAATCTACAAATTACTTTAGGCAGTATGGCCATTTTCACGATATTGATTCTTCTTAAGCATGAGTATGGAATTTTTTTTCATCTGTTTGTATCCTATCTTATTTCCTTGGGCAGTGGTTTGTAGTTCTCCTTGAAGAGGTCCTTTACATCCCTTGCTATTTGTAAGGTTAGGTATTTTATTCTTTTTGTAGCAATTGTGAATGGGAGTTTACTAATGATTTGGCTCTCTGTTTGTCTATTATTGGTGTATAGGAATGCTTGAAATTTTTGCTCATTGACACCAAGCAACTATATGGAAACTAAATAACCTGCTACTGAATAATAATGGATAAATAATGAAATGAAGGCAGAAATAAAGATTTTCATTGAAACCAATGAGAACAAAGATACAACATACCAGAATCTCTGGGACACAATTAAAGCAGTGTCTAGAGGCAAATTTATAGGACTAAATGCCCACCAGAGAAGCAAGGGAAGGTATAAAATTGACATCCTAACGTCACAACTAAAAGAACTAGAGTATCAAGATCAAACAAATTCAAAAGCTAGCAGAAGGTAAGAAATAACTAAGATCAAAGCAGAACTGAAGGAGAGAGTGGCACAAAAAAAACCTTCAAAAAATCAATAAATCCAGGAGCTAGTTTTTTGAAAAGATCAACAAAATAGATACACCATCAGCCAGACTAATAAAAAAGAAAAGAGAGAAGATTCAAATAGATGCAATAAAAAATGAAAAAGGGGATATCACCACCAATCCCACAGAAATACAAGCTACCATCAGAGATTACTACAAACACCTCTATGCAAATAAACCAGTAAATCTAGAAGAAATGGATAAATTCCTGGACACTTGCACCCTCCCAAGACTGAACCAGGAAGAAGCTGAACTCATGAATAGACCAATAACAACGTCTGAAGTTGAGGCAGCAATTAATAGCCTAAGAACCAAAAAAAGGACCAGACAGATTCACAGCCAAATTCTACCAGAGGTACAAAGAGGAGCTGGTGCCATTTCTTCTAAAACTGTTCCAAACAACACAAAAAGGGAATCCTCCCTAACTCATTTTATGAGACCAACATCATCCTGATACCAAAACATGGCAGAGACACAACTAAAAAAGAAAATTTTAGGCCAATATCCATGATGAACATCGATGCAAAAATTTTCGATAAAATACTGGCAAACGAAATGCAACAGCACATCAAAAAGCTTTTTTTTCCTAGCTTCCCAGAATCCTCTCTTCTGGTCACTACTCTCCTACCCTATAGGTATACCATTAATCCTGCTTCTAAGTACATAGATTAGTTTTGCCTGTTTAGGGACTTTACATGCATTCATTGTACAATATGTGCTCTTTTGTGTTTGGCATCTTTATTCCAACATTAGCTTTGCAGAATTCATTCATACTGCTATGTTCATTCTCACTGCTATATAGGATTCAATTGTGTGAATATCCCACAGTTTATCCATTCTACTGTTGATAAACATTTGAGTAGTTTCCAGTTGGGGCTATTAACAAATTATGGTGGACACAGGTATGCATTTCTTATTAATATATTCCTAACTGAAATTACTGGGTCATAGAGTATGCAAACTTCTAGCTTTAGCAGTTTTCCAAGTTCTTGTACCAGTATACACTCTCAACAGTATATGAAAGTTCTATTTGCTCATAACTGCACCAATATTTGCTTCTTTTTTTAATTCCTAAGGGAACTCTACCTAACCTATTTTATTTTAACCTTATAGTGAAAGTGGTGTGGCACTGTGTTTTTAATTTTCATTTCCTTGACAATAAATGAAGTTGGATGCCTTTTCAAATGTATATCAGCTATTTAGAGCTCCTCTTTTTCTCCTATTCAGGACTATTGCCTACATTTCTTTTAGGTGTCTGTGTTTTTTTTCTTTTCTTTTTTTTTGCATTTATTTGCATTTGTTTTCTTTGCAAGTGAGGATAAACAATTGATCAAATTATGGAGTCTTTTTTTTTTTTTTTTGTCAATTGCCAAAGCAGCTCTTGGACTTTTTAAATTCATACATGTAATTTCCGCTTGTTCTTTCTGAATGCTTACAATGTATTTTTTTCATTTTTAATTTTTTCTCTTTTATTTTTTTATTGTCCATCACAATCAACTGGCTTCATCCCAGGGATGCAAGGCTGGTTCAACATCTGTAAATCTATAAACATAATCCATCACATAAACAAAACCAAAGACAAAAACCACATGATTATCTCAATAGATGCAGATAAGGCTTTTGACAAAATTCAACAGCCCTTTATGCTAAAAACTCTCAATCAACTAATATTGATGGATCGTATCTCAAAATAATATGAGCTATTTATGACAAATCCACAGCCAATATCATACTGAATGGATGAAACCTGGAAGCATTCCCTTTGAAAACTGGCACAAAACAAGGATACTCTCTCTCTCACCACTCCTATTCAACATAGTGTTGGAAGTTCTGGCTAGGACCATCAGGCAAGAGAAAGAAATAAAGCATGTTCAAATAGGAAGAGAGGATGTCTAATTGTCCCTGTTTGCAGAACATGACTGTATATCTAGAAAACCCTATTGTCTCAGCCCAAAATCTCCTTAAGCTGATAAGCAACTTCAGCAATGTTTCCAAAGTTTTAAGCAGACTGTGCCTGAAAGCCCTGATTCAATGCATGTATCTTCAGAAAATTAATTTATATATAATTCTGTGCAACATGAGTTTTCAAATAAAAATGATTGTTCTAAATTAAATGTATTCAGTTTTGCTTCCAATGTTTTTTTTGTTCATGCATGAAAATCGAAGACACTGCTGTTAATGTGTTTGTTCTGATAGCAAAAAGAACATTTCTCACCAGTTAAGTAATTTCAGTTTATTACTTACATGCTTCATTAATTATGTGTATCAATAAAGGTTAACAAATAAAGCTCATGGAACTTTATTCTGTAAAGGGGAAACATTTAATATCATTATGAATGTTATTGAAAATTCAGTTTAAAAGTTTAACACAAAATTATTTTGTGTGTGTTGATAATTCAAATAAAAATTTTGTTGTAGCATTCACTGTGAAATATGAACTTACTAGGTTAAGAAATCTTAATTGTTCGTGCTATACGAGTAATGTAAAATTACATCCTAAACAAGCAGTTGTGAAAATGTACAAATATTTTGTTCTATATATTATTCTGTATATTTTACTGTCAAAATGATAAAACTAAATAATCTTTACATCAAGGCTACTATGATGTCTCTCAAAACGAAACAAAATGAATTGATAAACTAGAGTTTTGCAGTACATAATACTTAGAAGAACTAACTTTAAACAGCAGTAGTGTACTGATACTGCATTTTTAATAGTTTTCTAATTTTTATTGTAGTTCTCAAAATTAATTATATGTCTTTATTTAAAACATAATGAATGCAGCCTTACAAAATTCACCTTTAAAAATTATGTTTAGTAAATTAAAATCCAACTTGAAAAAAGAAAAACATTAAAATTTTCTATAAAGACAAAGAAGAAATGAACAAATAAAATGAGGGTACAAAGAATAATAATATTTCATTTTGAAATTCAGCAAAGTTGGCTTGGGAATATCTCAGTCTATGGAAGAATCTTTTAAAGTGGCTCCAGTTTTACTTGAACAAACTTATATTCTGCACCAGAATGAAATCAAACTGAAATTACCTATGATGTGATAATATCGAGGTTTATGAACACAATCTATGGAATTTTAAATAACAAAATAGAAGACAAGTTTTGCCTTCTAAAATATTTGTCAAAAATTATAATTGAAGGCAAAAGCATAGCACCTGCAAAAATATATAAGCTGAAATATTTATGTATTTCTAATTGAAGAAAATAGAGTGGATAGTATCATTTAGTAGGAATTTCTCCAAGGTTACAAGCTACTTCATTCTCTAGAGAGAAATTATTTTTCAAGTAAAAATTTAAGATTTATAGAGACTCAGATGAGAGTGTCAATATTTTCAAATTTATTAACCAAAAATTTTCATTGAAGATAATTTTTAGGCAAATTAACAGTAGACATTAAAATATTTTGAACAAATACCATTGGCATTATAATAGAGTTAGATACTATACAATTGAACAAAGGATCAAAAATATATTAAATAAATTACTACTTACCCACTATTTTAAATGTTCCAATAATAAATATAACCTTTTTTTTATTTTTCATGTACATATGCTGTTATTTTTAGAAAATTCTATTTTAGAAAATAACTTTTGAATAGTTCTACTTCATAGATTCAACACTATTATAATACCAATTGTTTTTTGTCAGTAGTGCCTATGTCAAAAATTATGTACTTATAATTATATTAGCTTTCTCTGTCATTCACAAAAGTATTTTGTTTGGGCATTAAATAGTATGATCATCATAATGTTAGTGCAGAAAACAAACAAACATGTAAAGTACACAAATAAACGTTTGATATAAATATCAAGTAGTGAGAAAAGGAAAAGAAAGTTCTGATTGAGATTATATTCTAGATCAGTTGGTCACTGAAGCTATTTTGCACAAGGAAACATTTTAGCACATATATAGAAGTGATGATGGAATTGTGAATATCTGTTGGAAGAGCAATCTAAGAAAAGGCAAAATATGGAAAAAAAAAATACCTCAGCCAAAACTCGGTCTAACTTAATGTATCAAAAAGGCTGGAGAGATTGAAGGAGAGCCAGCAAGGCCTAGTGGTTGGACATTACATTAAATTGCAGGGAGAGCCTGGACGAGATTATTGTAGGTCTTTGTAGATTTTTGACTTTTTTTTTTTTTTTTTTTACTTTCTGTGTGTAACAGAGAACAGTGGAAGTTTCGTGGGGTGGAGTGACGTAATATGGTTTATGTTTAAAAACATTCTTCTGTTGCTATGTTAAGAATAGGATTGTAAGGATTGGAGCAAAAAAGGAAGGAATCATTACACAAAGAGTAGCAGGAAAAAAATATTAATAATCAAGAGAGAAAAGGAACCTAGCAGACTTAAACATCCTCTACATACTAAGAACGGTGCTGGACACTTACAAAAATTATCTGCTATGGCGAATGGATATGTGTATATATTAGTTGATTTGCTGCAATAGTATATTGTAATTGGAAGTTTTAATTGCTTATAAGTTATTCAAGCATATGTGAAGATAACATACAAATATATAGTTAAAAATAGTGCAATCTAAAACTTTCACAATTACTCTTAGGAGGATTAGTGTTCAGTTCAGAAATTAATGAAATGATATTATCTCAATACACATATGCAAATATGAATAAGTAGTTAAGCTCAACAATAGCATAAGCAAAATATTATGATAATAAGCTCCATTATCGGAATTGATGAATGACTCACCTCACTTGATAAGGTCATATTGAGTCCCAACGCATCTCGTAATACAATTTTATTATTCAGCTCTATGAATCTGCTTAATGATTTCTGTATATTTTAACCAGAAATAAAAATCACAAAGAGATAAAGGTAAGTAGCCTGTGGGAGCTAGAAAATAAAATGAACCAGAAAAACAAATTCTTCTTGGTTTAAAATATTCTCTAATTGTATATTTTTTCCCTTTTTCAATGATTTGCTATGCAGATATTTAAATGGTAAATATGACATTTAAATGTTTATTTGATATAAATTCCTAGTCTGTAGTTAGTGTTCCTCAGATTTAGTTAAGGTTCCTCAGATTTTAGTCTGTAGTTAAGGTCCTCAAATTTCTTGTCTAATATGTGTAGTGATTAACAAAATTATATACATAGTGACATACAGATATGATCTATGAGGAACTCACTTACTGATCCACATGTGATTATTGTATCACTCTCCACCTCTGTTGGATGAATAGATAGCTCCCTAAAAGGGAAATTGTGTGCCCTGAAGATAAATGTATGTGTGATTTCATCAAATCATCCTTGGAGATAGAACATGGAAGCAAAACATATTACAATGCCAAATGTGTTTCTCAAGAGGCCAGATAAATTAAAACTTCTTCAGGGAAGCCATATAAAGGCTAGATTACAACAGCCATGTTCTGCATTTAGATTGAAAGCACTGAAGTTATACAAAACTGAGTGGCCCCATCAAATCATTTCATTATTTCCTGTGAATTACACTGAAACCTCTATCCTTTTCCATGCATTTTTATTTTGTCTTCTCAATGTTAGCAGTTTAAAAGTAACCATTATTTAAGCTATTATTACTATATTCTTAGCTATTATATACATAACGAAGCCTCTTACTCACCCCAATTAGAGAAAGTTGCAGACACAGGTTATGGCATAGGGCAAAAAGGTTCCTGCCTTAATTGAAAAAAAAAGATGCTGTCCAGGGACCTGTAAATAGCTCTTTAAAAACTTCCATGCTTGTTATTATCTTCGTTCAATTTATGACTTTTAAAACTGCAGTTCCAAAACTGGGTGCCAAAGTGCCTTGGGGCACTACCATGAATTAACAGGGGCACTGAGGGATATTTAAAAATTTCAAGGAAAATGAAGTGACATCTATTGGGCACCATGTAAGTTACAACTATAAACATGGGCGCTTCATACATGAGCCCTTAGCTTTGTGCTGTGTTTTTATTTAACTTAAGTATCTTGTGAGTAAAAAAAAAAGACTAAGACACTAAAAGTGTCATGAATTCAGAGATTTTGACAACCAACATTCTATAGATAATTTCAGCACAATGTGCAGTGAAGCCTCAAACTTCACAGTGAAGCATGCCAAGATCAATTTTTAAAGAAAGCATATATAAATTTAAAAATTACTTTTTCAGAGATAACTGCATTTCATCACAAAAAATGATAAAATGACAATGTATGTATGCAAAAATAGAAAAAATATAAAGATACCTTTATGACATCTATGTAAAGGAAAATTTTATAAATAAGTCATTAAAGATACAGATTATACAATTTAAAAACGTTAATTTTAACACAATCAAATTTAAAACTTTTATCCATTGCAAGATAAAGTAGAAAATACACAACAGACTGAAGAAGATATTTTCAGCAATATAATAATTAGTATCTAAACCATATAAAATTCTTAAAAATTAATGAGAAAAGCAATCCAATAAGAAAACATGGAGGGCAAAATAATAAGCAAGGATTTCCACAAAAGTAAAATATAAATGGTTAAAAAAGAAACAATTCTTAAGCATAAGAAATGCAAATTAAAGGCACATTGAGATTTCATTTTATTCCATTTGATGGACAAAAAGTATTGTTTGATCATACCAAGCTTGGCAAGGCTAAGCAGTTTTGTGGGCACCAATATACTCATAGTGGTAGTATGAATAGGTACAATTACTTTGGAAAATGATTTGGAATTATCTTGTAAATTCGAGCATGTGACAATCTTTTAACCCAGCAATAGAGAATAGCCCACACACACGCCTCAAAAAAGTATACAAAATAAAATTTAAAGCAGCATTATTTTTGTAATAGCAAAAACAGAAATAGCAGAATATCTATAGACAAAGGAGTCAATATACAAACTGAAATTTATATAGTCGAATATCAAAGAGATTAAAAATAACCGAATTATACATGCCCAACACATGACTGATTTTTAGAACCATAAGTTAAGCAAGAAAAGCAAAGCACAAAATCTACAACTATAATATATTATTTAAAAAGCTTAAAAAAAGGAGAACTATAAAATCTTATGCAGACATATGATAGAAAAAATTTTAAATGAAAGGAAAAAATACACAATTCAGGAAAGATGTTGCAATGGGGGAGATTCAAGAGTCAATATTTTAGTTTTTAAATTAGATGATGACTTTATGGGTGGTATCATATTATGGTTGTTATGCTTTATATTTATATTTGCATTTGAATAACTACATTTTTAAATATTTATAATACACAGAAATATATGCATGTTTCTCATCCAATCTTCATGAACATACTGAGAACTAATTAAATTCCATACTACTGAAAAAGAAACAAATTCTTAGAGTCACTTACTCACGTCACTCATCCAATTAGAATCAAATTGAAATTAGTACCTTTCCAGTGCTCCTATCACTTTGCAAATGAACATCTTTTTTTGAGAAATGGCAGAACATAAGATGGGATCTGATAACATGAGGTTTTCCCTTGACTACTTTGTGGAATTGGTTTAATGTCATAATGGATTCATACAAACATCATTTTAATTAATTTTGAACATGACTCAGAAATAGAAATCTTTTATTTTTTTTTAATGTGACAAGTGGGTGGGGGAATGAAGTTGAATTGGCTCCATTTAGCGCTGCATATGGACAGGTTCATGAGCCATTCCTTTCTGCCACTGCTAGTAGACTAGGCACATAGGCTCACTCTTTATCTCAGATACTTGTGAATAACCTGAGTCTTTAAAAGTGTTAGTGGCAGTTTAGCAGAAATGAGGGGTGTCCTCATGAGATAATATTCTTATGAATACAGCAAAGTCTCAAGATGTGTCTAATTATCATTCCTTTGGAATGGCCAATGGAAGATATGCTTAATGTTCACGAAAAAATAGATGCTAAAAGAAAAGCCAGCTAACTCAGCTAATACTTTGATAAAGGCACTGTGTGATACTTATCAAAAGACTAAGTGGTTTGTGTTTTCTAACTTGACACTCATGTAGTTCACAGACTAAGGAATAAGTTGTGGTTGCTAAAATTATAATTGGTCCGTCTTTCTGAATGGTAGCTAAAATCATGTAAGACCCATTGGAGTTAGCTGCCGCTTTTCATACACTACCATCTTCGTTACATTATTTTTCATCCTTCGTCCAAGCCCTGAAAATTCTTTCTGTCATGGGTGAAGCTTTACTTTTACTCATAATGTAGTTTCCCTTTGCCCTAAAATTTCTTCTGTGTCATTTCTTTTCTGGATAATAAGCACAGACTGTACTTAGTTGAATCATTGCAAGACAGCCAACTGATGCAAGAAAATATTAAACATTGTTTGGATTATTCCTTTACATTATGATCTAAGATTTCCTCAGGTATTTACACTTGTAACCTGCTAAATAACTATTGTTAGCAGAACAACTGGTACTGGCTAGGTGCTTTTTTTGAATAACACGGATCCTTAATGGTATTTTTCCAGATAATTTATGTTACTGTGGATATAAATTGCGGATATTATTAAAAACTTAATTTTATCACCAGAATGATAATAATTACTTTTCAGTTCATTTCACTTAATACTGAGATGCTGTCTAAATCTGAGGTTAGAAAAATTGTTTGTAAGTAATAACACTATCTGTAACATTAGACATTTATAAATAAATGTCTATTTATTGCTTGATTATTGTCTTATACAACATATGATTCCATTCTTTACCCATAATTAATTCATATAACCAGCTTTAAATCTCTATAAAATAGTATGACAGTATAAGTTCCAATAACAATGCAAGTTTCGACTGTAAATAGCCTTCTGATCTGTTTTTATATTTGCAGTGATGTTTAGATACTAGTAGTTTCATTCCAGTTCACAGTAATTATATTGTTTATTCTGTTCTTGAAGTACTTCACACAGGTGATTTTTTTCTGCAATTGTTTTAATATAAATTATCTTACAACTCATTTTGAAATGTAAATTAATGCTATTAATTACAATAGTCTTCCATAATCATCTATGTGTAGTTTGAGCAAGAATTGCCTGTACAAATCGTAATCCATGAAACAATGCAGAGGTCAGCAGCTTCCCTCAAACCTGTTATTGAGAGAGTCCTTTTGCTGACCCACAGTCACTAGACTATAAGATCCATAAAAGCAGGAGGTCTGTGCTTTTCTAACCATTGTTTCTCCAAATCCTAGAAAAGTGCCTTTCACATGGTAGATGCGCTCTATTTCTTGAGTTGATGGATTTAGATTTGCTCTCAAGTTACTGCAAATCCTGTCACTGCAAACTTGCCTGCCTCTGCTTACGAGTAGCCTTAAACCTCAAGACTCAGAATATGCTAGTAAAAGGATATAAAAATAAAATAAAATAAATAATTAACATTCAAATGTGTGAAAGTCAGTGATATAAGGGACCATTCTCCAAATTACTCATATAAACTTACTTAGAATAGTAGATTAAAAGTCATTAACACAAAATAATTCATCTAATATTCGGATATGTACAATGATAGAAAGTACAAATGAAGTCATATTTTGTAATTAATTCTATTTTCAAAAAATATGAATCTATGTGGATTTTTTAACCAAGTTAAAAATAAATTAACAGAAATGTTTAAACATGTATTTTAAGTAGCAATATCTCTTTGGTGACACTTTTAGTAATTCTGAAGGAAAAATTAACCAACCATCAACTAATATGTTCTTTTACATCTTTGAAAAAATGCATGATTAATATTAATTTTAACTCTGATTTTTTAAATGATTCCAGAGACAGTAGATGTTGATGTAGCCAAAATAGCTCTAAGGCGTGTTGACATTTCACTTGGTAAAATGTTAACATAAATTTACCTCTTCAAAAATAAATTTATTAGTATTGAACTATACAATTCTAAAAAGTGACTATTTTAAAAATTAAAGTTGTACTAGAGTTTAAAGAAAACTTTTTGAATTAGGAGTTAAATTCACATTAGTCAAGTGTCCCCAGTGATTAATTAGAATAAGATCTAGAAGTGCTAATTGTTCTACTACGGAATCTTTAAAGTTGATTCTACACTTGCTTTGAAGTTTTGTCAAAGGAAAGGACTTGGGAAATATTTGTATGTGTGATACCTAGATAAAAGAGTAAAACCAGTTTTCTAAATTATGTTATAATAAAATTGTACTTCTATGAATCCATCCAAATATAATCACATTGCTCCTAGAAATCTGATTTTAAAAAGCTTAATTTAATTATTTACTTGTAAATTGGGTTTAAATAACTATTAATTTTTCATTAATTCTTTGAAATTCTGAGAAATGTCAAAATCAGCCTTATTAAAGAAATAATGACGAAGAGCTGCTTTGAGAGCTACGTTTTTCTATCTAATTTAGCCTCTTTAGGTGGCATGATCCTCAAAAAACAAAACCTTAAGTTCTAAGATTCTGGATGTTAAAAATTATAAATGCAGTTGTAAAAGCAATATGAAAGAATAGCTACACCACTATGAATGTACAAAAGATTTTATGTTTTCTTGGTAGCAAATGAGAACCAAACTCAGAATTTCACCTGTTTAAGTTTACTGTAACTACAATCCTTCACTGTTGTCTTGCAAGTTCTTAGAATCTGTAAGCTCCATAATTCTTTCCTCAGTAGAGTTAAAGAAAATTCTAAATGAACCTTTTTTTTTTTATGTTACTGGTAATTCAGAGAAAACAAGTTACACAAAAAAAATTATGCCATTTTGTATAGCATATAGTCACTCACTTTCTAAACCAAGTCCTTCAGTTTTCATAACTACACAACAGTTTTTAAAGAAAATGGTAAATATACAGTAATCTAGTTGGTCTCCATTCAGGAAATTTGTACTTGTTTCCTATTACTGCTAAAATGAATTACCACAATTTCATGATTTGAAATCAGGCATATTTATTATTATAGGTTTAGAAGTCAGAAGTCTTAGGGATGTGTGTCTTCTGGAGACTTTAGCAGATATTCTATTAATTTTTTCTTTTCTTTTTCCATTTCTATAGGCTACCTACATTCCTTGGCTCCTGAGGCCATCCTCAATCTTCAAAGCTAGCAGGTTAGTATATTTTCTCTTTTCTGACCTATTACCTCTTTTTTAAAATGACCTTTGTGATAATTAAGTTTCTCATTTATTGGGAAAGTCAAAGCCCTAGATTATTTGGATTGTATGTACCTAAATGAAAATTTTGCTCCTACAAATGTATTTTGGGGTTTATATGAATATTTTTTTCTTTATATGATTATGTTAAGATATTTAGCCAACATTTCAAAGAGAAGATAGTACTAATACACTATGTTTTTCCCAAATATTTCTAATATGAAACAATCCTCATATGTTTTATAAAAAAATAAAAATATTGACTCTTAAATCAAATAAAGGCTGTATAAATTAGTTAAGCCAGTATCATCAAAAGATATTCATGTAAAATATTAAACATAATATCATAAAAGAGTGTATAAGAAAACAAATTATACAGGAAGACTAAGTGCGATTAAATCCAGTAATTCACAGTTGGGAAAATGCACAAATACATAATATATCAATAGTTCTGAGGGGAAAAACATACACTTTTTGCCATATGTGCTACAAGTAATTTTAATAAATTTTAACAATCATTCTTAATCTTTAAGTCATCTAAAAACATAATTGAGAAATACTTTAGTGCTAAATTCAGCATCTTAAATACATGCACACAATGTAGTGCTGTGTAGTATAAAAATAGGAGAAGGAAATATCTATAAACTGATATAGAGTGATTTCCAGGATATAGTCTTAAATATTTTAAAAAGGAAGAGAAATAGAGACTGCATAGCATCTTATATTCTGTAACAAGAAGGAGAATCTAATCTTGAGGGGGTTATTTTTATGAAATAAAGTATATATATATATATATACATACACACATATATATATATATACATACACATATATATATACACACATATATATATGAAGCAATAAAACAATGAAACTGATTACCTATAGAAGATGTTAGAAAATGAATTGAGAAGACAGCAAAATTTGCAGGATGTAGCTAAAGTAATATTTGTATAATTTTAATTTATATGTGTTAAAATATTATGGAATTAAATGTTTGTATTAAATAACAAAAAAATCTCAGATTTTAAATTCTGAATTCTAATATTCTGTCTTAAGAAAATAGAAAAATAAGAATTAATGAACCCTGGAGAATTTTAGGTAATGTATTCATGTAGATAATATTAATTGTTTTAAAAAGTAATAAAATATTTTTCTTTAAAAGTTTTATTCATCAAAGAGTTGTTTTACTTTAAAATGTTATATTTTAAATTTATCTAAAACTCATTTGCTTAATTAAAATTCAATAATTACCTTAAATTTTTTAAAAATTAGTTACATAGCATTTTTTATCATTCTATGTTTTGTTTTTTTCTGCTATTTTAATACTAAAATGCAAAAAAGCAAGTAATTTTCTTAACACTATTATTATTAATATTCATATATATTTAATTGTATTTAAATTCAATTTATATAAACATGTATATTTGATATAATAAAAACATTATATTTTTTCTTGTGCAATACTTTCTTACATTTTTTTAATATTCTGATTTTAAAATATATTTATAGACATCCAGATATTTTATCTTTTATTTTAAAATATAAAGTAATTAAAATAGTGGGCACATGTCTGAGACTTTTGAGACTTTGCTAAATCATTTTATTTATTTCCTTTTCTCATAAAACCAATCTGGATTCTATAAATAAAGCAAAATAAAACTTATTTGACAGCAAAAACTTGTTTTATTCTCTTTTTTTTTTTCAGACGGAGTTTCGCTGTTGTTAGTTACCCAGACTGGAGTGCAATGGCACGGCTCACCGCAACCTCCGCCTCCTGGCTTTAAGCAATTCTGCCTCAGCCTCCCGAGTAGCTGGGACTACAGGCACGCACCACCATGCCCAGCTAATTTTTGTATTTTTAGTAGAGACGGGGTTTCACCTTGTTGACCAAGATGTTCTCTATCTCTTGACCTTGTGATCCACCCCCTTCGGCCTCCCAAAGTGCTGGGATTATAGGCGTGAGCCACCGCGCCCGGCCAAAACTTGTTTTTTTCTCCATATTTTAAATTCAAATTTGGTTGTGTGTGTGTGTGTGTGTGTGTGTGTGTGTGAGAGAGAGAGAGAGAGAGAGAGAGACAGGATTATTCATTTTGTTATACAAACTCAAGTTAAAGTCTTTAGTCATATTTCAGTATCCAGATAACCCATTAATTTCTAAAATGTTAGAAAAAAATTTTAGTACCCTCCCTCTGTATGATATTTTAGGCACTTCAAGAATCACTTTTTGTATACATGATCAAATTATATATTAATGGGGGAGGCCCGGCAAGATGGCGTCGTAGAAGCGACTCAGGATTGCAGCTCTCAGTGACGGCGCAGAGGGTGAGTCCTAGCCGCATTCTCGGATGGACTTTTCTAGCCCACAGAGCGTTGAAAGTCCCACAGGACGCTAGTAAAGTAAAACCGGCTAAGGCAGCCCTCTGGCGCGGCCGCTTCGGCCGGCGCCACTTAGGCCGGCGCCGCAGCAGGACCCGGCACGGAACTCACTGGTCTGGGCACCCTGTTAAACCGGCAATCTGAGAGTTTGAAGGGCAGATTGGCGCGTCCATCTGATTGAACGGGACTTGGACAGTGAGCCAGACTAGGAGTTTCCTGGGAGTTTCCTGGGAAGCATGATCTGAGCCGGTGAAGTGGGCAGTGGCACGGGAGATCGCACGGATCCCAGTGCCCTATCGGCAGGCTCCTGGGGCGCCAGTGAGAGAGTCGAACTTTAAGCTTGCGGAGAGGCAGGGAGAGAGAGAGAGGACGGACTCTGAGGCAGGGAGCTGGGTAATTGGGCTCAGCGGGTCCCACCCTCACAGGGACAAGCAGGGCAATGACTGGAGACGCTTGGCGCTGAGAGTTTTGCTGCCGGCATCTAGGACGGTGCAGCCCGGTGAGGGAGGGCGTCCACCACTGCTGACACAATCCGCCCCTATTGAAGTACCGCCCAGGGCCGAAGCAGCCTGCCATTGCCGAGGCAACCTGCCATAACAGAGAGACTCCCAGGAGAAGGGAGCTCTCCACAGCAGAAGGGAGCCCAGCAGCAACAGGGCAGAACCGCGCTAGTGGGTCAGAGCCCCGGCAGGCAAATAGTGAATAGACTGCCACCTAGTGGGGCAGGACAGTGCAACAGATACTCATAAAGAAAGCCCCAACTCCCTGAAACAGTGCATATAAGTGGGGGAAATAAAAGGGTGGTGTTTTATGAGTTCTATTACAGCAGACATAAACAACCTCCCAACAACCCTGAATGAACAACGGAGCTCACAGCTCAGCACTGGAGCTACTATAAAGCACAAACCGTCTCCTTAAGCAGCTCCCTGACCCCTGTATATCCAAAGAGTCACCGCAAAAAAAGGACTAATCAGACTGACATTTGGCGGGCATCATTCTGGAACAAAGACAGCAGAAGAAGAAACTGGTATCATCCCTCACTCTTCCACAGCTGCTACAGGTATACGCCAGACAAACGGGGCCTGGAGTGGACCTCAGCACTCATACAGCAGAGGGGCTAGACCACTAGAAGGAAAACTAAGTAACAGAAATACGTCATCATCAACAATCTCAGCATCCACACAGAGACCCAATTGAAAAATCAGCAACTACAAAGACGACAGGCGGATAAATCCATAAAGATGGGAAGAAACCAGCGCAAAAAGGAGGAAAACACCCGAAACCAAAACACCTCACCTCCAAAAAGGACCAAAACTCCTCACCAGCAAGGGAACAAAGCTGGACGGAGAATGAGTGTGACGAAATGATGGAATCAGACTTCAGAAAGTGGATAATCAGAAACTTCATTGAGCTAAAAGAACATGTTCTAAATCAGTGCAAAGAAACTAAGAACCTTGAAAAAAGATTTGAAAAAAAATTCGAGGAATTGATAACAAGAATGGAAAACTTAGAGAGGAATATGAATGAATTGAAGGAGCTGAAAAACACAACACAAGAACTTCGTGAAGCATGCACAAGTTTCAACAGCCAAATTGACCAAGCAGAAGAAATAATATCAGAAATTGAAGATCAACTCAATGAAATAAAACGTGAAACCAAGATTAAAGAAAAAAGCACAAAAAGGAATGAACAAAATCTCCAAGAAATGTGGGACTATGTGAAGAGACCCAACCTACGTTTGATAGGTGTACCAGAATGTGATCAAGAGAATGAATCTCAGCTGGAAAACACTCTTCAGGATAATATCCAGGAAAATTTCCCCAACCTAGCAAGACATGTCAATACTGAACTCCAGGAAATACAGAGAACACCACAAAGATACTCCGCAAGAAGAGCAACCCCAAGGCACATAATCGTCAGATTCACCAGGGTTGAAACGAAGGAGAAAATACTAAGGGCAGCCAGAGAGAAAGGTCGGGTCACCCACAAAGGGAAGCCCATCAGACTCACAGCAGATCTCTCGGCAGAGACTCTACAAGCCAGAAGAGAGTGGGGGCCAATATTCAACATCCTTAAAGAAAAGAGCTTTCAACCCAGAATTTCATATCCGGCCAAACTGAGCTTCATAAGTGAAGGGAAAATAAAATCCTTCACGAACAAGCAAGTACTCAGAGATTTTGTCACCACTAGGCCTGCTTTACAAGAGCTCCTGAAAGAGGCACTACACATAGAAAGAAACAACCAGTTCCAGCCATCCTAAAAGCATACCAAATGCTAAAGACCATCAACAAAATGAAGAATGTACATGAACCAATGGGCAAAACAGCCAGATAGCATCAAAATGGCAGTATCAAATTCACACATAACAATATTAACCCTGAATGTAAATGGGCTAAATGCACCAATCAAAAGACACAGACTGGCAAATTGGATAAAAAACCAAAACCCATCAGTGTGCTGTATCCAGGAAACCCACCTCACACACAAAGATACACAAAGGCTCAAAATAAAAGGATGGAGGAAGATTTACCAAGCAAATGGAGAGCAAAAAAAAGCAGGAGTTGCAATTCTCATCTCTGATAAAATAGACTTTAAAGTAACAAAGATCAAAAGGGACAAAGAAGGTCACTACATAATGGTAAAAGGATCGATACAACAAGAAGAGCTAACGATTCTAAATATATATGGACCCAATGTAGGAGCACCCAGATATATAAGGCAAGTTCTTAATGACTTACAAAGAGACTTACACTCCCACACAATAATAGTGGGAGACTTTAACACTCCACTGTCAATAGCAGACAGATCAATCAGACAGAAAATTAACAAGGATATCCAGGACTTGAACTCAGACCTGGAACAAGCAAACCTGATAGACATTTACAGAACTCTCCACCCCAAATCCACAGAATATACATTCTTCTCAGCACCACATCACACCTACTCCAAAATTGACCACATAATTGGAAGTAAAGAACTCCTCAGCAAATGCAAAACAACGGAAATCATAACAAACAGTCTCTCAGACCATAGTGCAATCAAGTTGGAACTCAGAATTCAGAAAATAACTCAGAACCGCACAGCTTCATGGAAACTGAACAACTGGCTCTTGAATATTGATTGGATAAACAATGAAATGAAGGCAGAAATAAAGAAGTTCTTTGAAACCAACGAGAATGAAGACACAACGTACCAGAATCTCTGGGACACATTTAAAGCAGTCTGTAGAGGAAAATATATAGCAATAAGTGCCCACGTGAGAAAAGTGGAGAGATCCAAAATTGACACCCTATCGTCAAAATTGAAAGAGCTAGAGGAGCAAAATCAAAAAAGCTCAAAACCTAGCCGAAGACAAGAAATAACTAAGATCAGAGCAGAACTGAAGGAGATAGAGACAAGAAAAACCCTTCAAAAAATCAACAAATCTAAGAGCTGGTTTTTTGAAAAGATCAACAAAATAGACAGACCACTAGCCAGACTGATAAAAAAAAAAAGAGAGAACAACCAAATAGATGCAATAAAAAACGATAAAGGGGAAATCACCACAGATTCCACAGAAATTCAAACCATCATCAGAGAATACTACAAACAACTCTATGCACACAAACTAGTAAATCAGGAAGAAATGGATAAATTCCTGGATGCCTGTGTCCTCCCAAGCCTAAACCAGGAGGAAGCCGAAACTATGAATAGACCAATAACAAGGTCAGAAGTTGAGGCAGCAATTAAGAGCCTACCACACAAAAAAAGCCCAGGTCCAGATGGGTTCACAGCTGAATTCTACCAGACACACAAAGAGGATCTGGTACCATTCCTTCTGAAACTATTCCAAAGAATCCAAAAAGAGGGAACCCTTCCCAAATCATTTTATGAGACCAACATCATCCTGATACCAAAACCTGGCAGAGACTCAACAAGAAAAGAAAACTTCAGGCCAATATCCATGATGAACATAGATGCAAAAATCTTCAATAAAATACTGGCAAATCGATTGCAACAGCACATTAAAAAACTTATCCATCATGATCAAGTAGGATTCATCCCGGGCATGCAAGGCTGGTTCAACATACGCAAGTCTATAAATGTAATTCACCACATAAACAGAAGCAAAAACAAAAACCACATGATTATCTCAATTGACGCAGAGAAGGCATTTGACAAAATTCAACAGCCCTTTATGCTAAAAACCCTCAATAAACTTGGTATTGATGGAACATATCTCAAAGTAATAAAAGCTATTTACGACAAACCAACAGCCAATATCATACTTAATGGGCAAAAACTGGAAGCATTCCCTTTGAAATCCGGCACTAGACAAGGATGCCCTCTCTCACCACTTCTATTCAACATAGTACTGGAAGTTCTAGCCAGAGCAATCAGGCAAGAAAAAGAAATAAAGGGTATTCAAATAGGAAAGGTGGAAGCCAAATTGTCTCTATTTGCAGACGACATGATAGTATACCTAGAAGACCCCATCACCTCAGCCCAAAAGCTCCTGCAACTGATAAGCAACTTCAGCAAAGTCTCAGGATATAAAATCAATGTGCAAAAATCACAAGCATTCCTATACACCAATAACAGACTTAAAGAGAACCAAATTAAGAACGAACTGCCATTCACAATCGCTACAAAGAAAATAAAATACCTAGGAATACAACTCACTAGGAATGTAAGGGACCTCTTTAAGGAAAACTACAAACACCTGCTCAACGAAATAAGAGAGGACACAAACAGATGGAGAAACATTCCATGTTCATGGTTAGGAAGAATCAATATTGTGAAAATGGCTATACTGCCCAAAGTAATTTACACATTCAATGCTATCCCCATCAAACTACCATTGAATTTCTTCATAGAACTGGAAAAAACCACCATGAATTTCATATGGAACCAAAAAAGAGCCCGCATAGCCAAGTCAATTCTAAGCAAAAAGAACACAGCAGGAGGCATCACGCTACCAGACTTCAAACTATACTACAAGGCTACAGTAATCAAAACAGCATGGTACTGGTACCAAAACAGAGATATAGACCAATGGAACAGAACAGAAACATCGGAGGCAACACAACATATCTACAACCATATCATCTTTGATAAACCAGACAAAAACAGGCAATGGGGAAAGGATTCCCTATTTAATAAATGGTGTTGGGAAAACTGGCTAGCCATGTGCAGAAAGCAGAAACTGGACCCCTTCCTGACACCTTACACTAAAATGAACTCCAAATGGATTAAAGACTTAAATGTAAGACCTGACACCATAAAAACCCTAGAAGAAAATCTAGGCAAAACCATTCAGGACATAGGAGTAGGCAAGGACTTCATGACCAAAACACCAAAAGCATTGGCAACAAAAGCCAAAATAGACAAATGGGACCTAATCAAACTCCACAGCTTCTGCACGGCAAAAGAAACAGTCACTAGAGTGAATCGACAACCATCAGAATGGGAAAAAATCTTTGCAGTTTACGCATCAGACAAAGGGCTGATATCCAGAATTTACAAAGAACTCAAACAGATTTACAGAAAGAAAACAAACAAGCCCATTCAAAAATGGGCAAAGGATATGAACAGACACTTTACAAAAGAAGACATACATGAGGCCAACAAACATATGAAAAAGTGCTCATCATCATTGGTCATTAGAGAGATGCAAATCAAAACCACATTGAGATATCATCTCACACCAGTTAGAATGGCGATCATTAAAAAATCTGGAGACAGCAGATGCTGGAGAGGATGTGGAGAAATAGGAACACTCTTACACTGTTGGTGGGAGTGTAAATTAGTTCAACCATTGTGGAAGACAGTGTGGCGATTCCTCAGGGACCTAGAAATAGAAATTCCATTTGACCCAGCAATCCCATTACTGGGTATCTATCCAAAAGACTGTGAATCATTCTACTATAAGGACACATGCACAGAAATGTTCATTGCAGCACTGTTTACAATAGCAAAGACCTGGAACCAACCCAAATGCCCATCGATGATAGACTGGACTGGGAAAATGTGGCACATATACACCATGGAATATTATGCAGCAATCAGAAATGATGAGTTTGTGTCCTTTGTAGGGACATGGAGGAATCTGGAGAACATCATTCTCAGCAAACTGACACAAGAACAGAAAAAGATATACCGCATATACTCACTCATAGGCGGGTGAGAAAAATGAGAACACATGGACACAGAGAGGCGGTCTACTATACACTGGGGACTGTTGGGGGAAATGGGGGAGGGACAGCGGGGGGGGGCTGGGGGAGATAGCCTGGGGATGAATACCAAGTGTGGGTGAGGGGGAGGAAGGCAGCAAAACACACTGCCATGTGTGTACCTATGCAACTATCTTGCACGTTCTGCACATGTACCCCCAAACCTATATTGCAATAAAAATTAAAAAAAAAAAAAATTATATATTAATGTTGGAGAACAAAAGCCTCTTCTAGGCTTGAAAAAAAACCGGTCTAAACTCTATTCAGAGCTTACATTAATTAGGTGTGCAGAGGAGGAAGCCAATAGGCACACTTGGAAGTCATCTTTTTCTTCCAAGCTGTAAAAAGTTTTAGGGTGTTTCTATCACAGTTAGTAGAAACTTAAGCATACCTCAGTGGCAGTGCCCCAGGGAAATATCAGGGACTCACGGAAGAGAAAATTCTCTTTCTGGGTTCTAACAACCTTGAGGGTGATGTAGAGACAGGAGGGCAACTCAACCTGAAGGAGCAATGGGGACATCAATATGAAGTAATGGTAGGGGCCATCTAGGGTCTTTCATGCAAGTTAATCCATCAGAACTTTGCAAACCTCAAGAGGAAACTCTAATAATAAATAAGATAAAATATCCTGAAACAGGGTGTGATAGAAAGATGGATTTAAGTTCATTTAAATTTTTTACATACACCTTAATTTATGGAATGAGATTTATTTCGAATACCAAAACCACATACAGTGGAAGTACTTTTTTTTCTCTCTTTAAAAATTATCTAGATGTAGTTTACCCTTTGGAAGCTAAAATATGCTATATAGTTACATTACACTCTGTTAACGGTAGATATTTAATAAAATTTCAAATTAATACATATAATAAAATCTGCTTCATCATTGTCTTCAATGTAATAGTAAGCATATCCCCTAGTTGATATTTTTATTTCCTTTAAGACAAAATTTTTTTCAATATTTTGCCTGATTGTTTTTAATGGAGGCTAAAATTTTATTTTGTTGTTTTTATCTGTCATTGATGTTTTTAGAAACTCCCATGATTACAGATCAATTTGATTATGTTCAATGACTAATTCTTGTTCATTACTTGCCCTTTGCACCCTCCTTATTTATGTGGGGCATGTTATCAGAAAATGCCAGAAGTTGACTTTTACAATTCTAATTTGCAATAAAACTAGCATATATATTTACAATTATTTAAGGGCATAAATTGGCTCTTTAGGAACTGGAACTGCCCGTTTGTAATTCCACTTACACATACTCTGTTCCCTTCTTATTTAAGAGTTACCTTTAGAGCTTCCTGAAAAGAACGTAAGAGTACTGCTTTTCACCCAGTTTCTGAGAATAAACTACAGCAGTGTTATAGCAGTGTTCATGCTTCAGGACTTCGGCAGTATGTGTACTGTCATTTATTTCTTTAAAGGGATGTTATTATACAATTACTTCTTAATAAACTTTATAAAAATGTCTGCACAGTATTTTCATTTACACATTTTTGCAAAATAGGCACATTGTTATGTTTAGGTAAACTAAATATAAGGTTTGCAAAATAGTCCTATCTCATACAGGTGAACAATAATAACCCTTTGGAAATTTTACAGTTGTTGCAGGTGTTAGAAGTGCTCAGACTCCCTTTTTTGATATTTAATTCATTTTGCTGGTCAGTAACTCTTCAGAGGGTGACAATGGTCAGCTACAGTACCAGCAGCATGCTCTCTTTTGCTATGGTGCACTTTGTGAATAATCTGGGCTAAAAGATGTATAATTTTGGAAATGATATTTAATCCTGTGTACTTCAGTATTCTTAAACAAAAATAGAAAACTGGTATAATAATAGAATATATTAATGGTTTTATATGTAGATTAAATTTTTCTAAATCATATATATTATAGAAAGACATATATATGATTTTTAAATAAATGATTTTTAATGTTATGAACTCATGAGCTACATAATTTTACTATATTTAGTCTGTAACCCTCTACATTCAGAACATGGCATGTTGAGTTTTCTCACTGTACTGTCTTTAGCTTAAATATTAGCTCCTCAGAGAAATCTTTTTACCCTATCTAAAGTAGCTACCCTTAACCAGCTTTGTGTTTGTTTTTGTGTGTGAACATATGTTATCATTTCTCTGGAATATATATATAGGAGTGGAATTGCTGGGTCATATGGTAACTCTAAGTTTCACAATTTTACAGTGCCAAACTGTGAGTGTGAAGTAGTATTTCATTATGGCTTTTGTTTGCATTTTTCTGTGAATAATGATTTTGAGCATATTTTCCTGTTATTGTAGGTCATTTGTGTAAGCACTTCAGAGAAATGTCTATTCAAATCCTTTGTCCACTTTTTAATTGGGTTATTTGTCTATTTACCATTGAGCTTTAAGAGTGTTTTTGTGTGTCTGGACAGCTTTATCTAACACATGATTTGCAAATATTTATTCCCATTCTGTTGGTTATCTTTTTATTTGCTTGATGGTATCACTTAAAGCACAGGAGTTTTAAATTTGATGTAGTTCCATTCATTTTTTACTTTTTTGTCACTTTTGCTTTTGGTATCATATCTAAGTAACAATTGCCTAACCTAAGGTCACAAAGAGTTGCTCTCGTATTTTATTCTGAGTGTTCCACAGCTTTAGCTCCTAAATGTAAGCCTATAATCTATTTTGAGCAGATGTATATAGATGGTGTGAGGAAGGTTTTAATTTTATTATTTGGCATGTGGTTATCCAGTTGTCTGAGCATTATTTGATAAAAAGTTTTTTTCCATTGAATTGTGGCAAAAACCTTGTTTAAAAATATTAATCATAACTATATGGATATATTTCTGAAAACTCAAATGTACTCTATTGATCTGTAAGCATTTCCTAATGCCACCACCACACCATCACTGTAGCTGTAAGTAGTAAGGTGTTTTTTTGTTTCTGTTTTGAGATGGAATCTTGCTCTGTCACCAGGCTGGAGTGCAGTGGCACAATGTCGGCTCACTGCAACCTCTATCTCCTGGGTTTAAGCAATTTTTCTGCCTCAGCCTCCCGAGTAGCTGGGACCACAGGTGCATGCAACCACGCCTGGCTAATTTTTGTACTTTTAGTAGAGACGGAGTTTCACTGTGTTGGCCAGGATAGTCTCGATCTCTTGAACTCGTCATCCATCCGCCTCAGCCTCCCAAAGTGCTGGGATTACAGGTGTGAGCCACTGTGCCTGGTCAGTAGTAAGTTTCGAAAATTTGAGAAGTTTAAGTACTTCAAACTTCTTTTTTAAAACTTCATTAGAAATTCCAAGGGTCTTTCATGTCAATATAAAATGTAGTATCTGCTTGTCATTTTGATAGCTGGTTTTATCTATTTTATATATGTTTCAAGTATAACAATTGCATGTTTACTCCACTAAGGAAATACAATTTGTTTGTTTGCAAATATTAACTATATTTAAAATGAAATATCAGAGAAATTTATAATATTGCAAAATGGTAAAATATTGAGGATTTACTTTTTTAAAAACATTATTCAATTTTAGAAACATTCTAGATGGAGGGTCACTAATAGTTGAAAGAATTGAAGAAGTCAAAAATTATTGGAAAATGGAACATGTCATGTGTTCAGGAAGAAAAGGTCTGATTTGTACATGCAGCTTTGGGAAGTGTGTGGAATGGGAAAGCTGTTTCCAAATAAATTAGAATTCTGAAAAAAAAAAAAAAAAAAATGAAGCGTGGAACAAAATGCCAGAACAGGAAGTTTAAGGTCTTACTCACCTACAGAAAGAAACAATAAGAACAAAAGTAACAGAGGCCATCTGAGCCAACTTTGTCAGAGCTCTGGAAAACAATCAAAGGTTCATAGCAACAAAGAAAATACCTCAAGGAAAAAAAATCTTTAAAATGGTAGAAAAGTGTGGTATTTAACCTGCCCTTATCATAGTTGGCATGTTGGTCTTGGTCTTGATCTTAAATGGCAGTAGCCCAGGATCCCCAGTTCTCTCCCTCAAACTGGCAAAAACAGAGCTGACGTTGCAATTTTTTTAAAAATTTTTATTGCATTTTAGGTTTTGGGGTACATGTGCAGAACGTGCAAGATAGTTGCAGAGGTACACACATGGCAGTGTGTTTTGCTGCCTTCCTCCCCTTAACCCACATTTGGCATTTCTCCCCAGGCTATCCCTCCCCAGCTCCCCACCCACTGTCCCTCCCCTATTCCCCCCAATAGACCCCAGTGTGTAGTACCCCCCTCCCTGTGTCCATGTGTTCTCATTTTTCTCACCCACCTATGAGTGAGAATATTTGGTATTTCCTTTTCTGTTCTTTTGTCAGTTTGCTAAGAATGATGTTCTCCAGATTCATCCATGTCCTTACAAAGGACATAAACTCATCATTTTTTATTGCTGCATAATATTCCATGGTGTATATGTGCCACATTTTTGACATTGCAAATTATTGTGTGTATCTGCTGTAACTCTCCTGACTTAAGGACTGATTTGCTCAACTTTGGCTCACATAACTCAAAATGCAGGTGGAAAATCAAGAAGAAACTGCTTGTTAAAGATATAAAGGAGAATAGAAACCCAAGACCCTTGTGCAAGAGGTTTCATGTGGAGACATAAACAGAACATCCAAAGCATGGGAAAAAAGCTTGGGGGAGACTCTGGAAAGGATGGAGACAAACCAAATATCCATCAACAGATGAATGAGTAAACAAAATGTGGTATATACATGCAATGTAATATTATAATCCCTAGAAAGAAAGGACATTCTAACACATATTACAACCTAGATGAAACTAGAGAACACTATACTAATTGAAGTTATCAAGAAAAAAAGGACAAATACTGTATGATTTCACTTACAAGATACATATAATATACAAATTAACAGAGACATAGTGTAATGGTGGTGGATAAGGGCTGAGGAGAAGGGGAAAGAGTTATGATTTAATGGGTATGAAGTTTCTGTTTGAGTTGATAAAAAAGTTCTAGGAAAAGTGGTTGTACAACATTGTGAATATACTTAATAACGAGTTATGCCATAAAAATTATTTATTCAGCAACCATATATTTACAGAAATATAGTAAAAGAGAATTGCAAGCTTGTTATCCACATCTTTGGTAAGCATTTCTGTTATATATTTTGAGACTATCTGAAGTTATAAACATCTCTTTACCTATGTCTAAGTGTATTGATATTTGCCATATTTTCTAGGAAAAATCATTAAAATTAACAAATAAATGCAAGGGAAGGAGGAAAAGGAATGAATGGAGGAAGGGAGAGTTGGAAGGATGTAGACAGTCAATTTTACAAAATTGCCACCAAAAAACAGCTGCATGTATTCCAATACTGTAATCTAAATATTTAAACTGCTATATAAAATGATGAAAGAAACAAAAGTGAAGCAAAGGATACTGTTTTCTCACAACTTCAACTCCTGTAACATAAGCAAAGGTATTGTTGCTTGTCTTACATATTTGCCTAAATTCTCCCCTTAGGTAAATATAAATTCAGAAAATGTGTTAAGGAGTCTGTTTATTACTCTCTGTCTCTTCCCTTTACAACATAGAGTATCATTATATATAAGCCAAAGATTAGCTACAAATTACAATCTTTTTTTAACACTATTGAATACAAAATTCTTAGATATTTACCAGTATTACAGCAGTAAACCAACACTAGAATATTATAGTTTACTGCCATAAAATATTAATGCTGTATTTTAAAGAAAAACAGAAACCCAGGAAAAGAATTGGAAAGTCTGTTTTATTATCTTCCTATGAGGTTTATTATTTTCATAATAATACTAAATAGCAAAAACAATTTACCAGTTAGCAAGGCTTGATCATAATAGTCACAATAAAATTGTGGTTTCACACAATCAAATCTAAAGAAAGGGGCTAAGTGAAAGCCATAGTATGCAGGACAGTTCACAAAAAAGAAAAATGCTCACCTTGAAGAAAAAAGATCTCCATGTCAGAATAATTTAGTGCAGAAACAGAAATAAACTTTACTCCTTCTCTTTCTTCAGCATATAGAAAAATAAGGTTTTGTTTTGCTTTCACATCAGAAAAAAAAGATAGAATTAAGACAAAAAAATCATGTCTCAAATTTTTTGTTTAAAATAGCTCATTTCTAAAAGTAATTTGTGGAAATAAATTAGACAAAAACAGAGAAAGTTCAAAGGAAATGTGGCTTACTGTCTCAATTTTGCAAATGTTAATGATATTCACAGACCACATATGTTTACCTCTTGGATAAAATCTGTGATTAACATTCTCCAGGCACATTTTAAAGCTGATGAAAAGGATTGTTGTTTCCATAATGGTTTACAGTATAATAGATAATTTGAAAATAAAGTGTGTTTATAAATATAGGATTAAATCCCTCTAGCCATATTAAAGTACATGGTTTGCTATAGGTCATTCAGTAGTTGTTTGAACTAATATTCCTGACTACTTCCAATCTTGTAAGGGCCCCTTTAAGTTTTTCAATAAAACAATGAAATAATGCAGAAATGAAGCTCAGAAAAGTACTTGTGTCCTGCCACTCTAAAATGTGAATTAATAGGACATGAAATCAGAGTTTAGGAAAAGATTCAGTTGAACAAGAATTGAAAGAACATCTTCTGTACACCAGGACTGATGGTTACCTCTGAATATATAAAGATACATAACATTTTCTTCTAATTTCAAGTTCACAGCTGTTAGGAGTCACAAACATGTCACTGAAATGCATTACAATATGTGATGACATTGTGATACGTGCAAAAATGGAAGTATATATCCAAGGTACAAAGATAGCATGGAGGGGAGATCACTAACTCTTCCAGGATGAAGACTGCCCAGAGGGAGATAGTCTTTCCTGGTGAATAATAAACGTTCTAGCAATGTGATTATATGTGGTAAGGGAGTGGGGGAGAGTGAAGAGAAAAAGTAAGTGTTGTCAACAAACACTATGATTTGGCCAGATAAATACGGCGTAATACCATTGGTAACGTTATAGTGTAAAGTTGGGGGAGGAAATGTCAGGAAATGAGGAGAGACAGGCCAGATGGGGCAAGCCCATGCATTTATTTGTATGACAAATGAAAGTCTGGGACATTAGCTATCAAGTGAGAGGGAGGCATTAAAGATTTAAAGAGAGAAAATATTACTAGAATTGTGATTCATATAATTACTTTAATGTCTGGGAAGGGAAGAGACTAAAATGTTCAGAGTAGAGTAGGGAGAGGAAGTGAGTGGCTTAAGCAATAGTCGAGCAGACAAGAGGAAGGCCTTTATCAGGTAGTTCAACAGATAAAAATGAAAAAGACAGGCTATTAAAATATTTTAGAAGAAAATAGAATAGAATTTAACTTATACCGAGGTAGATCAGGGAGAGGGAGAAACTAAAGATTATTTTAGGCTTCAAAATTTGAAATGTAGGAGTAGATGCTATCAATGAAAATACAACAAGATTTATTAATGAAATATAAGAGGGTAGTCTTTACTGCATAGAATGTAATAAGGTTATGTTGAACCATATTGAGTTTTAGTTTCAGGAGGTCATTAAATGACAATGTCCAACGGGCAGTTGAATTAAAAAAAAATTAGAATCTTCAAGGTAATTCAATTAAACAGTATGGTGCTTTGGGGGGTATATGAGACAGTATTATCTTTGTAGAAGTAAAATTAAATAACAAACAAAAAGTAGTGGTCCATTTTAGCAGGAAGTGAGGGGTGCAAAATCAGGAAGGGACACCAACAGGTGTTTCTTGATTGTTCCACTTCTTGACACTGTAGCTTAGGCAGGTATTTTCTTTACAGCTATTTGTTGCAATGTGTTTTTATGTTTTATGCATTTTTTCAGCTTGTGTATTATGTTTGCCGTGAAAAATATTTTAAAGCCATGATCATGAAGGTGACTTTCCCAGGGCGAGGCTTATCCATTGCACTCCGGGTGTGCTGACCCCTGCGATTTCCCAAAATGTGGGAAACTCGACTACATAATTAAAGATGATGTTAGAATTATATTGTTTTATCTGGTGATTCATGGACTGATGATGCTTATAATTTAGGAGTTTAATGAACTAGTTTTACTATCAGGTATGTAAATGATGTTTAACTGCAGGTGCAAACTTTCGTATACTTTCTAGTGGTATAAATGTAATTTTGTTTGTTTGGAGTATAAAAACTAATGGAGCCTGAAAAACATTATAAAAGATGTAAGATAGAAAAGATTTGAAGAAATATTGTATAATTATGTCTTCACAACAGGTTTATTGTAAGAGCAACTCTACGCAAATATTTATTTAATCCTCAGATGCATAAAAATGGAAATATAGTTGGATAGTTGGTCACCAGATAGATAAAATGTGAATCTATATTTACTGGATATTCTTCCCAAGTAGAACTTGAACTCAACTAAGTCATTAAAGATTAATTCCTAGTCATGGTAAAGAATACACACTCAGTGACCTTAGAAGCAGTAAACATTTGTGACAGGCTAATTGCTAATAGTTTCTTCTTCACTGTTAGGAAAAAATTGAACTTTAAGACAAAGTCTCTAGGTTTACATTTAAGTATACAAATGTGTATGGTTTAAATCATAAAAAAAGAAAATGGGAAGAAACATAGATATAAGGAAGAGAGCTACTTAGCCCTATAATTTTATCATTAAAATAACCTGTAGGATATAATTTAAAATCTAAGTGCATGGTTTTTTGCTTCATCAGTATCTTAGATCTGATGTCATAAAAAAACTCTAAATAAATGATTTTTATGCAAGAGGTTAATTGGTGAGAATCCTAAAATTAAAATTTAAAGGGAAATAAATAAAAAAAATTAGCTGGGCGTGGTACCAGGCACCTGCAATCCCAGCTACAAGGGAGGCTGAGGCAGGAGAATCACTTGAACCCAGGAGGCAGAGGTTGCAGTGAGACGAGATCACCCATTGCACTCCATCTGGGTGACAGAGTGAGACTCCATCTCAAAAAATAATAATAATAAAATAAAGAAAAATAAAGACAATAGGTTTAGGAAGAGGGAGGAGTTCATCTGTGAATTTTGATGCACTCACAACAAAGGATTCCACAGCAGGTGATTTCACAGGGAGTTCTGGAACCCAAATGGCCCTTCAGAGTTGTCCCTGAGTCAAAGGGGATGGGGAGAACCTATATATCCTAGTAGCGAACAGCCATCAGAGGAAGTAATCTTAGACAGAGGATTTAGCATTGAGTGAGATGGCTTTCTTAGTCTGAAAGATTCAACTCTGAGCCAATAGCAGCCAACTGAAGAACTAAGCCTTGGATGTGAGGGAGACTCATCAGTATCCACTATAATGAAACCTGATTTTCAGATTAAAAACAAACACTTAAATATCAAAGCAGACCAATACATGACATTTTAAATATATTCTTAGGGGTAATAGGTGATATTTATTTTTTTGATATCTCAGGAGGTGATTTGCTAATGTACTGAATACTGAAGTTCTTTTTAGAGTATTGTATTTTCTATGGTTTTAGGTATCACTATTTTCCAGTTATATCTGTAAGGCTCAATTTTTTTTTTCTTATTAAAGGGACAGGAATACTATTAAATTGATGAAATAGCTAAATGCAAGAATGAAGGTAAGACTTTTGTGCCCTGTAATAACCTTCTTTATGGTAGATTTCTGATTCGTTGGCCTTTATTGACAGAAGAAAACACATTTTGTGAGCATGTCAGCCAAAGATCGCATTTACAGCTTCTAAATAATTAGGTATTGATTAATTTCACCAGGAATATATGGGCCATTTTTTTCAAGCTTGCCCATTCTTAAATATTATATAATTTCAACTAGAGAAATCACAAAACAAAACCACAATTTCTAATAGCCAGGTCTCATTGTCTATCCTACCCAGTTACATGTGTGAGCTGCAATTGCCCACAGGAGCACAGGGATAATAGCATCAATTTTGTTGACATTCCTAGATTTTCATTCTTACAACAGGTCAGGGTAGAAGACAATTGCCAGCTTTTTCTTCTAAACTTTATAGTTACAAATGAATATATGCATTAAGAATGGCTAAAATTCAATTATGATGTGATAGGCTATATATAACTAGATTAAAATAATAACAGATCTTACATCCTAGCATTCTCAAAGGAGAAATATAAATGTTTTTCAGCTAAAGATTTGTAAGGTCAGTGCCATGGTCTGGAGTTGATATCACTGCTTAAATAATATCCTTCCAAGGGTCATGGAGGGTTTTAGAGAAAAAAATGTGTTTTAGTTTCTGGTCATTTGCCTATTTCTACCTTGAAAGATACTAGCAACCATTAGTAAAGGCATTTTTGTGACACATAAATACAGATATGTATATGGAGTTATAGAAGTCAATGAATACATAAATAATTATTGCAAGATATAGACATAATAGACTCTTGGCTAGAAAAGCATCCAAAATTTCTAGTCTTATTATACTTCAGATATTGTTTGGCATGTTAGTGGTTAAAATATTGGCTGAACTTCAAAGATTTCTGTATTCTGAAAAGATTAACACAGAACTGCTTTCTCTCCTCTGCAATTGGAAACACTACCCTAAATTTATCTAAGCAATAATCAGTTAAAAAGAAGCTTCTAATCTCTCAACTCAGGAGACAGATTTTTTTTTCCAGTACAGATAATCTTGTCAGCAGTATTTCAGGCAATTTTGAGGTATATAGAGTTAATAATCACTCTTTCTCTTTTTATGGGTTCTAAAGTGGCCAATGGGGACATATTTTCCAACCTGTTTTCATGTTAATATAAAAAATTACAGCTATCTATAGATAGATAAAATTACAGTAATAGATAGATAGATTATATAGGTAGAAGAACTTATGCATACATCTTTCTTACTAAAAATATATTCATAATATTACACTATAACAAACATTAAGACAGAGCCTTGCTAAAGGGTATGGCGATAGGCAGGTGAGAATATGCCATTAACACTTACCTCAAAGCACACAATATAACAGCGTGGAGAGATTTATAAACAAATTTTCCCACATCATAATGAAACATATCTAAAAATTGATCTAACAGAATTCATAAAACAATTCAGTGAGAAAAAATAATTTTAGTATCAACAGCACTAATATCATCAGAGTTAAATTAAAATTTATGATACATGCAGTTTATTGATTGATTGAGACATGTTCTTGCATTATCACCCAGGCTGGAGTGCAATGAAAATTATAGCTCAATGTACCCTCAAACTTTTGGGCTCAAGTAATCCTCCCATCTCAGCCTCCTTCCTTCCCTCCCTTCCTTTTTTCCTTCCTTCCTTCCTTCCTTCCTTCCTTCCTTCCTTCCTTCCTTCCTTCCTTCCTTCCTTCCTTCCTTCCTTCCTTCTGTTTCTTTTGGGGGGAGAGAAAGTTTCTGGATATGCTATTTCTCTTATCTTTGATTAAAATTTTGACTTTTCTTGCATGTGAAAGTTTCATACATACTAAAATTATGTGTTTTATCTGTATTAAGAAATTGTCATTTCTTATTAACCAATGTTTAAAATACTCTATCTTTAGTATGAAATGCTAAGCTTCAGTATATATGCATTTTTAATAAATACAGCATGCCCTAAATAGCACTACTGATGAGTGGTACAAGAATGTTAAGGTACTGTTTGTGAATCATTTAATATTTTGCATCACTTAAACATTTTCAAAGTCAAAACTTGGAGTATTCCTTATGTTTTGCTTGCATTATGTTTACCACTGCCTTTGAAACTTCACCTCATATTTCATAGCTATGAATTAAACAAGGGACCATTTCAATTTCTTTTGAAAAATTTATTGTGAGTTTGGAAATGCCTCTTCTTGATATTCTGTTGCATTAGTTGAAGGTGATAGAAATCTAATAAGGTACAAATGTGGAAAATAAATGAAAATAATAAGTTCCAGATATATTATAAGCAATTTATTCACAAATACTGAAGGTGACATTGAACAGAGACATGTCATTCTGACACTAGATCATATTCTTCTCAATTGTTAAAATGCTAGCTGTGTATTAAGTTAAACAATGTAAAATTATACTTTCCTGATGTATTTCCGTTTATATATTTTCTAGTTAAATTGTTATAAATAAAAGGCCTGGAGGTAAATTTGTAGAAGTTGTCACCAACTTCTATGACTAAATTCATTAAAATATATAGAAATGAATTTGGTTCAAGGGCACATTTATTGAATTTACTTATATAGTTTTATTGTTTTCTTTTTTCTTTTTTCTTTTTTGCCAATCAATGAGAGCTTGTAAGGTTGCTGAGGTTGGTTGGCCTTGAACTCTTGGCCTCGCCTTCGCAAGTGCCATGACATCCGGCCGGAGCCACTTTGGGCCCCTATTGTTTTCTTGAGATTAATTTCAGTGTAGAGATAGTCAGGCCAAAATTCCCACTAATTTGTAAATTTCTTTTGTTCTCTGTGATTTAACTGCTTTAATTGAAATTTCGCAAATAATTGCCAGTTGGTGAATATTCTCTATTATATGTCTACTATACACTATAGTTGCATTTTTTTGAAATTACCCTATTTTCTTCATAAGTCACTTGGGTTTAGCCTTATTGTGTGAACAAAAAGTGATTTAAACCTCAACATCTCTGCAAAGAGAGACTGAAAACAAAGAATGAGAACATGTCAAAGCTGAGCAGTCAAATCCGGAAGGATGTGAACCCAGATGGGCTAGGCGGCAGACCACCTGCAAAACTGCATCACTACAAGCAGAGGATACTTACAGAGCTTTCAGACACACCCCGATCTGGAGCGTCACCACCACTGCCATGTTTCTACTCTTCCTTACCTGTATTGCTGAATCACTTGCTGATGGCAAAGTCTCAGGAATAAACATGGGATTGCATGAGCATGGGCAGTGATTTTGTTTTGGCATTTATCTTCTTGGGGAGGAAAGATCTTTTCCCTCTTGTTTTTATGTGTGAGACGTAAACAACACACCTTTCCTCAGCTTGAGGTCAGAATCAATGTGAACAGAGGCAAGGTGGATCAGATATATTTCCCCACCTGTGAAAAACCAAAGGCACCTGTTTCTGCATGTCAGAGAGCAGAAGAGTACATGGGCTCTTTGCAAGTGGAAAGATCTTAAAAAGAGATTGGGGAACAAGCTAAGTTGTGGATTCTCCTTAGCAAAATACCTGCCATTTATTTAAGCCCCCTAAATCCTTCCTCAGTTACTGTTTTTGCATGTCATTTAATTAAATATACAGTAGTCTTTCCTTAATGGAGCCTATCTTGCCATTTAGCAATTTATTCAACTGTTTTTCTTCATATTTTCTATTGAACTTTTTACTTACATTATATTCTGATTGTAGTTTTGTTTGTTTTTGTTTTTGTTTTTTGTTTTTGTTTTTTTTTTTGGTCCATACTTTAAAGTATTAGGGCATGAAAAGAATTTCTCTATATTCACACATGGTTTTGGTGAATGCAGATCTTACATGATTCCTTTTAAGTCATTTAGCTGAATTTTTCACTTTTCTCCCAGTATGTGTGGCTACATGTATTTACTGATCAAACATTTATATGATGTTTAGTATTAGTCAGTCAAAATACATAAACACATTCCAAAAGTAACCGATTTTATTCTCAAAACACCTCTGGGAGGTAGATGCTATTGTTATTTTTATTTTTAGTTGAGAACCTGGTGCACAGAATGCTAAGTGATGTCACATAGGGCTGGTAGATTTAGGAACCAGATCAATAAAGTGACCTAAGTCTGGAGTACAAATTTCCAAAAACTCTGCTATGTTGCCTAAAAATCTGGTGAATTTTAACAGAGAGGATAATTGTGTTTTTCAGTGTGTACCACTTTTCCATTCACACACAAAGCAATGCCCTGTTTCTGAAAGAGTTTTAACTTTCTCAGCTAAAATGTACCTAGAGGCTGAAAGCCTATCTTTTATTTTTTTAGTGTAGTGATTTAACTACAATTTTAGATTTAAATTTGGTTGGCTGCCGACTCACAATGACCCTTATCTGGCATTTGTCATTCCTATTTCTCTTGCCCCTTGGCTGTGGCTAATCGATCCAAGCAGAGAAAACTAACCAAATCTGGATCAATGGGATTATCTACTTTGGGAATTTGAAAATTGAAAAGAACATGCTCAGAGTTCGAAGAGTTGGTCGGGGGTGAATTATTTCACACTGGAAACACAGACAGAATGTTCATTAGTTCCCTTGAGTTTCCAGGAGTACTTTCCTTCTTTAACCCTATTTCATTCCATATTTAAGAAACTAGGGTAATTACAATAAGTTAAAAATGCTGTAAATCTTAATTACTACCAAATTGGAAAATGAAATTCACTCCCTTCTTTCAGAAACTATAGAGATTAGTGCTAGCATAAAAAACTTAGCATATTTGTGTATATTTCATTAAATTTCCATTAAAGTTTTTATATTAACAATTATAAGATTTCTAGATATTATAAGTGTTGACTTAAATTTAATCAAGTAGCGAATCTTATAGGAACTTACTGTGGCAGTTATAGACTCCCTGCTGAAAAAAAGTTTACAAGTAATAATATCTGCATGCATTTTATCTTTCAAATGCATTTTTCTAGCATCTGATACATAAGGACAACCAGAAGTAGTTCCTGTTGCCTAGTAAAAACATCAAATTCTTGCCATCTTGTTTTGGAATATCTCAACTCTGACTCCATGCCACAGCGACTTCAGTTTCCTCAAAGGACATCATAGCAGGTGGTTATACAGGCAGATTTGATTGTATTTCACTTTCCTTTTTTGTGCTTTGCAGATACTGTGTTTTTTCAAAGTGAAGATTTTAGCGAATCTATTGGCACCATTTTTTTTTTCCAACAGAACGTGCTTACTTTTCATATCTGTGTCACATTTTGGTAATTTTAGCAGTATTTCAAACATTTTCATTTTGATTATGTTTGCTACTGTGATCTATGATCAATGATCTTTGATGCTACTACTGTAATAGTTTTGAAGCACCACAAACCACACCCATATAAAGCTGTAAACATAATCAATAGATATGCTTGTTCTGACTGCTTCAAGATCTTTTTCCTGTCTCTTTCTCTCATTTCTCCCTACTCCTTAATACATGTCAATATTGAAATTAGGAAAACTAATAACCTACAAGGGTCTTTAAGCATTCAAGTGAAAGGAAGAGTCACAAGTTGATTCTCACGTAATCAAAAGCTAGAAATGATTAAGCTTAGTGAAGAAAGCATGTCAAAAGATAGGCCAAGACAGGCCAAGAGTTAGGCCTCTTGCTTTATACAGTTAGTCAAGTTCTGAATGCGAAGGACAAGTCCTTGAAGAAAATTAAAAGTGCTACTCCAGTGAACACCTGAATGATAAGAAAGCAAAATAGCGTTATTGCTGATATGGAGAAAGTTTTGATCAAACCAGCAGCAACATTCCCTTAAGCCAAAGACTAATCCAAGCAAGACCCTAAAACTCTCTTCAATCCTGTGAATGCTAAGAGAAGTGAGGAAGCTGCAGAAGAAGTTTGCAGCTAGCAGAAGTTAATTTATGAGGTTAAAGGAAAGAAACCATCTCCATAACATAACAGTGCAAGGTGAAGCATCAAGTGCTCATGTAGAAGCTGCAGAACATTATCTAGAAGACCTAGCTAATATAATGAAGGTGGCTGCTTAAAACAACAGATTTACAATGTAGGCAAAAGAGTCTTCTGTTGCAAGTAGATACCTCCTAGAATTTTTTTTTTTTTTTGAGACAGAGTCTCTGTTTCCCAGGCTGGAGTGCAGTGGCACAGTCTCTGCTCACTGCAGCCTCCACCTCCCAGGTATAAGCAACTCTCCTGTCTCAGGCTTCCAAGTAGCTGGGATTAAAGGTGCTGGCTAGCACACACAGTTAATTTTTGTATTTTTAGTGGAGACAAGATTTTGCCATGTAGGACAGGCTGATTTTGAATTCCTGACCTCAGGTGATCCACCCCACCTCAGCCTCCGAAAGTGCTGGGTTTACAGGCGTGAGTCACTGCACCCAGCCCACCTAGGACTTCCATTGCTAGAAAAGAGAAGTCAATGCTTCATTTCAAAGCTTCCAAGGACAGGCAGACTTTCCTGCTAGGTGCTATTGCCGTTGGAGACTAAATTGAAGCCAATGCTCATTTGCCACTCTGAACATCCTATAGCTCTTAAGAATATATATTTGGCTATTCCTTTTAAAATGGAAATGTCTTATTCCTGAGCCACCATTGTATCTTGAAAGTATATAACTGGTTTTGGTTTCACAAGCTCACAGAAGAGACTGTGAACTTTGGACTTTTGAGTTAGTGCTGTCCTGGTTTAAAACTTTGGGGCCATTGGGGTTGAAATGAATATATTTGTATTTGAAAAGGACATGAATTATGGGGGTCTGGAGCCAAATGCTATGACTGGAATACTTGTCCTCTCCTAATCTCATGTTGAAATTTATTCCCATATGTGGTGCCTTTCCAAGATGATTGGGTTATGAGGGCTCTGCCCTCATGAATGAATTAACTCATTTGTGATTTAATGGATTAATGGGTATAGAACTGATGGCTTTATAAAAAGCAGAAGACAGACCTAAGTTAGCACTGTCATCCCCCTTACCATGTGGTGTTCTGTGCTACCCATTACTCTGCAGAGTCCCCACCAACAAGAAGACCCTCCCCAGAGGCAGCCCCTTCACCTTGCACTTCTCATCCTCCATAACTGTTAAGAAATAAGTTCCTTTTCTTTATAAATTTCCCAGTTTCAGGTATTCTGTTATAAGCAACAGAAAACAGGCTAGGACACATAATAAAACTTTGTTAGATGAGGATTTGCTTGTTATAGATGAGCAAAGGGTTTCTTGAGATGGAATTCACTCCTTGTGAAGATGCTATAAACATTGTTAAAATGACAACAAAGGATTTAGAATAAACGTAGCTGAAAAACATCAGCATGGTTTAAGAAGATAGACTACCAATTTTGAAAGAAGTTTTACTGTGAGTAAAATGCTATCAAACAGTATCACATGCCACAGAGAAATCATTAGTGAAATGGAAAAGCAATTGATGTGACAAACTTCACTGTTGTCTTACTTTAAGAAATTGCTACAATTACTCCAACCTTCAGCAACCACCACTATCTTCAGTCAGCAGTTATCAACATGAAGGTAAGACCCCCCCACCAGTAAAATGTCTATGACACAGTAATGGCTCAAATGATCATTAGCATTTTATAGCAATAAAGTATTTTTAATTAAGGTATGGACATTTTAGGCATAATGCTATTACATAGTTTAAACTACAGTATAGTATAAATAATTTTTATATGGACTTGGAAAACAAAAGTTTTGTGTGACATAGTTTATTGCAATATTTGCTTTATAATGGTAGTCTGAAACCAAACCTGAAATGTTTCCAAGGTATGCTTGTATTGATGACATTTTGCAGAGAACACCTGGAAAGAAGAAAGCAACATTTACCTTTACATGACGTAATAAGAGATATGTGTGGCAGAGGATGGCACAAAATGGAATTCACTGAGGTGTGTAGCATTCCAGGAGGAAAAATATGACTTGGTAATAATAGAGACTTTGCTGTCCCCTGCATCTTCCACCATTAAGAAGAAAAATTATCTGCTGGGCTGCTTTAAATTCAAGAGTCACACTTTATACACTTAAATATTCTGATCCATGTTATTTCCAAGGTAACTCTAAAAACAGCCATATTTTCATGGGACAAAAAATGTAAGAGTCTTCAACTGGTTCAGATTATGGTTTAAGTGTCTCTGACAGTGGCTATTATGACCAGGAGAAACCAATGGAATTTAAAATTTCTGCAGCAGGTATGAGGACTTTATAAATGCAAGTTTCAATAGGAGACTATGATAAGAGTCCTCTGGCTTTTGATGCAAAGCTGGAAGACATATCGGTCCAGTAAAAAACTACTCTCTCCTTGGGAAGTTGGTATCACTTTGCTGCTAGGCTCTAGTGAAGATAACATGACTTTCAATGGAAACTCAATCACACAACCTGAGTTTCACCTCCCTTACTGGTCTGTCTCATCCACTTCATCCTATCCTTGTATATTCTCAAAGCCCAATCTCTCGTACAATATTAATTTTTTGTGGCCTTATTAGGAATTGAAGGCACAGGTGTGTTGCATGAACCAGTTTTGTCAAACTAGTCATGTGGCATCTTTTGCCAAATTGCTAATCTTGTTTCAACTATTACTGTAGCCTCTAAGAGTTTCCTATGATTATTTGGCATAAGATGAAAAACACAGGCCTGATTTCAATGCTATTATGTCACATGGGAAAGTCTAGGGAAATATTTTAGCATCACAGGCTCTCTTAGTTTTGATCCAAAATGGAAGTAGAAGATGGAAATCCTTCAAGTGCACAACTCAGAGCAGGACACTTTGTTAATTTAGTCTGGAAAGAGAGGCCGTCTTGATACTACACTGATTCTCAAAGACAGATTAATAGTCTGGGGTAGTGAGGGATTTAGGGAAAACAGAATTTATAAATAGACTTATTTGGACAGGCAAATTATCCACAGAGGTTTTCACAAAACAGATAGTCAATAAAATCTGTTTTACAGAAGGAGTCAGACTCCTTCACCAGCCAGCTCAGTGTTTGCTAAAAAGGCTCAATATGGTCTTGATGGCAAGATAAAGGCTAAGAAAATGTCAATGCAGTCACAGAATTCTTGTTACCAAAACTACCAAAGACTGGTTGGTTTCAGTAAAGAGCATGTGTTACAGAGAAGATAGTGATTTGTCCTTGCCTGGATTTTTCCCTTACCCACCATGCTTAAATCTCCACCATCTTTCATTTATTCATTGAATGCCCTTTTCACTTCTCATAAAACATACTTTAGCAGAAAATCTCACTTCACAGTGAAGACATTGGGGCTGATAATCCCCTTTTTTTTATTTTAACATACATTACATCACGTTATAAACAGTTTCTTTTGGAGAATGATAGAATTATCAGATGAAGATCTAGGAAATAAATCTTTGAGTTACTGGGGAGCTCCAAAACGCTTGTAATGTTCCTAATCACCAAGTAACTTACGGTGCTGTATTAGGCCACTCTCACATTGCTATAAGGAAACACATGAGACTGGGTAATTTATAAGAAAAACAATTTAATTGGCCTATGATTTTGCAGTCTGTGTAGGAAGCATAGCTCTGGCATCAGCTTCTGGGGAGATCTCAAGAAGCTTACAATCATGGTGGAAGGTGAGGTAGGAGCAGGAATGTCACATGGTGGGAGCAGGAGCTAGAGAGAGGGAGAAAGTATCTCATCCTTTCAAATGACCAGATCTAGTAAGAAGTCATGCACCATAATGAAGGCAGGATCAAGAGGATGGTGTTTAAGCATTCATGAGAAATCCACCCCATGATCCAGTCACCTCCCAGCATGCCACAATTCCAACACTGGTAATTACATTTCAACATGGGATTTGGGCATGGACATAAATCTAAATTATATTACTACCACTTCTCATATTATTTCATAGGTCTTGGAATTAAGGCACAGAACTGGAGGTGACATTTCTTAATACTAACCTGATAATACACTACAAACTAGTTTGATTTCTATCCCTAAAAGTGAAATATGGGGCTTATTGTTAAGTAATATTATTACCTAACAGAGAACTATTGCCAGCAAGAGAAACAACGATGGCTCAGAGAACTGGACGTTTAGATTACCTTCTAGAAATGGCAAGCTTCTCTTGCATTGAGTTTGAAGGGGTAAATTATTTCAGAATATTTCTAAAAAGATTTCTTCTATGAAAATTTTCTCCTCTTTTTCAAAAGAATAAATTTTGTTGGGGAGTGAAAACGATATAATCTTTAACATGGTCATGAAAATTACATTTTAAAAAAGTTTAGGTATTTTACCTATTTGGCCAATATGTTTTAAATGTGCAATATGTACTAGATACTATTGACAAACAAAGAGTTCATCAATGAAAATACAAGCAAATTTGCGTGCCCTCACAGAGGTTAGGTGCTAGCAGTTATGTGACATAAGAAAATACAAATCAGATCATAGTCAATAAAAACAGGGAAAACATAAAACAATTGTACATGGAATATGGTTTTACTTTAACCTATTGAATATATCCACCTTACATAAATATTTGAAAAAATACATTGAGATAGTAATAGCATTCAAATCCAGGTGATGCTTTATCAGTACTTACAATTTCCACTTTTATATTTTATTGTCTTTTCAAAAATTTTTAAACAAGAATATCTTTGGAATTAGAGGAAAGAAACCCCTTGATTTTCAATCAAAAACAATGAATAATGCAATTCATAACAAAACAAAGGAAGGTAGATAATAAAGCCTGTGTAAAGAGAAAAAAATAGCCGAGAGCAGTCAGGTATGTGAGGCACACAGTGCCAGGGAGATATGAGATGAAACTAAACCCCACCTGAGGGCAACGGTTTCAACATTTTGTTCCTAACTAGCTGCCTCATTCATTGTCTTCAAGGTACTAGAATTTGTGATACAAAGAACAATGTATAGACAATTAATATCTTATGTTATTTTAATGTAATTTGTTGGGAAACAACTCATGAACTACCTCCTCCGCCCCCCAACCCCCTTTAAAAATCCACTTGAAACTGTTGCTAATTGGAGTTTATATTCATTCAGGGCAACTTGCATCTTTGCTCCCAGGTTGCAATCCTCAAGCTTGGCCCAAAGAAACGTTCTACTTTATATTAATTTTGCCTCCGCCTCTGCCTCTGCCTCTTCCTTTTAAGGAGAATATTCAATAATTCTACAGCAGTCTAAACCCTAATGCAGAATTCCAATTAAAATAATTAAACTAAAATAGTTTAAGTGTTGGAGGGGAGCTTTTAAAGGGATTCTACTTATATTTACTAAGGCAATGCCACTTTGTGACTTTTCTATAAATCCCTGATGCAGTGGATGCGGAGCTGCACCACATAGCTTTCCCTTCAAGAAAGAACGTTTCTTTTCCTAAAAAGTTCTTAGGAAAGTCTCTGTTGCTGAGCTAGCAGCCAAAGATCACGTTTTTCCATGGGGCAAAAGTGTCTACCCATTGTAGCCACCACAGGCCTGCTGTCTGACAGGCCTGCTCTGCTCCAGAATTCAATGTGGTACTGGCTGAGACATGGTTAAATCTGAGTCATGGTCCTACTTCTCCCTCTGCCTAATACCACCTGATTTCCCACAGTGCTCCTGATGAGGATAACTTACCCTGGGCTTGGAAACTGCCATGAGAAGTTTTAAGGTGTTGGGGGTGTGGCTGAACGGGATTGAGAGGGAATGCACAGAGCCACTTGTGTTCCTGGCAGATTTGCTGTTTTTCAAATTTAAAGGTAGACTCTATAGGATTTAAACTGAGTGGGGGTATGGAGCTTCTGCCAAGACAACTCCTGCCAACACCTCAGTCTATGGCTGAACAGTATTGAAATAGGGGGCTACACAGATCTTCATTCTCTTCAAATTTCACGCCCCCCCCCAAACATACGTTGTCAAGGAGATGGCCTCTCATAATGCAGCTAGATGCAGAATTTTTTCTTAACTCCTTCCAAGGGACTGTCGTTCCTTTATTATTGTATTCACTTTTATGATTCTATAGAGCCCTTATAATGATCTGCAAATGTACTCATTATACGTTACTGAGTTTGTTTATTGCTTGTCTTCCTGCATGAGATGATAGACCCAATGAAGGCAGAGTTTGTTCAACTAGTTCTGTACTCTCAGCACCTGAACAGTACCTGATGCAGAATGAGCTCTCAGTATATGTTTGTTGAATTAATCTATCTGTAACTCATTTCAGTTTGATGTATTAAATTGTCCCTTTAAGTAACTTTATCTCTTATGGTAAATTCTCTGGCACTTTTGTTCCTCCTCCTTATCATGCATAATTACATATTCTGGCCCTTGCTCTTCCACCTCTGCCTTCCTCTCTGTTTTATAATCTCCATCCTAGAAAGAATAGGCTTAGGCAAATAATTGTAGTTGAGCCTTCTTTTATTCTTAGATACTTATAGGATAGTAAGAACAAATAAAGAAATAAAGTGGTTCTGAAGATTATACTGTGTATATTCAGGTGCTGTATCACTGAATCATTTTCAGTATGACATGAACTTTACCGGCCTTTTACTATCAGGATTAGAAGTGGTGCCACAGTGCATAACATTGAGGGCACAAGGGTATCATTAGGATAAGTTTTATTGCTATTTTATCAGTCATCCAATCATAAAATCTCTACTCACTATCTTAAAGCTATTTACAAATGTCAATGTCACTGTCTAGGGAATGGCTTGTTATAAAGTATTCACTGTAACTGTCACATTTAACTGCCAATGACAGTAAAATGAAAGTCTGTCTTAATTACTGTCTTGTTTCATTTCTCATTTGCCATGCTAAGGTTGGAAAATGAAAAGTATGCATTCACTGAGGACTAAGTACTGAATATCAATTTGATTCAAATACTGTTGGCAAATGTCTAATGATATCAAAAGAAAAACAATTAGAAGAAAAATTGAAACACAAAGGAAATTCAGATACTAGAAGAAAAAAATTATTATATGATTTAATTAAGTTCCAAGGATCTAAAAGTCAAAATTTATTTTTGAATGCCAACAAATATTAAAACTTCCTTATGAAAATTGTTTGAAAACAGCTAATATTATTAAACTGTCTAATAAAAGTCTTCACATAATCAAAAGAAGAGGCATTTGAAAGAGATAAATAACATCTAGTCACCTAGAATTATTTTTTCAACCATAACCTACCCAGCAATATGTGTTAATTATCACATAATCCATCCTTCGTGTGGAGCTCAAGTTTAATTTCTGTTGTTGAAATTCATATTTTATAGCACTCCCAAGCTTTAGGGATGCTGATATAGGTCAATGCCAAATACATAAGTGGGTTTCCATGCTAGAAGAGGTAGCTTTCAGAGGCAAAGTTAAGGAGATTATCCTAGCTTGCTCGGATAAAACAGCTCAATTATCCTAGCTTGCGTGGAACATTTTCCCAGAGAGCTCCCAGAAGCTCTCTTCTGTTTGTCTTTTCCTGGAAATCTATCTATTGGGTGGGTCTAGAGATTGTCTCCCTGAGGTAGAACCCTCTCTTACATCCTTGCACAGATTAATAGAATTTAAAAAAGATCTAAATAAAATAAAATGTAGATTCCTTCTTCCCTTTTAATGAAATTTTGTGCATAAGTTGATGAGGTAGAAACATATTTTGGCCTTTTTAACCTTAATACTATTGAAGTGGCAAGATCCAGAGTACTGTAATAAACACTACGAAAAAGAGGCCAAAATAATTAATTTGCGTTGCTTCTCCATTAGGCAAAAAGTGTCACACTTGGAAAAAAAAATCAACACTTTGAAATGTGATGATTCAGGATCTTTGTCGTAAGAACTATCTTTTCTTATTTGTAGAAAATAGTTTCCAGCAAACAGTAGATAAGGAATAATAACTTTAAAAATGGTAATAGAACGTGAGAACTTCAGGTGATTTAGCAAATGAAATATGGTAATATTTAATATATATGTTTGCTTGCACGGTTTTTGATACTTTAGAATATTTTATTTTACTCATAATATGGACAAGGGAAGAGACAGAACCCGCTGTATTTGGTGATAAGGCAATAAGGCGTTAAGCATAAACAAAGTTTATGTTATATGTAACCTCCTTTAGAATCCTAATTTTAAATTTGTCTTAATTTATGAGGGATTTGTTACCTAATTCATTGAACACACACTTCTGTGTTTGATGAGAGGTAATGCTTTAAAATAGATAGGTTAAGGATTTAGAACTCAAGAAAACCTAGATTTAAATTTCAGGTATTACATTTTTAATGTGTGCTTCTTTTTAGAACACATTTAGAACTTTCCTTAATATTTCTTACTCTACATTTTCTTCTTCCCATGAATTTTTATCTGTACTTTGAATCTCTTTTTCTATCTTCCAAATAACCATTTTTTCTTCTAACCCTTATAATTAACAATTCCAGTCTATGTATTATCTGCCTGAACTGCTTACCAGTATTGCACTCCAATATTTCTTATTCTACCTCGCCCATCTGCTATGATTTGGCAGCGTCCTCACCCAAATCTCATCTTGAATTGTAATAATCCCCACGTCAAGGGCAAGGCCAGGTGGAGATAATTGAATCATGGGGGTAGTTTTCTCATGAGATCTGATGGTTTTGTAAACGGGAGTTACCCTGCACACTCTCTTGCCTACTGCCATATCAGATATCACTTTGTTCATCCTTTGTCTCTCACCATGACTGTGAGGTCTCCCCAGCCATATGGAACTATAATCTATTAAACCTCTTCCCTTTATAAATTACCCAATCTCGGGTATGTCTTTATTAGTAGTATGAGAACACACTAATACATTATCTATTGACTCATTTCTGATAAAAATTAATATCAGTGAATGGAAAGTAGTAAATAATGAAACATAAGATATAATCTCTATCCCTGATCCACTCTCTGAAAGAAAGATTCTGAATCTGAACAAAATCTTGTTATTCCAAAAGTAAGTACCTTAAATATTTCTACAGTACTAGGAAACAACTTAAAAATGCAATGTGCTATGTTTATAGTAAGGAGTTTAACTTGCATGTGGTCTCAACTAAGTGTGAATGTTACAATAGAAGGAAAAATATAAGCTTCATTTTGAACAGATGCAAAATGAAGTTACAATAAGATCTTCTAGTGAAATGACCTCTAGCTCTCTCACTGGACTGGAGATAAAGACCTGGAGCTTGTAATTTAGGTCTACTGGTGCAAAACTAATAAGCGAAATAAGTCAAGATAAAGTCGCAAAAGAGGTAAGTTTAGAGCACATAGGACCTAATGTGTATTTAAGAGGTTAGAGAAGGGTGAATATTACACAGTAGTGAAGTCTTAGGAAAATGCATTTATTGTCCAGAATGCATTGTAAGATAACAGTCCTATTGCATTTGGACTTTACAGTATGCATAAGCAATTTTTAGGAATGAAAACTAGTGATTAAACATATAATAAAAGGAGTTATGGCCACAGAATGCAAAGAAGCAAAATTTACTATTTTTATGTTACTCTTTACAGAAGATTTGTTTGCACTTTTATAGGGAATAGTCAATCTTGTTATTTGGTTGTATAAATGAAATATGGCTTTAATCTGTTTCCTTAATATTGATTTGTAGAGAATATATTTCTCATTGCCCTTTATATTTTTAAAAAATAGGATTTGGGATATAAAAACCAATAATGTTGTTATTTGTTATAACAATTGTAAGAGAAAATTAATTCAAGATTAATAGTGGTATTTGAAGAGGGTTGGGGTTGTATAAAAATAATTGTTTATTGATTTATTTTGATTTAACTACATAAAATAGCAACCCTAAATCTTTGGTTCAAATGAATACTTAGATTTTGTTTTTCCCCACAGTGTGTTGAATTTTTATATATAATTAAGTTTAAAAGAATAAAATCAGAAGATACAGAAAGATATTTTTCTTCCATATTCTAGTATTTTATTATTTGATTTATTCATCATGCTATTTATTTTGTAATGCCATAAATGATGACTTTTGATTGGTTCCCAAATTTCTACTGTACCTAAAGGTATTCTTTTCTAAGGCAGTCTTAAACTCCAGTTTAAAAGATAACACTATGTGCTTACCTTAATTGTCTTAAATTTTTGATCCTTGGCATAGCATCGTCTATCAACCACAATTCTTCCTTAGTGAAATATCACAAATAGCATATGTCACATTGTCTACCTTCCCATTCTCTTCCCAACCTCAAAATGAAGTCATAAAAATCTAACTTCATTGTTCTTGCAAAAGTTGCAGATACCATCAATAAGTGGAGAGTTTGTTTAAAACCATTATTACTTATAAAAACTTGCTCTAGAAAGCTCCACATACCGTGTACTTGTCAGAATCTTCTCGTTTAATAGGCTTTAATTTAACCCACTTTTTTTTCATGATTCTTGCCTCTTGTTTAGAAAATTTTTGCTTTTACCAATAACCTTATCTTTAACTTTATATTGTACCTTATACTCCCACAGTAATGAAAACAGCCAACCTACAAAAAACTCATATATGAATAATGGCTAATATGTGTGACAGCTTATTATGTGGCAGGAATTTCTGTATGTATTTTTCATGTCCATCTAACTTAATCCTCACAATGTGCCTATAAGATAATAATTTTAGAAAATAAAGAAAATGGAATACCGGTGAGTTAAATAACTTGCACAAGGTCACAGAATTAGTGAGTGGTAAAGCAAGAATTCAAACTTAGGGGCCGGGCGCGGTGGCTCAAGCCTATAATCCCAGCACTTAGGGAGGCCAAGGCAGGTGGATCACGAGGTCAAGAGATCGAGACCATCCTGGTCAACATTGTGAAACCCCGTCTCTACTAAAAATACAAAAAAAAATAGCTGGGCATGGTGGCACACACCTGTAGTCCCAGCTACTCTGGAGGCTGAGGCAGGAGAATTGCTTGAATACAGGAGGCAGAGGTTGTGGTGAGCCTAGATCATGCCATTGCACTCCAGCCTGGGTAACAAGAGTGAAACTCAGTCTCAAAAAAAAAAAAAAGTCAAACTTAGGAAATCTGACCTCCAAGTCGATGTTCTGTTTTTAAAAAAAATTTATTTGATGCTAAGTTCTGGGATACATGTTCAGAATGTGCAGGTTTGTTACATAGGTATACATGTGCCATGGTAGTTTGCTGCACTGTTCTTTTGCATTTGCTGAGAAGTGTTTTACTTCCAATTATGTGGTTAATTTTAGAATAAGTACTATGTAATGTTAAGAAGAGTGTATATTCTGTTGATTTGTGGTGGAGAGTTCTGTAGATGTCTATTAGGTCTGCTTGGTCCAGAGCTGAGTTCAAGTCCTGAATATCCTTGTTAATTTTCTGTCTCATAGATCTAATAATGACAGTGGAGTGTTAAAGTCTCCTATTATGTGTGGGAGTCTAACTCTCTTTGTAGGTCTCTAAGAACTTGCTTTATGAATCTGGATGCTCTTGTATTGGGTTCATATATATTTAGGATAGTTAGTTTTTCTGGTTGCATTGATCCCTTTACCACATGTAATGCCCTTCTCTGTTTCTCTTGATCTTTGTTGGTTTAAAGTCTGTTTTATAAGAGAGCAGGATTGCAACCCCTGCTTTTTTTTCTTTCCATTTTCCTGGTAAATATTTCTCCATTGTCCCTTTATTTTTAGCCTATGTGCGTCTTTGCACATGAGATGGGTCTTCTGAATATAGCACACAGATGGGTCTTGACTCTTTATCCAATTTGCCAGTCTGTGACTCTTAATTGGGGCATTTAGCCCATTTACATTTAAGGTTAATATTGTTATGCATGAATTTGATACTGTCATCATGATGTTAGCTGGTTGTTTGCATGTTAGTTAAAGCAATTTCTTCATAGTATCATTGGTCTTTATATTTTGGTATATTTTTGCAGTGGCTGGTACTGGTTTTTCCTTTTCATATTTAGTGCTTCCTTCAGGAACTCTTGTAAGGCAGGCCTGGTGGTGACAAAATCCCTCAGTGTTTGCTTGTCTGGAAAACATTTTATTTCTCCTTTGCTTATGAAACTTAGTTTGGCTGGATAGTAATTCTGGGTTGAAAATTCTTTTCTTTAAGAATGTTGAATAGTGGTCTCCACTCTCTTCTGACTTACAGGGTTTCTGCAGAGAGATCTGCTGTTAGTCTGATGGGCTTCCCTTTGTAGGTAACCTGACCTTTCTCTCTGGCTGCCCTTAACATTTTTTCCTGCTTTTAAACCTTGGAGTATCTGATGATTAAGTGTCTTGGGGTTGCTTTTCTCAAGGAGTATCTTAGTGGTGTTCTCTATATTTCCTGAATTTAAATGTTGGCCTATCCTGCAAGGTTGGGAAAGTTCTCCTGAATAATATTCTGAAGTGTATTTTCAAACTTGGTTCCATTTTTTCCATCACTTTCAGGTACACCAATTAATTGTAGCTTGGTATTTTCACATAGTCCCACACTTCTTGGAGTCTATGTTTCTTCTTTGCATTCTTTTTTCTCTAATCTTGTCTTTATACCCTAATTCAGTAAGTTGATTTTCAATCTCTGATATCCTTTCTTCTGCTGGATAGATTTGGCTATTGATACTTGTGCATGCTTCATGAAGTTCCCGTGCTGTGTTTTCCAGCTCCATTGGGTTATTTACATTCCTCTCTAAACTGATTATTCTAGTTAGCACTTCCTGTCACCTTTTATCAAGGTTCTTAGCTTCCTTGAATTGGGTTAGAACATGTTGCTTTAGTTCGAAGGAGTCTGTTATTACCTACCTTCTGAAGCCTACTTTTGTCAATTCTTCAGTCACATTCTTCATTCAGTTTTGTGCCCTCACTAGAGAGGAATGGCAATCATTTAAAAGAGAAGAGACATTCTGGTTTTTGGAATTTTCAGCATTTTTGCACTGGTTTTTCCTTATCTTCTTGGATTTATCTACCTTTGATTTTTGAGGCTGATTACCTTCGGATAAAGTTTTTGTGTGGGCATCCTTTTTGGTGATATTACTATTGTTGCTTTCTGATTGTTGGTTTTCCTTCTAACAGTCAGGCCCCTCTTTAGATTGCTGCAGTTTACTGGAGGTCCACTACAGACCCTGTTTGCCTGGGTATCACCAGCGGAGGCTGCAGAGCAGCAAAGATTGCTGCCTGTTCCTTCCTCTGGAAACTTTGTCCCAGAGGCACACTGGCCTGATATCAGCTGGAACACTTCTGCATGAGATGTCTGTTGACCCCTGTTGGAAGGTCTCTCCCAGTCATCACCCACTTTAGAAGGCAGTCTGTTCTTTAACAGAGCTTGAGTTCTGTGCTGAGAGAATCCTCATGGTCAGGATCAGCTGCTCTCTTCAGAGCTGGCAGCCAGGAACTTTTAAGTTTGCTGAAGCTGCACCCATAGGTGCTCCTTCCCCCAGGTGTTCTTTCCCAAGGAAGACGGGAGTTTTGTTTATAAGCCCCTGAATGGGACTGGTGCTTTTTTTCAGAGATGCTCTGCCCAGTGTGGTGGCATCTAGAGAGGCAGTCTGGCCACAGTCACTTTGCCACATTGTGGTGAATTCTGCCCAGTCCAAACCTCCTGGATCCTTAGCACTGTCATAGGAGAACTGCCTACTCAAGCCTCACTAATAGCAGACACCCATCCTGCCACTAAGCTTGATCATTCCAGGTCAACTTCAGACTGCTGTGCTGGTGGTGAGTATTTCCAACCAGTGGTTCTTAGCTTGTTGGGCTCTGTGGGAGTCGGAACCAGTGAGTGAGACCACTTGGCTCCCTGGACTCAGCCTCCTTTCCAGAGGACTGAATGGTTCTGTCTCACTGCGGTTCCAGACACCACTGGGATAAGAAAAAAAAACAAACAAAAAAAAACACTTCTGCAGCTAGATCAGTGTCTTCCCAAACAGTGGCCCAGTTTTTTGCTTGAAACCCAGGACACTGGTGGTGTAAGCATACAAGGAAATCTCTCGATCTCTGGATTGCAATCACCATGGGAAAAGTGTAGCATCTGGGTGAGTTAACACAGTCCTACACAACTTCCCTTGGCTGGAGGAGGAAGGTCCCAGGTGAGGCACCACGCCACCCTGCTTCTGCTTACCTTCCATGTGCTGTACCCACTGCCTAACCAGTCCCAGTGAGATGAACTGGGTACCTCAGTCGGAAATGCAGAAATCACCCACCTTTTGCATTTGTCTTGCTGGGAGCTGCAGACCAGAACTGTTGATTTTTGGTCATCTTGCCAGATTCCTCCAAGTCAGTGTTCTGTAACACTCTGTTAATCTCTGATCACAACTAGTATTCTGCAGGAGCATATGGAGAATATATTTAAGCTAGAGCCTATCCTTCTGGCTAGCCTGTCACACCATTGCCTTATATGGCTTTAAACATTGCACATTGACCATAGAATTGGTCGAAAATCTCCACGTTGGCCATGTATTGCATCTAGGCACTTACCATCATGCCCGGCTACATTTTATACTTTTGTAGAGATGGGGTTTCACCATGTTGGCCAGGCTGTTCTTGAACTCCTGACCTCAGGTGATCCACCTGCCTCGGCCTCCCAAAATGCTGGGATTAAAAGTGTGAGCCACCATGCCCAGCTTGTATCCAACTAGAGGTAACAGCACAGGCTTTTATCTCAAGACTACTTTTTCCATTCACATTCTATTTATTAAATTATGCCCCAGACTGGTAACTAAGATCTAGGAAATTATCAAATTTCCATGTATGTGTTATTAAACAAAACAGAAAAGAATATGAGAGAATTTTGATGGTTTGATGCTTAAGCTTAAATTTCCTAATGGATAATATTTTTGCTTCATTTTAGTCATTTAGAGAATGTTATATGACATTATTGCCTGAGCTTAGATGTATAGATGACTTTATCATTCTCACTACCACCCCTCTCCACCAATAACAATTAAAATGTATCCACAATGGGAAATTTACCATGATTCTTGCCTCTTTTAGAACTGAAAAAAGTAAAGGTGTAATGTACTAAAGCGGACTAAGTATAGTGTAAAATTCTGCAGTAACCTCAGAATCTGAACATGCAATATTTAAACTTCATGGTTTTGGCAATAGTGAGAAACTGGATGAAATATAAACAATAACAGATGTAATATAAAATGTACAATAAAAGTATTATTATTTCAGGACTTAATAAAGTTATATAATATAGCTATTGAAAGTTCATATGTATGTAAATATTTATATATTTTAAATTTTTAAAAACATTTCTATTAATGCCTTGGGAACCAGAAAAAAATTTCTATTATGTTTTACAAATATGGCAAATTGCCCAAAACAAGACAGAACACATAACAGTTAAGTATAAAATATGATTCTAGCTTTATTTGACTGAAACATCTATACTGTAAGATATTTACACGTCTTATTTTCTAATATTCTATTCAATAAAATATACTTACATGTCCAAAATAACTGATTTTTTCCATGCATTGTTGATAACAGACAAAATCAATGTGTTCGTCTTTTGGCAATTAATATATAGGTAGGTTAAAAACAGGTGGATAATAGAAAAGTAGCAATACACTTGAGTATTCATTTAGGGATAACTGAGCCAATTTGAAGCATTCTAAGGTTGAATGATCATCAATTATTTGTATGTACAGATTATCAAATATTATACCTAAGGTAATGGACAATGAACCATGTCTGATTCTTTTAAGGTAAATAGCACAGATAATCATGATTGTTTCTGAGTCTAGGGTCAAAATATCTGTTCATTACTTTTCTGGTTATTGAAATAATAAGTAATACATCGTTCTTGTCAGTACATTATAAAGGTATCAAATGAAGTAATCTGGGAGTGATTTTTGACAGCATATTATCTAGGGCACCCTGCCTTTCATTCTTGTCATTTTATCTCCTAATGTAGAACTCATATTTCAGAGTGCCAGATCATTCATTTCACTTCTTTTGTAGTGTGCTGTCATAATATATTCCACTGTATTTTTCTCCATTTAATTTACTAAGTCATTACTCTTTTTTACAAAGTGCTAATGAGGGCATTAGAACTAGAATAGAAGATAAAAAAAAATAGTTTTTTCTTTTCATCAGAAAATACTACCTTTTTTCTATCATACACCGTTAGAAAAAAACAAAACCTAGCAAAGAAAAAACTCTCAAGAGGTTGACAGATAGAGTCTCATATTAAGTATAGAGGAGAGACATATAGGCTTTAAAGTAGCCCACGTTCCAATTCTGAAAACATATTTACTTTTATGAAATAGTAGATTTATTTTAGTAATAATATATGAAATGAAATAAAAGTTTAAAAATTTACTATCACATGTTAAGTGCAAAACCCTTTCATCCGCTAAGGCTTAGGCAAGGTAAATATAAAGAGAAGGCACTGACAATTACCACCAGTGTAGAGGAAATTGGTGTATCTTTGGAGGAAAGAAGCTTGACAATTTGCATCAAGAGCACTAACCATGTTCATAGCTCTATTATATTACTCCATTTGGGGGAATTTTGATTGATGAAATAATTTTAAGCATAAAAATAATTTTGAGATGGAAATCATCAAAAGGTCCAATATTACATTAGAGTAATAATTAGGCTAAGTTATGATAAATGGATGCACAGCACATTATAAAGACATTGTTCAAAAGAAAATTTAGGACTAGATAATACCTAATATAATATTAATTTCAAAAATAGTCATAGTAAATACATTCAAAAATATAAAATGTATATAAACAAATGGAAAAGCAAAGGGAAGAGAATATTAAAGTATTGACAGTGGTAGCTTTTGAATGGTAAAGTTAACGAAACTGTTTTTCTTTCTCTTTAGAATTATCTGTTATTTCTTAATAGTCCACACTTATCATGTATTACTTTTATGTCAAAAACTAAGCAACTACACAAAAGTGCAAAGGTGTGACCAAGGATAAAAAGAATAACGTTATCAAAAGCAATTTTTATGCTAGAAAAGGCACCATCAAGAAAGTGAAAAGACAACTGTAGAACATTTTTGCAAAACGTGTATCTGGTATCTTGCATTTATGATACATGAAAACTGATTACCACTCAAATACTCAAATAACTCAATTAAAAAGTGGACAAAATACATGAGTAGACATTTCAAGAAAATATACTATGAAGCACAAGAAAATATGTGCAGCATCATTGCCCATAAGAGAAACAAAATGAAAACAAAAAAATAGCACTTCACACTTGTTAGGATGGCTATAATCAAAATGAGAGATAATAAACTTTGGTAAGAATGTAGAAAAACTGTAACCTTCATTTACTCCTGGTTGTAATATAAATGCAACTGCTTTGAAAGATCAGCTGGAAGTTTCTTCAACAGGTAAACATAATTATCACCAATTCCATTCCTGAGTATATACCTAAGCATAGGAAAATGTATAATCCATAAAGGTACATGTACACAAATGTTTATAGAAGCATTATTCATAAGAGACTAAGATGAAAATATCCTTAAATCCAGCAACTGATGAATAAATATACAAAGCATAGTATATCCAAACAATGTGATATTATTCAACAATAACAAGAATTGAACTATTTATACATACTAAAACATGGAGGAACTTTGAAAAATTATGCTAAGTGAAAGAAGCCAGGCACAGAGGACCCTACATTGAATTATTTTATAATGTCTAATATAGGCAAATCTATAGAGACACAAAGATCAGTGGTTGCCTAGAGCTGGGAGAAATAAGAAAATTAAGGGATAATGTCTAAGTAGTGCTTGGTTTCTTTTCAGGATAATAAAATTGTTTTACAGTTTATTATGGTTAAGGAAGCATAACTCTGTGAATATGCTAAAATTCTTTGATTTGCATACTTTGAGTTTATCACATGGCGTGTGGATCTCGGTAAGTCTGTTAACGACAAAGCTTGGTTTTGGTTTTGGTTTTTGACACAGCATCTCACTCCATTGCCAGGCTAGAGTGCAGTGATGCAATCATGGCTCACTGCAGCCCCCAAACTCTTAGGCTCAAATAATCTTCTGCCTTGGTCTCTAGAGAAGCTGGGACTACAGGTGTGTTCCACCACAGCATCACACCCAGCTAATTTTTAATGTTTTTTTTTTTTAAGGATAGAATCTTACTCTGTTGCCCAGGTTTGTCTTAAACTACTGGGCCCAAGCTTTCCTCCTGCCTTGGCCTTCCAAAGTGCTGGGATTAGAAGTGCAAATCACTGCACCTGGCCTAAACTGCATTTTAAAATTAAAATTATGTATAAGGAATAAATACCCTCAGAATTAATAGGATAAATGGAAACATTTATTTTATGATTGATTTAATAACTAGGATTTGGTGGTACACCCTCATATGTTTGGTACTACAAATAATGAACCAAAAGAGATAAAGGGTCAAAGGTTAGCAGGCACCAGAGAAACAAAAGAGTTACAGGAAGGAAGGCTGCGGGTATCAGAGAGGCTGTTAGTTACTGATTGCCATGCTATAATTCTGCAAATTTATCTTAGACTATTGATCACACAATACATTGTCAAATAGACCTATCTTTTTCAATTTTACAAGGATATTTTGTTAATTCATCTAAATCAATCTAGCACACGGAAGACACTCAATAAACTGTCAAAGCATGGCAGACAAGTGACATCAATGGTTTATCAATAATTTGATTGAGGTGAAATTCAGGATAATACCACCTTAGAAGAACCTATGTAAAAACTTCAAATTATGATAGTGAACCAAAAAATTGATTCTGACACATTAGTAGTAACTGTGGCCCCTTTCACTGATTAAGTGCTTACTAGGAAAGACATACTTGGCTAAAACCTTAACATGCATTTCTCGTTCTACATTTAGCTAGCCAATGACTTTGGGATTCTAACTAGCAAAATGAAACTTACAAGATATTTACCAGGCTGTCAAAGTCAGTGATGCCCAACTCTGTCTCATGGAAAAGTTCCTTCTCTTGTTAAGATTTCACGGGGAAGAAAGACTGGGTTTTGACACAGAACAGAAAAGTAAGTAAATTCTTTTAGATGCTATAGTGAAAACTACTTACAAAATGAGCCAGAAAGTACCAGGAGGTATCTGTCCACTGATCCAGTTAACTAGAGGTCCAATACCTTTCACAGTATCTCCACCTAAAAGTAACCTTAAGCCCATGTTCTAGAGTGTATTAAGTAGGTCACTCTCATTAAATATTTTTATTTTCCATATAATCAAGAAAGCATAATTTATCTAGAGTACACTTGGCTGGTGTCTACCCAAATACTATTAAAATAAATAATATGTATGTATTTTTGTAAGAAAGAAAATCATCTGGCCACACTGAAATTAAGTTTATTCCTACCTAATCACTATTCTGCTTTATCTTATTGGATCATTATTAAAAAGAATATTATAAATTACATGATAATTTTACAGTAATTGACATATACTTCAAATGCCAACCCATTTTTTTAGTATTGTCTTCAATTTATCCTTGAGAAATGGGCAAAGTAAAGTCACTCCTTCATCTCATACAACATTTCTATGTGTTAGAGGAAGTATCTCTAAGAAAATAGAAGTATCAAGGCAACACCTACATTGCCAGTTCTTCATGACCTTTAGAGACGTCAGAATTGCACTTACATAATTTTGAAGAATGGAATAATTACACTGACTTGAAGGTTCACAATGTAAATTAACCTAGATAGTGATTAGTCTAGTTCTTTGCGTTAGAAAGAACAGCAAAACCAGCATATATATCTTATGGAATAATATTGTTTTTCAAAAACTTATTTCAGTAGTACTAATATAAAGATAAAATTTCAAAATGTAATTTCTTCAACTGAATCTGTATTTTATTAGCCAATACCTATTGTTAGAATAAAATAATAGTTGCTACCCATAATCCTTGAGCAATAAGTAGCTCTCTCCACATTTGAAATGAATACAAAAGAAAGAGAAAAGGGTCTCAAAGCCAGTATACGTTTTTTAAATTGTGAGACCATCTGGAATTTTGCAACAAGGAATCTGTCTACTGCATATTCTCTTATGTTTGACTTTAATTTTCTTTGAAATGTAAATCAAAAAATATTGACCACAGTCTCTCTTTATTCTCAGTACACTTTGATTTTCTTCTCATCTTAAAATATTTTCTGTCAATAAAACTGAATATTTCTTCTTAAACATTAACTTATTCATTATCAATTTTAGAAATATTTAAACTTTTTTACTGTATATATCTACATATACATACTTAGTGTTTGCACTTTCAGTACGCTAAACTTAGTAGGAAAACACATTTTCAACATTGCATTTCTAATCATAACTCATGATATATACATAAGTGTCACCAAAATTTAGACATGAACTTTTCCTGGTTCACTGCATTGATCCAGTCAATAAATCAGAGTAGGTATGCATCAAACAAATTTTCCTGAAAATGAAGTCCCAAAACATCTCTTCACTTTTCGTTGTCTTAAAAACAGTAGACAGAGGCTATATTCAATAATCATACTCATCTCTGTTTTCATCCATTTGATTAATATAAACTGAGTTTCTTCCAAGTTTAATGCCTTGTATCAAGTTATATGGATAATATGGCTTTTGTTCTCAAAAAATGCACAAACCATTTTAAAAGAAGTGAACAACACATTTTCCATAGCCATATTCCTCCTGACAGAAAACAAATAACCACTCATATCACAGGAAAGTGTGAAGCAATTCCATAATACTGTACAAAGCCCATGGCATTAATTATCTTTTGCTACCACAACAAATTGCTACAGATTTAATGGTTTAAAACAAGACATAGTTATTGTTACATTTCCATCTTACTTTTCTTTTCAGATGCTTGTCACAATCCTCTCAGAAGAGCACTATCTCTGAAAAAGATTAGTGACTCACCAGTGTGTATGTTTTATGTCAGCAATTTAATGCCATTTATTGTGTGAAGTTTTGAACAAGAAAATGACAGAGTGAAATTTGAATAAAATTTGAGAAAATCTGTGAAAAAGAGAAAAGAAGACTCTGATGGCCACAAGTTGCTGAAGAGCTAGGGCTCCATTTGTGCTGCAAGCTGTCCTCCCAACAAGACAAAGATCTTATCCTGATGAATAGAAACAATTTCACAAAACCCCACCAGACAAGGTTATTCTCTGACCATGATGGAACAAGACAAAAAAAAGAAGACTACACAGACAAATGATTCATTGTCCAAACCACAGACATGTATGAACCATCTTCTGTCTTGCCTAAAATGAGTGACTGCTTCTTCAATAACAACTGCCATTTTACCTTTGCTCAATTAACACCACTTTCTAGACAAGAGTGAAGAAAATCATAGAACTACCCTTGCCACTTAATGCCATCCAATGCAACACAAAACCCTGCTTCCTTGAATTCTGCCCAGAATCAGAATACACAACCCTATCCCTAGAATATTTTTACCAAGTCATTTTATGTGTGCCCATGGCAGGGATAACCCCTTGTAAGGAGCCAAAACCCAACATTGTTCTACTACAGGTGCTTTGCCAGTGATTTTGCCTTCAGAACACTAATTTCTGCCATTTGCTATTATCTAGTTAGGCAAAATTTTGATACCTTTTAGAACCGTAAGATGATGAGCAGGAAAAATAAATTTATGACATGGAATTCCTCTGGATAAAATGCATAGATATAGTTCCTCCATGTTTTCAGTTTGAGAGAGATGATGAGTAGGTAAATGATAGATAGATAGATAGACAGACAGATGATAGATAGACAGATAGTTAGAAAGGTAGTGTTAGAAAATATGCTACCACAAAAATTAGTTTGTTAACAATTTTGACTATGTTAACTAACAGTACTAAGCCCTGAAAAATCCCTCTGTTTTATAACATTCACCACCACAATTTTTCATTATGAGTTTTTCTGCACTTCTGTGTCTTAATTGTGTTTTCATTTCCATATGTTGGATTACTTCAATTAAGTTTTCTAAGCATACTCATTTGTTGGCCTTTGATAATATAACAAATTTACTTGACTGGAAATATATTCCAACTTTATATTGCACCAATCAAAATGACATTGTTTTACTTAAATTAATGACTAGCATTCAAAATATGCCATCAATGAAAGATATTTTGAGTTTCACCTGGTGCTGAGGTCCTGTGGAGAAAGACAACTTAATTTTATCTGTAGATTTCCCAAGCACTAAGATCCCACCTTCGACCTGCTTATCTAGTAACCACTAAGGTTTATAAGTTAAGGACTAGAAATGTTTGAGCCCATTCATTAAAATGATTTCATTTGGAATAACCTAGAATAATAAATATAATAGTTTTTCTGTATTAATAAACAATAAAAAGTAAATAATATTAATATACTGTGTTTGTTTAATTTAGCATTAATAAATGAGAGATGGGTAAAGAAAATGCATGAGGCCAGGCGCGGTGGCTCAAGCCTGTAATCCCAGCACTTTGGGAGGCCAAGGCGGGTGTATCACGAGGTCAAGAGATCGAGACCATCCTGGTCAACATGGTGAAACCCCTTCTCTACTAAAAATACAAAAAAAATAGCTGGACATGGTGGCGTGTGCCCATAATCCCAGCTACTCAGGAGACTGAGGCAGGAGAATTGCCTGAACCCAGGAGGCGGAGGTTGCGGTGAACCGAGATCGCACCATTGCACTCCAGCCTGGGTAACAAGAGCTAAACTCCGTCTCAAAAAAAAAAAAAAAGAAAAGAAAATGCATGAATGTTCAAGATAATTAGATAGTGGAGACAGCATATTTGTGTACATAGTTGGGCTATTTCCCTTCCCTCCCATCAAGAATTCTGAGCTTTTAGAGGGCAGGGACAGGGTTTCTAATCTTCAAATAGCACAATGCATTTATTTTAGAAAGTGGTTGTGGGAAACAGAATGAACTACAAAAACTAAAGACAGGTGAAAAAATTGTATTTTTCTATTTTAAAAATAGGTTTTTCTATGTTTTTAATCTATATTAAAATTTAATTTTTACCATTAAAAACAATTACATTTGTAGGCCTTTTTTCTAAAGTTAAAGATTACTGAGTTTATATGAATTGCTAGTTATAACATCTGCATACTTATGTTTGCTTTTCTATCCCTCTTTAAATATAGACAATAAGTTCTCTGACTAACAAGTTGAGGATTGTCACAATGAGAAAGAGAAGCAAATATATTTTGCAAGTAATGGAAGTTGTGACTGAATTCTGGAATGGAAAATTGATGTTTCCAGTACTATACTGAATATGTTATAATTGGGTGACATTTTTGCAATTCATTGAGGCTCTATGGGCTTTAGTATCCTCATTTATAAAATGAGAATAATTATAGTTTAGTGTTCAATGTTGGACACAATGGGAAAATATAATGTTAAATACTAATATTAGATATAGCATTATATGACATAGAAACACACTTAGCTAACATTTTTAACAAAAGCTTTTTCCATCTTGTATTTTTTTCTACTAAAAATTTTACATATTTCAAACACTTCCTTTTAACAAGTGATGATAAATTCGCACTGATATAGTTTTCAACACAATAAGGAGTGGATTTTTTGGAGTAAAAAATGAATTCACATAGAAGAAGTTTTAAAAAGCTGTGCATTCCCCATTCTGCGCATTACCCCTTCTCAATGACTGTTAGCATATATGTTTGCTCCAGAGTGAGACGTGTTGTTCCTACATTAGCAGAAAATTAGAGATATTTATATATTAACAATTATTAATTTAAAGATTTCAATGTGACATTCTTTTCTCATGGGGGAAAAGAAGGAGTCAAGTAGACTGTGAAATTTATATGGGACATAACAATATTTTTATGAGTGTGAAATACAAGATTAATTGCTCTCAGAGACCACAGAATTGAGGAGAGTTAAAATTTGAATGAGGAACATGTATCATTCCCTAATGTTCTTTGGAGAGAGAATAATCTAGTCTTATTCAACTTTCATTTGATTAGGCATTTTAAAAAGGAACATATGAAATACTAAGTAGAAAAATATTCATGGTTCAGATGTGGCTTTCCCATAACAGTTTAAGAAGAGAATAAATCCCTCTCCTCCTGAGGAGTGAATGTGTGGGGAAACTGTAGTTGTAAGGAACTGGCAGAGGTTATCTAGATCTAAATCCTTAGAAGTATATGTTCTCACGTTACATCATTTTCCTAAACTTTTTGGTGAACATGTGGACATTTACTGAAAAAACTAGACATGATTATAAAAATTATGATGTTTTGTTTTTTTTTTTTTTCTGTATAAACCTAGCTATATTAATACTCACTTTGTGTACATTCCGAATCACAACTGGAAATCCAAGAATAATTTACTTTAAGTAAACTTAATAAGCCTAACATACATAGGTCAAAACCTCATAAAGGAAAAATACGATTGTGAAAACTAATCACACTCACATGGCGTGATAAAAATTATTACATTTAATACAGAAAAAAATGAAATTTTATGGGGAGAAGGTCTTTAAGGTGTTACTGTCACTGATAAATCATGAAATCATAATCATGATCATAATCATAATCATAAATCATAAAAAACTTTTATTTTTAATAAAATTTTATTATTTTATAATGGGAAAACTGGCTATTTTTTGAACAACACATATTTTCTATGAAGATTAAAGTGACATTTTAAATATTTTTCACTTAATCTTTTGAAGCATGAGATATAAAAATATAAAGGGAAGTGTGTGTGTGTATATATGTATATAATAGATGATATAGTTAAAGAAACTATACTGTTCAAAAATATTAAGAATTGAGGGAGAAAATAATTGAGAAAAATACATTCTTTAATATTTACTAAATGTTCTATTACATATATGTTTCTTGGTAGAACAGGTTTCCAGAAATATCTAAACTACTAATTTTTATAAAACTAATTAAGAAGGAGCTGTTAAATTCTGGAATTCTGTTGTCCATGTCATGTAATGTATACAGTTTATAAATCAGCGAAATGTATACCAAAGCTTTGACGTGACATTTTTCTAAATGACAAGATCTTAGATAATTAGATATTAAATATGTTTTTTTCCTGTAAAGAAAAAAAGACGTCAAAATGCCAACATAATTATTTGTAGATTCTTTTCTGTGTCTACCATTAAACCTTTTTAACTATGGGGTTTACCATTGGGGTCACCTTGCTGAGCTTTGTCACTGCGGACACACACATCTCATTATTTTTAGGTATTTCTCATTAGGCTATTCAAATTTCTAGTGAGGCTTGTGCACAGTGGCTCACACCTGTAATCCCAGAATTTTTGGGAGGCTGAGGTGGGTAGATCACCTGAGGTCAGCAGTTTGAGACCAGCCTGGTCAATATGGTGAAACCCCGTCTCTACTAAAAATCCAAAAATTCGCTAGGTGTGGTGGTTCCCTGCCTGTATTTCAGCTACTCAGAAGACTGAGGCAAGAGAATTGTTTCAAACCAGAAGGTGGATGTCACAGTAAGCTGAGATTTCGCTACTGCACTACAGCCTGGGTGACAGTGAGACTCCATCTCAAAAAAAAAAAAAAAAAAAGAAAAGAAAAATTGAGAGAGGTCTCTTCCACTTTCCTTTCCAGCCTGAAGAACACATTTAACAAGTGTACTGAGCAATGTTACCAGAGACTTACACTTTCAGTTCAAATACAGTTTGAATATATTTAAAAAAGCCATATTGCCGGTATGTATTTTAAAAGCAAGTGTTATTATGAATAGTAAATTTGAGAGGCATTCTCATTAACGTGAGAAGAAAACGTTGCTCATTATTATTCTTACAGGTCAATATTATGGTGAGGTGTTGGTCATTACAGTAAAACTTTAAATAACATGCTGTTTGTCAGGAAAGGTGTTGCTTGGTCATAGAAACATGAAAAAAGGTCGAGCTAGTGAAAAGGCAAATCAAATCGGTCTACATCTAAACACTGCCATGGGATAGAGAATCTTATCCATTCAACGGCCTGTTTGAAAATTTTAATATAAAGGCAGTCCCTAATATGGAGTTAAATCTAGCAGTTACAATCAACAACTGTAAATATTCGATTCTATTAAATGATTGATTCATCTATCTAACCTGGTTCTAATTCCATGCTCACTTACATAACTTTTGCTTCCCATAAAGGAAGGTGCAACTATATGAATAAATTATGCTATGCTACTGGTATAGGCTTTAAACATGTCTCTTAATATGTAACTTCTGCTTGTGATTGGAGTTCTCAAGTAAAGAGACAGAAAAAGGAAATTCACTAACCATACAAACCTTAATGATATTCATCTATGTGACAGTGATATGACTCATTATGTATTAACTAATTTGTCTTGTTATCTCTTTCTATTTTTGTGAACTTTAGCCACTCTGAGTTCATTTTTTTGTCCTGGTTCCCATGGATAGTGTCAAAAGTAACCCTCTTTGCCTTCCAAGGAGACCTCACCTCCAGTCAGATTTCACTGTAAAGGCAACTGGGATAATACTTATTACTACAACTTACATTAAAGTATATTTCCTATATGCACAACTTTCTCTTCTGCTCTTGCCATACTAAAACCATATAGGGCACTGGCTTCTTATTTTCCAAAGAGTAAACAGTAAGAATATTTTCTCCGCAGTGTGGCAGCCTAATAACTTACTTATATAACTTAGTACATTCTCAAATATTAATTGATAGTTAACAAGCATATGCTATATGTTTACCATGCTTAATAAGGGTTATAAAGAAACACATGAGAACAAAGTATTTAGTTTCAATGATCGTAAACTTCTGTTGGGAAATAAGATGTTGGTAGACATAAATCAAGTAGAGGATGTTATGTAATAGAGTTAAGAAGAGTTAAATAAGTTTTCCTGGAATATTGAGGATATAAGCATTGAAGCGATATACATTAGTTAGTTACATGACAGGCATAATGGAGGACATTTCAGCAAAGAATATGAGGAAAAGCAAAGGCTCAGACATAAAATATGAACATAATGCTAGAGACAGGAAGGCAACCGGACTTCTGCATTACATAGTGTAGAATGTTGCTAATCAATAATGGGATAAAGTTGCATCATTATTTATAATCAAATTAAGGAGCAGAGTACACTAAGCTTTCTCTTGAGATAAAACCATTTGTCCTTCTGCATGATAGTGATGCAATGAAAATAATGTGTAATCAATATTAATCTAGCATCAGTGTGAAGATCAGGTTAGGAGGAGATTGAAATCGGGTTATTGAAGAACAAAGTAAGGAAATACCTTGATAACACGGGCACATTTTGTCCTACATGGAGTCTCAGAATTCAGCTCATATTTGCTTTGCTATATTCGGAATTTACTGCTTTAAAATTCCACCTTGGCCTGCTGTGGTGGCTCATACCTGTAATCTCAACAATTTGGGAAGCCAAAGCAGTTGAGTCACTTGAGTTCAGGAGTTGGAGACCAGCCTGGGCAACATGGTGAAACCCTAACTCATTAAAAAAAAAAAAAAAAAAAAAAATTAGTTGGCTGTGGTGGTGCATGCCTGTAGTCTCATCTACTCTAGAGGCTGAGCAACTGATCCTGTCTCAAAAACAACAACGAAGTCATCTGGTTCAAGCCAACTCGAAAGTGCTGACATGAAAAAAATACTTCAGTTCTCTGGCCCCAAGTTAATACAAACATCATCACAGAAAAGACCCTATCTACTGAGTTCTCAAATACAAATTATAAAAGACTCACTATAATTCTTAATGTTTAGAAGAGGGTATAGAACAAAAGTCAATCATAAAATATAATTATGTAATTAAAAAGAAAACATTTATTTTTATTTTTATTTTTTGGCAGGACCTGGCTCTCAAAAAAGGAGAACATTTAATTTACTCAGGGAAAAAATAAATGAAAATAAAGATATAAAGCCATCCTTTTGTATCTGTGGGAGATTGGTTCCAGGACTCCTCATAGATATCAAAAAACCAAGGACACTCAAGTTTCTTATATAAAAAAGAAATGTAACCTATGCACATCCTCCTGTATACTTTAAATCATCTCTAGATTACTTATAATACCTAGATTACTTACCCCTTAACATAGAATTTACAATGGAAATAGAATTTACAATTGTAAATTTCTATTGTAAACTATGTAATTTGTAAATTGAATCATAAATCCAGTGTAAATTCCATGTAAATAGTTGTTATGCCATATTTCTTAGAAAATGATTACAAGAAAAATATCTGTACATTTTCAGTGCAGACTTTTTTTCCCAGATATTTCCATCCACAATTGGTTGACTCCATAGATACAGAACCCATGGATATGGAGGGTCAACTGTATAACTGTAGTGCACAAGATAGCACCCTAAAATAAGTTGACTTTAGTGGTAAAAAAGTGAAGGTTTAGAGCTTTGTTTAAAGCTCCTAAGGCTCTAAATCATAAATCTGGAATGCAGATGCCAGAATCCAGATGGGTCATGTAAATGACTGCATAGAATATGTTTGGTGCCTGGAGTCTATGTTGCTGAGTGTATTTCTACAGCATTTTTCATCACCTCAGTGTTTAGGTTTTAAAAGAGCAGCTATTTTTTCTCCCTTAGAAACAATACTTTAAAAGTCAAGGCTTATGTTTCATTACATTGATATGTGTTCTTATGACAAACCATATATCAAAGTAATAAACTCATCTCACTTTGATGTAGACATATTCAGAATTGTATGTTGTTCCCATTACAAAGTAATGATAGAAATAATAGTTTGCATTTTTGTAACAGCAGTCACGTGACAAGTATGCTTCTATATGCTTTTTATATATGAACAAATGTGATAGTCACAACAACCCTAAGAAAGTAGGTGCCACTGTTACTCTTTTCCAGAATAAGAAACTGGGAAACAAAGAGATTATTCAACTCTAATACCACACAATGAATAGTTATTATAATAGAAATAAAAACACCAAATGTTACACAAGGAGTAGCTATTAGAATATAACTAAAAACGCAAGCATTTTAAGTTTACAGTTTGCATTCTCAACCACCATGCTAGCATTTTGAGTGCAAAGAAATATATATGTTCACTCCCTAGCAGCACCTAGGCATTCAGTAAATATGTATTGAGTAAATATAATAAGCAGAAAACATAAATTATTTAATTCTTTTGAATCTTTATTACTGATATTATCATTCATGATATTCATAGATTTAAAAAATCCTGTAGAATATTAAAGAAAAAGTTACATGTATCTTCTTTATCTCTGTATGATGCTACAGAAATAACAAATATTAACAATTAATTTTTAAATATTTTTGGGGATTACTTTTATAATTTGCAATAATAAACTCAAGCCCTTGCTTCATCATCTTGAAGAATCTATCTTAATATACATACATAATATGCATAGATATTTATCATCTTAAAGAATCTATCTAAATATATATTTAGTTATATAAATATGTATAGCTCATATAAATTTATCTAAATATATATGTAATTATCTAATATATAAATATAAACATATTTATCTAAGTATGTATTTATACAAATAAATATATATATTTAGGTAAATATACTAGATAGATTTCCTAAGGTGATGAATATTGTATATATGCTCATATATATTTAGTCATATTACATATATATAGTCATATTATATATATATATACACATATATATATTTTTTGTATAGCTCATGTCAAAGTTAACTTGCTTAGCTTTAGTTATCTCTCAGCTTTTTCCATTCCTTTGGGGTCAATCCAGGCTTCTATTGCTCCTATGACACCATGTTTTCTACTTCTTGGATTTTTTTTTTTTTTTAATGCTTTGTCAAAAGCCTTGTACAATTTTCATGAGGTAGAGTGGGGCATTGGTAAATGTTCTAATGATGTGAATGTCTAAAAGTGTATTTATCTACCTTCACTCTTGATTGATAAAATAATAGTAACATGTTCATAAGAACTTTCCGGGGCCCAAAGTCGCTCCGGCCGGATGTCGTGGCGCTTGCGAAGGCGAGGCCAAGAGTTCAAGGCCAACCAACCTCACAAGCTCTCATTGATTGGCAAAAAAAAAAAAAAGAACTTTCCACATAAAACTTTGAAGGCACTGCTTTTGGCCTCGAGCATTCAGTGTTGCTCATGACAAGTTGCTTCAGTTATGATTCTGGTGCTGTTAATGTTAACTGTTTCTCTGGAAGATTTTAGGATTTCTTCAAATCACAATATGTCAAGAATTTCAACCCTATACTTAAAAAATATTTATTATTTTTCTCTTCATGGTTTATGCTTCTACTCTGAAATTACTATTATTCAGAGATTGAGCTCCTGAATCGATGCTGTATATGAAGTCTCTTCTTATCTGTGGTTTTGTTTTCCATGGTTTCGATTACCTGAAGTCAGCCATGATACAAAAATATTAAATTGAAAATTCCAGAATTTACCAATCCATACATTTTAAATTGCATGTCTTGGTGAGTAGCATGAGGAAACCTTGCATCAACCTGGTCATCCCACTCAGGATGAAGAACTTTTTCATGATCCACTTCTACTTAATGAATAGTCAATATATTTTCTCTTTCTAATAATGCTTTTGATTCTCTAGTTTATATTATTGAAAGAAGACAGTATGCAATACATATAACATTAAACACATGTGTAATAGACAGTTCACATTATCTGTAAGCCTTATTATGGTCAATACTAGGTTAATAATAAGTATGTTTTTGGAAAGTCAAAACTTATATGTAAATTTATGACTGTGCAGCAGTTCGATACTCCTAGCTTTTGAGTTGCTCAAGGGTCAGTTGCATACTAGCTACCTGCTCATAAGTCACTTAGTTGCCATCTTGGTTGTGAGCTCCACTGTCAATGTACTGCAATGCTTGCATTAAAGTAACCCTTAATTTACTTAATAATGAACTCAAAGCTTAAGAGTAGTGATGCTGGCATTTTTTAATAATTGTCTTATTTTACTATTAATTCTCATTAAATCCTTACTATGCCTAATTTATTAATTAAACTTTCATATAGGTATGCATGTATAAAAAAATAGTATATATAGAATTTAGTACTGTCTTCATCTTCAGGCATCCACTTTCCAGTGAATGTCTTTAAACATACCCCTGTAGATATGTAGATAAGAAGGGGCTAGTCTGTGTGTGTGTGTGTGTGTGTGTGTGTGTGTGTGTGTGTGTGTGTGAGAGAGAGAGAGAGAGAGAGAGACAGAGAGAGAGAGAGAGAGAGAGAGATCTTTAGTGTTAACTCAGAATTCCTTTATTGTTTTTTTGGTTTGTAGCACTTTCTTACTTTAGATTAAAATAGTCTCTCAAGTAATAAGAATATTAAAGTTTTATTTTAAGTTTTGTCCTTTATATTGAATTGTTCACGTTTTCTTTGTCGAGATTTCTGTTAGTTCATCTTGTCCTGTTTCATATTAGTGATCCTGATCATCCATTTACATATTAGCTTTTAATGATAGATTCGACTTTTCTTTTTTCCATAGTTCAGCAGATCTTCAACTGTTGAATGGAGGATTGATGTTCATGTTTACTTTGGGCATGTAGACAGAAAACTGTTGGACAGTTTGAATGCCTATGTAATATCTAGGGTAAAAAGCTTGTTAATTTGGGATTCAAGTTGCTTAGTATCTTTCCGTCTTGAATACAGTTGCCTTTTCTTCCCTTTTCTCCACTCCCTTTCCATGAGAAGATACAGGATTACCTCTAAATGTGCTTAAATTGCCTTTCAGATCCCACTGAAAGGGCAAATGCCCAGGTAGACTCTGTACTTGTTTTAGAGAGAAGTTTGAGTGCTATTATAATAAGGAGGGGAAGCTGTTATTGGTAATGGAATTAAATATGATAAGAAGGTAGAGTATTAACTGGTTCACCTGTTTTCAATGCAGTGTTAAATTAATGGCAATGATGCTATTCTAATGACTTATTCTTACACTTTATATTTATTGGCTGTAAACTGATCTATTCAAGAGCTGCCTGGAAAAGGGCCAATTCATTTTAGAGTTGATGTTTGTTTGCTGTGGAGATTTCAGCCTATTTAATTTTGTTTACTTTACCTCCCAAAGGAAATCCTCCAGACGTTTAGCCTGATTATACATCCTTTCCCTCGTCTTCCCTTCCACTCCGGGAATCTTTAGCCTATTTAATTATAATTAGGAATCATATCAACAGGATCCTGATAGGTGGTATAGAATGAGTAGAGGACCAGAAAATATTTTCAAACTCTCACCCTGAACCAGATTTCAATGACATATCTCACTTAAATCAAGGTAAATGTATTTGTACAGTTCTCAATGTATGTCAAGGCTATCTAGAATTGCTCTCCTTTTCAACACTATTATCTATCGTTCAGAATAAGGCTATTAGATCCATAGCAGTTGACCCTGAAACCCGAATCATCATACCTAGAGGCTGTGCAATATATGATACAACTTGTATTAAAGACTAGTCATACTTTTTTAATACATTGCAAACATATTTAAAAAATAAATAATAAATGATACCTTCATCATGTTTAATTATATACCTATGTATGATAGCAATTATTTTAGAAGATTAAAAAGACAAAGAAATGTAAGTTTGTAGTAGTGGCTTGAAGCCGCACCATTTCCTTGTTATAAACGTTGGAGGTTATTTGCATTATCTGAGTCTATGATCTACGCATTCAATAAAGAAGATCATTTACTTTAGTTTCACAAATTAAAGAAAATAAAACAATGGATGCTAACAGCAAGCAATTTGCATACATATAACAATTATAAACCAAATACATAAGGAAGAATTAATTCCAATACAGATTTTTATGCCTGAAGTCTCAAAGACAGAGAAAAAGAAAAATAATAATAATTAAGATTCTAGGAATATCATCTTTTGGCTGAAGATAAATTCTCAGCCTACTCACAGGAACAAACCCTATCAACATTATTGGTAGTTTAAAATATCACTGCCAGCAGTGGTAGGAAGAAAGTTGTCTAATATTACCAAAAATAGTCATGAAAAATAAATAGCTTTCAAATATGTGGTACACAGCTAGACATATAACAAGAAATAAAGTTACAGTTTATAATACCCAATTTGATGAATAAATATATTCTTTGTACTTGTGTTATATTAAAAATATCTGAACAAATATTGATTCATTTATATTAAATAAAGTTATTTTCCCAAACTTTCCTAATAGTCTTCATATTTCACAATTTCAAAAGCAAAATGAGTAAAATGTTTTATTTATTAAAATAAATTTTACTCGTGGGGTGAATGGATTGAGTAAGTTAGGCTGCTATAACAAGAATACAATAGATTGGGTGGCTTGAAGAACAGAAATTTAATTATCAGAATTCTTGGAGCTAGAAAGAAAATACCAGATTCTCCAACCACAAGCGAACACTGGACCACAAGGAAGGACAAAGATCCTTTTTTTGATTTAATGTATTTATTTATCATTTTGAGACAGAGTTTCACTTTTTTCACCCAGGCTGGAGGGAAATGGCATGATCTTGGCTCACTAAAACCTCTGCCTCCCAGGTTCAAGAGATTCTCCTGCCTCAGCCTCCCGAGTAGCTGAGGTTACAGGTGCCCACCATAATGCCCAGCTAATTTTTGTATTTTTTTTGTAGAGATAGAGTTTTGCCGTGTTCATGAGACTGGTCTCGACACCTGACCTCAGGTAATCCACCCACCTCAGCCTCCCAAACTGCTGGGATTACAGGCCTAAGCCACCGCACCCAGCCAAAGATCCTTTAAACATGTCTTTTTTATTCACTCATAGACAAAGAAAAAAAAGCAATTGAGGAAAACGTATCAATAGAGGGAGAGAAAACATGAACTTTACACTTCTGTTCTTTAATTCTAAGATAGTCAATATGTAGGTCTTAAGGAAGTTCTAAACAATGTTTTCAAGTTAATACTGAATTTTCTTTCATTACATAACAAAACCAGAGATCTACATATGTTGGTTGGAAGTAAATGTTCAATGTGTGTCTCTTATTCAAAATTGCCCTGACATAATATTTGATTTATTATTATGAATACTATGTTTTCATTTCTTTGGCTTTATAAATTCTATTTTGACTTCTGTATCCAGAACACAGTTGTTTCTTACATTCATTTTATAAATATGCATGGGACACTAACTATGTATCAAGTACTGAACAAGAATATCAAGAAGATAGCACAATATTTTCCCTCAAGGATTTTACAGGTTTCTGAAAAACTTCATTGCTGTCATTCCACAACCACAATGGGTAGTGGAAGGTAGCCATGCATGGTATATAGATTCATTAAATTTCAAAGTATGGAGATGATCAGAGTACCTATGAAATTGGTGATAGATTGCCTATTCCATAAATGGAAGGTTAGACATTATGGAAACCCACGACAAACAATGCTTATGGAATATGATTTAGAAAAATCGACTCTCACCTTTAACTTCTGAGTTATTTCTGACCATGTAGCAGTGTAAATTATCTGGTCCCTGATCTAGTAATCTGCTTTTAGCACAAGTCAGATAGTTCCACAATCTTTCTCTTTTTTTGTCACCTCATTTTTCCACTTGAAATCAGCTGGTCAGTTTCATGTTTATCTAGTTCAAGCTCTTGAGAAAGAATCTAAATGGATCAGTAAATTAATAGCATTCCTCTTGTTACACACACTTGTGCTTGTCCTCACTTGGGCTATGTGATATTTTCCAGTCCATTAAGCTGTAGTCAGTATGGCAGGATCCTCTAGCAGGAATATAATTGCAGGAAATTCCTTAGAATCATAATGAGATGTAAGGAACTTATCTCAACTTGCCTGGGATCTTGTGAAAGAAAATTTCAGATTCCCAGAGCCACAGTCAATCCCACACTTTTCAACAGTTAAATTTATGTATGTGAGAAAGTGAACTAATCACTCTTTATACATTCACTTAAAATCTTCTATTTTCTTCTCTGTTATAAGCATACATTTCTCTACTTGGTTTGCATAACCCCTTACACTTATCAAGACCCCCTGGAAAGTGTCCATTGTACTAGTCAAGCACTTAACTAATATACTCTAAAGGCTTTCTGGACATTTTCATTTATTAGCTCCCACCAACCTTAAGTAACTTTGAGCTGTTACAAATGGGGGAATAGGAGAGGAGCTAATAAATGAAAATGTCCAGAAAGCCTTTAGAGTATATTAGTTAGGTGCTTGACTAGTACAATGGACACTTTCCAGGGGGTCTTGATAAGTGTAAGGGGTTATGCAAACCAAGTAGAGAAATGTATGCTTATAACAGAGAAGAAAATAGAAGACTTTAAGTGTGATTAGTTCACTTTCATAAACTTTATGATAATTTACCTATATAACGGTATTACATAGGTAAATTTAACTCTTGAAAAGTGTGGGATTGACTGTGGCTCTGGGAATCTGAAATTTCCTCTCACAAGATCCCAGGCAAGTTGAGATAATAAGTTCCTCACAACTCATTATGATTCTAAGGAATTTCCTGCAGTTATATCATTAAAAATACCATGTTACAGGTGTAACTGTGGTCTCTGAAAAAACTATACTTTAAAAATATATTTAAACAAAAAATAATGGCTTAATGATTTGTTATTTAAATCTAAGTGGAATTTGTAATACAATCTGTTTTCAACTAAAGGACAAATTATTACTGAGAATTTTTGGGGGTTTCCCTCTTTCAAACTGCATTTCTCCAGATACATATATATAAATTGTTCAGTTAAAAAGTAATGTGATTTGGCTGTATCACCACCCAAATCTCATCTTGAATTCCCATATGTTGTGGGAGGGACCTCGTGGCAGGTAATCGAATCATGGGTGTGGCTCTTTCCTGTGCTGTTCTTGTGATAGTGAATAAATCTTATAAGATCTGATGGTTTTAAAAACAGGAGTTTCCCTGAACAAGTTCTCTCTTTAACAGAACTTGATGGCCTCTCAAAGATGGCCATTGATGGCCTGCTGCCATCCATGTAAGATGTGACTTGCTCCTCCTTGACTTCCACCATGATGGTAAGGCCTCCCTAGTCACATGGAACTATAAGTCCATTTAACCCTTTTTTCTGTATAAATTACCAAGTCTCGGGTATGTCTTTATCAGCAGGGTGGAAAACAGACTAATACAAAAAGTCTTTGTCTTGGGACTGAAAACAGATATTGTGATATAGCAATGAAGAAAAATCCCAATGTAAATATTCCAATTGCAGTTTGTATTAAACAAGATCAGGTTAGTGACAAAAACCCAATTTCAAAGGAGTCCTATGAAAACTAATACATTAAGATGAACAGGTGGCATATCAATTATGTGAACATTATTGTGGTAACATTATTTACATAGAAAATAAGACAGTCACATAGATAATGAAAAACATTTTAAAACTTTATAAAATATTTTTAGATCAAGCTTAAATTTGTTCCTGAAATTTATTACTATATCAGACTTTTCAGCTTGATCTTCAATTTGTTGCTGTTTCAAAAAGTGTATCTATATCTGTCCAAAGCTGGTCGTCAATATGTCACCACAACTATAAGTGTCAGTGGTATCTAATCTAAGGGATCATTGATTTTGTAATGATCTGAAGTCAATTTAGTCTGAATATTTTGTATCTCAAAATAAAAATCAACATATTTTAAAAAGTCTCACTTTGAATTTAGGCTAAATATGATAGTATTTAATATATCTTCTTGCAATCAAATTCAAAATTTAAAAAAAAATTGTTTTTAACAGTCATTTAGATATAAATACATATCATGCAAATGCTGTTAATTTCTTATTTATAGCTTTCTGCATTTCATTTTCCTTTCAAAGTTACAAGTTAGATAATTCATAGAACCAGATGATAATGTTGGTCCCTCACCCCAGAGAAATGCAAATAATCACTCCTCTTGAAATTTTGCATGTAATTGAAGGGGGAGAGCATGCAGTAAACTACTAAAAGTATATGCAGACCCATGGACACTAAGTTAGATATTTCTGTCCTACAACTTAATAATTTAAGAATACAACTCTACAGCCTCTAAAACAATTTTTTTTATTAATTCAACACTCCCTGAATACAAATGAATTGCTTAACTTTTTATCAGTTAAGATGCTAATAACAGAAAATCTAACTCAGACTCACTTAAGAAAGAAATATAGTGTAACTGAAATCGAGTAAAGCAGACTGCATGTACAATCAGATGCAAGACATCTAATGATGTAACCAAAATTCTTTCTCTTCACATATGAACCCCTTTTCTTCTAGGTAGAATTCCATTTTTGTGCAAACTTTCTTAGCATAGTAAAAGATAGCTTTGGTAGCTACATATTTTATATACTCTCAGGTTCCATTTTAATTCTAGAGGTAAATAGTGTAATTATGTCTCCTAGAAGTTACAGCAGAATCTCTATCCACTCCTTGGCTCTGATTATATAACAAATTGTTGTGGTTATACTCTGATTTCCCCAAATCTGTGTACCCATATTTCCTCCTGCATGTCTTCAGGCTTAGGAATCAAGCTAATTTGTTATTAGAAACATAAGAGAGAATAACATAAATACTCGTAGGTAATCTGGACTATGATTTTCAGAGAAAAAGATGAATAAAGATGGAAAGTTAAAAAACTAATAGATGTACTTATACTTTGTGCCATTTATGCCCTTAACGATAAAAGCAAGTAAAATCCCAGACTGGTAGCTTCAGACATATTTCTACTGTCAAACCTTCATTATAAAAAAATCAATCTAGTCATATTGCTTAAAAATAAAACTCTTCCAGTCACTATTAACTATTTAAATTATCACATTTTTAAGGATATAATTAGTATTAATGTGACATAATCACTTTGTAATTTTTAAACAACATTATTCTAGAATTAAGTCTATTCAAAGGCCTCCCTCATTTATCCTTTTTTTTTTAAAAAAAAGTTAGTTTTTATTGATTTTAAATTAAAAACAAAATCTAGTATGAATCACAAAATTCAGTTTGAACCACACATGGTAATACACTGTCTTCAATCTTTTTCTAAAGCTCTTATTCTATGTAATAAACAGAATAAATAGCATAGCATAATGTGAAGTTTTCATTTCAGTGGTTTTCTAAATATATTTGTCCCTATGAAGAACATATTAATTATTTTAATTTAACAGCATCTAACAGAACTGTACAAAACAAAAAAAAAATTAAATGATTTGCCATAGTTGTCACTATGAATGTATTTTAAAACACAACTGTAAATGTCTGGGTAAAGAAGCAAGCTCTCCTCCACCATTACAGGGAATTTGTGAGGCTTTGCCGTTGTAAACAAGAAAAGTAGATTGCATTGGTTTTTTTTTTTTTTTTTGCCAAAAACCGTTTATATTTAATACTTCATCTCACTGGATTATTGGTATATGGAGAATCCATATTCTGATCAGCTTGATTTTTTTGTGTGTACTTTTAGATCTAAAAGGTAACTTCCCTACTGTTCCTAATGCGAGTGGACTAATCCCAATTTATTATTCCACTCTCATTGCTGTAGAAAGGTCTTGGGCTTGATGAAAACCAGCCCTCTGCCTCACCTGCTACTGCCACAAAAAGGGACTGGAAAGATTTTTTTCACTAATTCACTGTTCCCTTTGAACAAGAAACAGGACACAGAGAGGAGAGGACTTAACTGGTGAGAGATTTGGCATGTATCTCAGATGTGTGCTCTATAATATGATATTGCCTTCAATCTCATCTTTAGTCAAATCACTCTGATACTGTAAGTAAAATTTCAGGTATTTTTTAACTCCTTACTATCAAACACGATGCTTCTTTTGTTACAATAGTTAATTTGCTTCGGATTAAAAGAAAAGTTGCCCTTAAAGAAATAAAAGTGCCTGCCTAAACTGATTGCTAAATTTCTAGCCTATTTGTTTTAAGCATGACTCAAGGAGTCATTCAGAATTCTGTAGCAACTACTGTTTGCTTATAAACAAAAAAAAAAAAAATGAGAACAAGCTGACTAATTCTATAAATAGATTTAAGGATGAATCATCAATGTTCCCAAATTGAATGATCATTCTAAACACATAAAAAATACATTTTTATATTCAGGATTAACATGTCTTTAAAAGTTATCCCCAACATCATAGTGTTTTCTTTTCACACTTTTTAATTACAATAATAGCAAAATTCTTATACTTCTGTGAATATATCATGACACTCCACAATTCCATGCTTTTAATATACTGCTATTTTCACTGAGAGTGTTTCTGTAACTGATCTTTGAGACTTCCATTTTGCCATCCCAACAAAAACCCACAATACTGGTTAACTTTTTTCTTTGTTTCTTTCCTCAAAATCCTTAAATATTTCTCTTTTTGTGCCCATCTCTCCCCAAAAAATAATTATATTTATACTTACCTCTTCTAAATTTCCTTACCTTTTTACTGACAGATCCCCTAATATTATTGGCAGGAATCTTCAGTACTTACTGTCCATGGGATTTTATGTACTTAAGCCTTGGAAAAACTTTGTCTTTCTAGAAGCCTCAGCCATTTTACTCCCTTATTTACACCAATGTTTTTTCCTTTTAAAATTTCCAGCATGTGTCTTGGTGTCACAGAAAGTTATGCTTAAATTACAATCCTTTCTTTATTATCTATGTGGTATGCACAACCTTGCTAAGCCAAATTCCCTATCTTTACCATAGAAAAATTATATTTGCTAACTTACAAGTTTGTTGTAATATTTATATGAAATACTATTTGTGAAAACATTGTGTAAATAATAGATGAAAATTCAATATTAATTTTCTTTTTCTCTGCACACCTATGTGCATCAGCTTCACTCTCTGCATCAATTTCTTGCCAATCCCCTTAGATGCTTTCCTTGAGCAACCTCTGATATATTTACGGTTATTCAGTCACAATATTGTAGTAAGTCGTGATCATTTTACTTCTCATCTTATAGAGTTTATTTTTTATTTTATTTTCTGAAACAACTATAATTGAATTTATCAGATGCTGAATTCCATGATTTTTAGCCACTTGATGAGCGAAGCTCAAAAGAAAATGAACTAATATTTGTCCAGTTCTAGTGGTCGTAGTGATGACACATTATGATGTTATTTTAGACTTCACAGCCCAAACATGGAGCAATGTTTTGTCAGTTTATTGCATAATTGTCTTATTGCATAGGTAGTAGAGACTACGTGTGTAAGAATGTGGAGATACTTATAAAGAAAAAGAATAAAAAAGCTAAGATTTTTGCATACCTACTACATGTCTAAAGTACTTGAAAAAATACATCAAATTTAGTCATCTTGAACATATTATTCTAGATTATAGATAAGGAAAATGAAATATAGAATATAAAGGTGACACATAAGGAAAAGGCAAACAACCAGTAATTTTCAGAGCATGAGTTTACATCCAGCCTGTTTGACTCCAGGGACTAAGTTCTTAATCAGTCTGCTAAAATGTTTTCTATAGTGACAATCATGTTCACGAGCATCCTTAAAAAAGACAGAAAGGACACATCTCATAATAGAATCTCATAATGGAGTACAAAAACAATCAATCAACCCTTGGGCTTTGGGCAGGTCCTGCACCCTAAGGCATGGAAATGCTCAGGAAAGCTGAGAGGCAAGCAGAAGTAGGCCCAGAACACATGAAGAAAGGACAGGAGACAGGGAACCTGTCCTGGTAAGAAATACTCCGCAATCTCTTATCTGTGTAGTAGCTGTAACTTATTTTATGTCATTCTTCACTTGTAATCTATTCAAAAATTCAATATACAGTAGAGACTATTTCTTGTTAACTGCAGTTTGATCAATTATATATTGTTAGTCTTTTTATATTCTGAGTTATCTTAATGATTTGCTTTGTGATTATAAATGCTGGCCTTTTAATAGGGCTAAACTATTTATATCTATTAAAGTGATATGTTTGAGAGTGTATGTAGATATGTGAATGTGTATTGTGGGTGAACTATAAATTCAGAAAAAAATTCTAGGAATAAATTTAGCTCTCTCTATATCATAAATGTGGATATTTTAAAAAAGGACCACTAGCTTTTTTTCATCTAGTGATACTAGATGAAATTTGTTCTGAAACTAAGTTTCAGTTTAAGTTACAGTCTCACCTCTTACAAAGTTATATAATTTAGAACATATTATTTAATCTCTCAAAACTAAGTTTTCCATCTCTGAATCCTCTTTGGTCAGGATGGTGAAACAGTCATTGTATTGTTTTTTTAGAGCTGTCATAACCAAAATACCTCTTCTACCTTTTGGCAATCACTGGCAATTTTTGGTGTTTCTTGGTTTGTACTAGTTAAACTCAGGTCTCTGTCTCCATAATTATATGACATTCTCATCTCTGTATACATGTTTCTCCTTGTCTAAATTTCCTTCATTTTATAAGGACACCATTCATATTGAATTTAGGGCCCACCTTACTCCAATATGAACTCACCTTAATTTGATTATATTTCTTAGAACCCTATTTCTAAGTAAAGTCACTTAATAGGTTTTGGATAGACACGAATTTGTGAGGGGCACTGTTCAACTCACCATGGCCATGTAAAAGAATATGAAAAATACCTAGTATTGTGACTAATCACAGTATATGCTAAACTAGTACATATGTTTCTCTGTCTATTCATCAACTTCTGCCATAGAAAGAAAAAAAAATGAAAACCTATTTCTTTCCAACATTTTTTGGTTTGTTGACACCATAGTTTTCTAATGAGGTGGGAATGCCATGCTGTTCCTAGTACTCCTCAGTTGTAAGCATTAATTTTTTTATCAAGATATTTCTTTAGGAAGTGTTTCTCAAGTGGAGATGAACAAATGTAAGTTCACTGGTTATCAGATGAGATGGGGAGTCTGAAAGGGGATAAAAGGAGGCAAATGAGAAAATGGAATGGAAACACCAAATGTTGGTCTGCTTCCTGATTTTGTATGTAGCTATTATCTGTATCAAAAATGAGAATTAACTTAAACTACAAGTTTTATTATTTACTAGCAAAAACAAATTTAGATGATGGTATTATTTTTCTAAGCACATAATGCCTATCCATGGAAAATATAAAATTTATTTAGTTAAATTATTTTTGAAGTCATTTCTCTAGCCTAGAATAACAGTGATTACAATATTTATCCAAACCCCATAAAGTATTAGCTTATTAATGACTGCTTTCAGTAGACATGCAGGAAAATTTTTAAAGCACCATTTTTCTATTTCTTTAGATTTTTAAATAAATGCCTCCAGAAGGTTAAAAGAATTACCCTGATATTTATGTAAACCTCGTTGGATCATTAATATAAGTATTTCAAGTTCCTAGCACCTACAAATAAATCACACATAATCAATACAAAATTTGTAAAAAAGACGTGTAAACTTTTAAAAAGATTGTTCCCAAATACCCTGCATCACAAAAATACAGAGTGTAAATATTATTCATTAAGCTTTTAATCAAGTTATTTACTAAATTTAAGGTACTCTATAGCATGGACTCTAACTTAAGACACTTATTGAGTACTTTTACTTTTAGCTCAGACATGTGAGTTTGCATGAGGGAAGCAAGGACTCAAGAAGGCATCAGGGTGGTTCAGCTAGTATACAAACACGCATAGTAATGAACAGATAGATACCTGTGTGCAAATAGTGTTATGGGATAAATTACGTTCCCTTGAAGTTCATATGTTGAAGTTCTAACCTCCACTACCTTACTGAAGCCATCAGAACAAGTCCTAATCCGATTGAATGGTATCATACGAAGAGGAAATTTGGGCCACAGGGATGTGCATGCAGAGGGGAGACCATAGGAGAAAACAGTAAAGAAGGAGATCATCTGGAAGCCAAGGAGAGAGTTCTCAGGAGAAACCAAACCTGCTGACAAGTCGATGTTAGCCCTTTAGCCTTACTTTTATTTTCTCAAAACTGTAGGAAAATAAATGTTTGTTGTTAAAGCCATCAATCTGTGGTGCTCTGTTATGGCAGCCTGGACAAACTAGTATACATGGTTAGCACTGATGGATGCCCCAGTATCAATGAGCATACTGCCTACATCTTTATCTTTAAATGCCATTGTTCAATAAAAGAAACCATGACTCACTGGAGAATTAGTTGATTCTAGGCATGCAGTATCTATTACTTCATTTTCACACTGTTGATGAAGACATACCTGAAACTGGGCAATTTACAAAAGAAAGAGGTTTGTTCCATGTGGTTGGAGAGGCAATTTACAAAAGAAAGAGGTTTATTGGACTTACAGCTCCATGTGGCTGGAGAGGCCTCACAATCACAGCAGGTGACAGGCATATCTCATATAGCAACAGACAAGACTGCTTGTGGAGGAAAACTCCTCCTTTTAAAACCATCAGATCTCTTGAGACTTATTCACTATCACAAGAACAGCATGAGAAAGACCTGACTCTATGATTCAGTTACCTCCCACCGGGTTCTTCCAACAACATATGGGAATTCAAGACAAGATTTGGGTGGGGACACAGTCAAACCATATTACGGTAGAAAAAAATACAAGATGAGTCAAGAATATCTTTTAGTACCAGAAAGTAAGAAAGTTCTTCAAAAGCGAAGGGATAGAGAAATGTCAAGTGAAAACCAACCTGAAAGAGCCACAAATGTCCAAAATGGAAATAATATGAGAAAGCTATTTTAAAAACATGTAATATTAAAATATATTAAAAATATAAACAAAATTCAACCCAAAGTAAAAGATAAATAAGCATGAGTTCAAGATGACATAAATAAATAATTGAACAAATTCACAAATTTAGTGGCAGAAAAGTCTTTCTTACTGAATCATTATAAATAATATCTATAGATATTCTTCCACTCTAGAAAGTGGAGCTTAACTCTCTCCAAACATGGGCTAGGGTTAGACAATAACTACTTCTGAAAAACTTGTAGAAAAAGAGAATAAAGTAACTAACTTTACAGTAGAGAAATCTGACTGACAATTTCACCTAGCAAAGGAGATTAACAGTATCTGTGATGTCATGTGGACATTATTGAATGTCTGCTATAATGTAATGTGAAGGGACCTTTACCTTGGTAATATTCCAGGATAAAACAATAAACCCAGTCTAATCATTAAAAAAGGTAATGCCAGGGCAGGTACAGTGGCTCACACCTGTAATCCCAGTACTTTGGGAGACTGAGGCCAGTGGATCACCTGAGATCAGGAGTTTGAGACCAGCCTAGCCAACATGGTGAAACCCCATCTTTACTAAAAATACAAAAACAAAAAAATAATCAGGCGTGATGGTGTGTGCCTGTAGTTCCAGCTACTCTGGAAGCTGAGGTAGGAGAATCACGTGAATCCAGGAGGCAGTGACTTCAGTGAGCAGAGATGGGACCGTTCCAGCCTGGGCATCAGAGTACTTCTGAAGACAATTAAAGTTATACAAAATAATGCAAGACAACAAAGTGTCCCAGACCAGAGAAGTTGAGGTAGACAATGCAATATGGCAACCTGAACTGGACCCTAGAATGGAAAGAGGACATTTGTGAAAAAGCCATGAAATCCAAAAAAGTCCAATGTTTAGCTAATGGTAATATATCAGTACTGGTTTCTTAATTTGATAAATGTACCAGGGAGACGTAAGATGTTAGCAACAAGGGGAAATTGGGTAAAGGATGTATGAAAACTTTCTGTACTATCTTTGTAACTGTTCTGTAAATCTAAAATTATTCAAAATAGAAATTTAACTTATTTTTTTTTTCTTTAAGAAAAGAAAGAGGTTTATTAGACTGACAGTTCCCTTAAGCAAAAATTATCAGGTCAGTATTGTTGGCTTAGTCTCATATTTTATATGCTTATGAATTCTGTTTTCCTATTTTAACAAATGGATCATTCTTCTGTTTCAAGGATGGTGATACACAGTTTTGCATTTGGCTTCCTTCTCTTTGTACATACCAATGAAATGACCAAAAAATAAGTCAAATAGAGGTAAGCCTTTTTTGTGTAATCTCTATCAGTGGAAACCTTGAGGGGCTTTAATCAGCACACACAAACCTTGATAAATTTTTGTAAAATATAACGAGTAGGATCTAGAACAAGCATAATGCCGATAATGCCAATGTGTACTTTTTAAATAATAAGTGATTATACAACTTGAAATTTAAACCATGTGAAGGGAAGCTGCACTGGGAAATAAACAGATGAGGTTTCCCAAAAAATAATTTGAGCCTATAAGCTCAAAACAGCGTTTGTTGTAAGTAAAGAAAGGCTATGAGGCAGTAGTAAAAGGAGGTTGCAAGAGAATCATTTAACTTCAGGAGTCCACCAGTGGTTGCAATTGGGAACTATTTTGAAAGCAAATGGCATGGTAAATAAAGCAGAGTACTAATGAGCATATTAGGACAAAGGCTGCAGTGTCTACAGTAGGATAAATAACAGCTCCCAAAGTTATGCTCATGTCCTAATTCCTAAAACCTGTAAATGTCACCTTATATGGTAAAGACTGCAAATGTGATTAAATTAAGTGACTTGAGATAGTAAAGTATTCCTAGACTATTGGTGGGCCTGTGTGCAATCACAAGTCCTTATAAGAGGGTGACAGAAGGAGATTTAACACACGCAAGAGGAGAAAGCAATGTGACCTTGGAGGCAGAGACTGGGGAAATATGCTCATAAACCAAGGAATGCCAGCAAGCATTCCTTGTTTGTGAAGGTGAAAGAAGCAATGAATAGTTTCTGCCCTAAAGTCTCTGGAGAAAGTGCAGCCCTGCTGACACCTGACTTCAGTCCAGTGACACTGACTTCAGTTTCTGACCACTAGAACTGAGAAAGAATAAATGTCTGTTTTGTAAGTCAACAAGTTTGTGGTAATTTGTTGCAGCAGTCATAGGAAAATAATACAATGTGCAAGAGCACTCTGAAAGCGCTCACTGAAACAAGAAAGAAACTGTTGCAAAAGGAGTGATTCTCCCTGATATGCAATAGTATCCTCAATTTATGTACCTAAAACATGTACAGTGTCTAACAGAATCCATTTGATCCCTAATAGGAATAGATATAAACATCTTTTTTAAAATAAGATAAATTAATGTATCACAAGTCTTTTCTTCTTAAAAATCAAAGGAATTAGAGTCCTAAGAAAGACAGTACACTCCAAATGAGAAAAAACAATTAATGTTTTAACTTTTACTCTTCATAAAATTTGAAAATATATCATTTTTGTAAAAAAGGAAATAATTTGAGATGAATGCTTTGGAAAAAGCACTTGCAGAGATAAAAACACAAACACATTCAACCAAACTATTTGCAGAGATACTAAGCAGCAGTTTTAATACCATAGAAAACCAAATAATGGACTAAAATAAAATCTGTTTAAGCAATGATTACAGACTTTATACAAAATTATAAATTAGACTATTATTAAAAACAGAGTAAGCAAAATGGAGGAGAGGAAGAGAAGAAAAGAGAAAGAAAGAAAGAAGCATATCTAGTTATTGTAATGTATCATACTCTCAGTCCTAGAAGAACTCAGAGAATATGCCACATGTATCACTTCAGTGTTGAATTCAGGCTGACTACAGAGGTTGATCAAGTCCATTAAATTGTCTTTTTATTTTTGAGGAGGCCAGAGGAGCATAGGAGTATGGATCACATAATAATAATTCCAGAAGTAGGATGTCAAAACTGATGCAGCTGCTCAATTATACCATCAGGGACTAAGTTAATGATCCTTCAAACATTCTTAAAGATCCAAAGAGACCAATGAAAAGTGATCTATGTAGCATGAATCTATAAACTTCTTGATGGCAGTTATGAGAGAACCTAATGATACAGATAATTGGTGGTTTAAAATGTTTTCCCCTTAAGATTAAAGGAATGACACTCTGTCTTTCTAAGCTTGAGGTATCAAGTTTTGGAAACACCTCCTAAGGTAGCTTCCTAGAATTTGTATCTTTTTTTCGATCCCCTCCACTGTGTGTAGGTTGGGCTTGCTGACTTACAGTGAATGGAATGTCACTGAGATGATGTGACATCACTTCTGAAATAAGATTACGAAGAGACTGGCTTCCATCCGGAAATTTTCTCTCATTCCCTCTGAATTCAGCCAGCTGTCATGCTGAGAGTTTTCTGATGGAGAAGCACACATGAGGAAGAGTGAGAAACTACGGCCTTTCTCTTCATTTAACAACACGGGTAAACTCGGAAGGGGATCCTCCCTCTTTTGAGCTTCTGGATGAGAATGAAGTCCAGGTTAACTCTGTGACCACAATTTCCTGAGGAATTTTGAATATAGGCACCCAACTAAGTCATGCCCCAGATTAGTGATCCATGGAAACTATTGTAGTCTCTATGGTTGCAAGATGGCTACTCTACTTTGAGACATCACATCCAAAATTCAGAGAAGTGGAGATTGGACAAAGTACCAAGTATACCTACCTGCTAAATCTTTTCTTTACTTAGATGGAAGTAAGGATTTATAGATATTTATTAGCAACCAAGTTTGCCACACCACTCATGTAGGATTCCTAGAGAAAAATACTTTTAAAAATTATGGAAGTTATTGACATGTTAGTCAAAATAAAGATATAATTAAAGTTGAAAATATCAAAAACAAAAGTATGATCTCTGTAATCCAGGAGAACAGAGAAGTTATAAAACAGATAAGAATTGGTATTATTTATAGTCAATAAAAGGCTGAAAACTTATCTAAAAATTAAATATGTAAGAGTATTCTATTAACTAAAATTTATTAAATTTGGGGCAATGTAAACAGGGCATTTCATTTATTATAGAGAATTAAAAACCACATTAAAAATAAATTATGCACTGGGCAAATCAAAAGCTTAGTACATTATAAATGACAGTGTCATTTTTTCTTGTAATGCAATAAGCTATATTTTGATAATAAAATGCTGAATGTGAAATCCACTTGAAAAATATCTAGAATGATTATAAAATTACATTTAGAGTTTTATGAGGATACGTTAATAAAATAAAATATGTAAAATGTAAAATTTGGCACTAAAATGTTCAAATTCACAAAGTCAAACACTAACAAAATTTAACATATACCGATTAATATATTTGAATAAATCAGTTATCATAAAGAAAAATGAGAATATGTTATAATTTTTATATCAAGATAGTGTATCTCCAGAGTAGTTTCATGAGTAAGTTACATCTGGGCCTTGAAGTATTTAAACAAACAAACAAACAAACAAAACTTTTATCCTTCTAAAATATTTTCAAAATCTTAAATAAAGACATTTTATATGAATTTTATGAATCTATAATTAAACTGTCAGCAGAATCTATAAAAAAAAAAAACCGCAGAGGAAAAAGAAACTTCAGGTTAATGTTACATGTATAGAAGTAACAATCCTGAAACAAATACCAGCAAATAAACTGAAGCACTGTGTTAAAATAGTTATATTCTATCCCAGAGGATTACTTTTAGGATGATTACAAAGTCATCATGGTTTTAGAAATGCCATACTACATGAAATCATATATGAAGAAAACAGGTTTATACATTCCAAAAAAAATTCAGTAAAATTCTATATCCATTCTTGAGTTTTAAGTTATGCCATTATACTATGAACAGCATACAAATTGTCCATCTCAAATATATATACATTTAAAGTAAAGTAGCAATGTCAGAAAAACAAAGAATAGAGTAGGCTTTTGGTGCCCCATAATTTATCTTTAATACTAACTATTCTTAACTTTGCATGGCACTTTACAAAACTAGAAGGACATGACACAGATCCCAGAGTTACAGCTTTTCCTGAATCATTCATTCCTAAAGAAAATCTTTTGGATCTAGTGCCAGGCAAAGATTTCTTAGATTTGACTCCAAAAGTACAGTCCATATAAATAAAAATTAATAAATTGGTCTTTATTAAAAGTTTTAAAAATTATTCTGAGAAACTTCATTCTGAAGGATGAAATGGAAACCTACAGTGAAAATATTTGCAAACCCTATTATCTGAGAAAGGACTCATATCAATAATATATAAGGAACTCCCAAAACTTAACAGTTAAAAAAAATCAAATTAGAAAATAGGCAAAAAACATGAACAGACATTTTTTTTTCCAAAGAAGATATATAGATAGCAAATCCGTGCATGAAAAGATATTCAATATCATTAGCTATTAAGGCAATGGAAATAAAAATCACAATGAACTATCACTACACTCCCATCAAAATAGCTAAAATAAAATATAATAACACCACCAAATGCTGCTGGAAAATGGAGAAATTGTAGTACTCATATATTAGTGAAAGGAATGTAAGATGATAAGGGCACTCCAGAAACAACTTGAACTTTTCTTATAAAATAAAGCATGAAACTACCATATGACCCAGCTAAATGTACTCTTGTGCACCGTTTCAGAGAAATAAAAACGTATTTCTAAACCCAAACAATCTGCACATGAATATTCATAGCAGCTTTATTCATACTGACCCCAAACTGGAAACAACACAGATGCCCTTCAACAGGTGAAAGCTTATACAATACATACCATGGAATACTACCCAGCAATAATAACAAATGTACTGTTGATAAACAAAACAAAGTGGATCAATTTCCAGATAATAGTGTGGAGTAAAAAAGCCACTCCCAAATTCTCAAATCCTGTATGATTTCATTTATGAAACATTCTTGAAATTGTACAATTATAGAAATGGAGAGCAGATTAGTGGTTTCCAGGGGTCAGAGATAGGAATTTATGAGGTGGGTATGCCCTTAAAAGGGCAACAGTAAGTATCCTTATGATGACAGACTCTTCAGGATCTTGACTATATCAATGTCAACATCCTGATTGTCCTATTGTAGTATAGGTTTCAAGATGCTATCACTGGGAGAAACTGGGCAAGGCACAGAATCTCTTGTAATGTTTTTACAAATACATCTGTATCCACATTATGACAAAATATTTTATTTAAAATTTTATTTTTAAAAATGTTAAATAATAATTTCAGTCTATTGTAGCATGCCAAAGAAGGTATTACTTAAATAGATTAATTTCCTTAAATTTAAATTTAGTGTTTTTCTTTTCAAAGTTAAACCACCTGTTTTTCAAAGAGAATTAAGCACATAATTTATACTTCATTTAAAACTAACATCACTATTTGAGAATATAATTTTTATTTTAACTCATATTACCTTTTAGCAATAATTTTAAACTTGTCCATCTCCTCTGACAGGCTGTTTTTAAGAACACTATATTTTTCATTCCCCCAATACTTAAAACAGTAGCTAGCATTTAGCAGAATCAAAATGAAATTATATTGAATGATTGAGTAAATTATAAGTTATCCATCCAATATTACAACCAGCAGTAAATGATTACATTGATGAGTTAATTAGGGGTAAAACAAAAGATAATTATCTAACTTCATAGCATGTCTCTCTTCTCTCCAAGCTAACTCTAAACTACAACTAACACTTCTGGTGGCCTGAAGATTTCATTAGTTTATTTATTATAAGTCCTCTCCTTCTCTACATAGGTGGTACACATTTAAAAGGCTCTTACCATACCTTATCATTTGGAGGCTAAATCTATATGGAATAACTCAGGGTATAGTCTCTCCAATAAGCAGGGTATCTTTAAAGCTAAAAGATAAAAACTTTCTTCGAGCATGAAGCTGATGTAGTCACTAATAGCTGTCTCCTTGAAGTTCCATAACTGTTCCTAAATAAGGATTAACGAGAACTGGTCATTAATGTAATTAATCACTTTTGTAAATAGTCAAATTATAGTTATTGCATTTTGCTAAAATTCCCTAACAATAGTTCTGATTCTGTTAAGGGAATATGTGAGTCTTTCTCCATGAGTATGATATACAATTTCTTTATAAGTGTTTTCTAAATATTAATAAAATATGAGAAAAAAAATGTTTATATACTACCTGATATGGTGCCTAACTTCTACAGGAATTAGTATGACATTGTTTTTGTCCATTTTCACACTGCTATAAAGAACTACTGAGACTGGGTAATTTATAAACAAAAGAGGTTTAACTGATTCACAGCTTTTCATGGCTGGGAAGGTCTCAGGAAACTTATAATCATGGCAGAAGGCAAAGAGGAAGCAACACTGCACTTACATGGCGGTAGGAGAGAGTGAGAAAGGAGGAAGTGCCAGACACTTAGCAAATAACCAGATCTAAAGGGAACTCTGTCACAATAACAGCAAGGAGGAAGCCTGCCCTAAGGCCTGGATCAATCACCTCCCACCAGACCACTGACCATATGGAGATTATAATTCAACATGAGATTTGGGTGGGGATGCAGAGCCAAACCATATCAGACCTCAGTTCAAAAAGAATAGTAGGTATGTTTCCTAATGACATGCTCTCTCTCATTCTCTCTCTCTCTCTCTCTCTCTCTCTCTCTCTCTCTCTTTCTCTCTCTCTCTCTCTCACACACACACACACACACACACACACACACACACACACACACACGGAACTGGTAAGTAGGTATTTAGTTATGGAAATCTTTGTAATGAATGAAAAAATTACTGAATGTCTTCAACAACCACTAGAAAGACATGCGTTGGTTGGAATACATGCTTAAAGATTATCTGATTTCATGACCCGATATAATTGTTTACAAGCAATTTACAACTCTGTAAGTTATAGATAACAGCAATGCAAGTAATTTTTATTTACAGTCATAGAAATAACCTTTGTTCAGTAGAAAAACAATAGATTTTTCCTAACCTAGCATCTTGAAAAAATCCAGTTTTGCATTTATTTATACATTTTTGGCCTATATAGGGGCATGGTTTTTAAAATTTTCCATTGTAACATCTTATTGATTCTCTCGGTAATCAAATAAAATATTTGAGATATGCTCATTTTATATTTACATATAGGTTATAACATTTTATCTATTTATTGGAAATTATCCTTGAAAAAGTATAAATAAAATTTTACTACATAAATAGCTAAACTCTTTTAATTACAGACTACATTAGGCCTGTTTGTGATTTCATGTTCTACTATCAGTTTTGGGAAAAATAATAAAACAACCTGATAATACCAGATATTAGAAAGATACGGATCAAAGTTTACATATATACTTTGCTAAATGTAAAATGTCACAAGCTCTTAAAAAACTGGCAGTATCTTGTTAACATACCCTACTTACCTGCTGACTGAGCAATACCATTTCTAAGATTTTATCCAGTGGAAATGAGGACATGTAAGAAGACAGACAAAACTGTACAGAGCTGCTTTATTCATAATGGCAAAAAGCTGGAGCACTCCAGATGTCCACCGTTAGGAGATTGGATACACTGTGGTATATTAATCCACTGGAATTCTACTCACGAATAAAAAGGAGAGATCTACTTACACACACACACACACACACACACACACACACACACACACACACACACACACAATGGATCTGAAATCACTACGCAGAATGAAAAAAAGTCAGACACAAGGGGATAAATGGTTTCAGTTACATAAGGTTCTAGATTAGAACATGACTGCAGTGTGACATTCAACCTGAACTAGTATGTTTCAATAAGAGAAATACCTGTCATCAACTTCTGGATTGAGAATATTGTTTCACAATATGAAAAATACATTGCTTTACTTAGGTCTGACTCATGTGGCTGATTCAAACTATGATTTTATTTGCTTACCTTTGATATTCATAGTCATGTGTTTGAAAATGAAATTTGAAAATTTCTAGTATATGTTAGATCTCTCTACCAATAAAAAGACTCTTTAAAGTGGTATTTTGTGTTGTGATTCCTAAACAGGGAAAGAGGAAGGCACATTTTTCTTTTGCATCCCAACTGCTCTTGGATTTTGAACTTTTTAGTATTGAAGGGCAAATCAGAATGCACCTAGGATTATGCTGAAATGATTCTGATTTCTAGAGGTATAAAATCCTCAAGCTTTAAGTTTCTCTGGCCTTGAAGATAGTGGCAACACAATAAACATTTAAAACGGTTCCTCTATCATGGTAGCCTCTGAAATAAACCCCCACAAAATAAAATGTCCTGTACGCAAAGTGAAGAAAGTCTCAAACTAGTAATAACACAAAATTTAAAAATTATTGGCCAGATAAATATTTAATCTAGAAAAAAAAAAAAAAAAAAAAAACACTGAATGAATCAGTAGCAAGCACTCATCTGACCCCAAATAAGAACCATATGGTATTGCAGGTTAATCTGGAGAGAAGTCTGAAGGAAGCTAGTAAAGTGATCTACTTGGCAGGGAGCAGGTTGAAAACTCTTTAACAATTTGGGTCCTTCCTTTATCACAACAGAAAACAAGATATTAGAGAAAATATTTTCAGAAAACATTTGGCTATGTTGTCTCCTTTTCTCCCTTGCTCTATGCTGAATCACAACTCTCTACAGTAGGAAAGATAAGACCTTTAAGGAAGTCAACTTTACAGCTATGTAATAGCAGTAATGATGAGATGAAAATGCATGGCAAAGTACAAACTAAACACATCACTATGATTTGGGGAGTCAGTCTTCTCCAATTTATTAAAAATGTAGCTGGCTCTCATGAATGCAGTGGGGTGAAACAAAAGAACTACCTCTCAAAGGTGATAACAGGTATTAATACTTAGTATGTTGAGAGTGAAATCACAGAGAAAATCTAATAAGCTAATGTTGCCTAGGATACTATTTTCTTCCTTACCCCAATCTTATATAAACGTAGCTCTCTGGCTCAAGTGCTAGAGTGAAATTATAAATGTTCCTCCAAGTTATTAGAAAGGATAATCAAAGTATAACCACATTATTATGAAAAGGAAGCCATTGAAATTCAAAACTTCTTCATGAGCTGGGCACAGTGGTCCACACCTGCAATCTCAGCACTTTGGGAAGTTGAGGCAAAAGGATTGCTTTAGTGTAAGAGTTCAAGAACAGCTTGCCGATCTAGAGAGACATGGTCTCTACAAAAAATAATTATCCAGACATAGTGGCATGTGTTTTTGGTCCCAGCGATTCCAGAAGCTGAAGTGAGAGGATCACTCTAGCCTAGGCAGTTGAGGCTGCAGTGAAATGTGATCGTACCACTGCACTCCAGACTGGACAACAGCAAGACCCTATTCCCTCACCCCTCCAAAAAAAAAAAAAAAAAATCTTCATGAATTCATTTGATTTCAAGGAACTCTATTATCTGGATAGACATTTTTTTCTTTTCTTTTCTTTTTCGTTATTGTAGTTTAGGTTCTGGGGTACATGTACAGATCATGCAGGACTGTTGCATAGGTACACACATGGTGATGTGGTTTGCTGCCCCTATCCCCCTGTCACTCACATCTGGCATTTCTCCCCATGTCATCCCTCCCCAACCTCCCCACCACCCCCTACCACTGTCCCTCCCTTGGACCCCTCCGACAGACGCCAGTGTATGATGCTCCCCTCCCTGTGTCCTGTGTTCTCATTGTTCAACACCCTCCTATGAGTGAGAACATTTGATGTTTGATTTTCTGTTCTTGTATCAGTTTGCTGAGAATGGTGGTTTCCAGATTCATCCATGTTCGTGCAAAGAACATGGACTCATTATTTTTTATGGCTGCATAATATTCCATGGTGTATATGTGCCACATTTTTCTTGTCCAATCCATTGTCAATGGGTATTTGGGTTGTTTTTTAAAAAAATAATCAACAGCAAATCAACCACAAAAGGGGCTCACCTCAGATATTTCATCAAATAAAGAAACAGAAGAAAGTGGAATAATGACCATCACTGAACTAGAGAAAAGAATATTGTGCCTGAGTTCTACATCTGATGACATTTAGCCATGTGCCAAAGTGACAGAGAAATATTTTCAAAACCTTTCTATTATACTCTGGTTCATAACATTACCACAGCCTGAATAGTGTTCTATTCACATGGCCTTCAAAATTTTATATGGAGTTGTAATACAGCCAAACATAATATGACTCATATGAGACAAACAAGATCTGATAAAAATAAATAAATGATCCACTAAAACAACCTAGAAGCAATGAAACCCCACTAGCAATGAGCTCACCTAGTGACCTGTCTTGTTTTCTAAATATTATTCCCCGTTAAAAGAATCAGAGATCCTCGGGAATATGGCTGATTGGAAGCAGGGAAAATACAAGTTAATCATGTTAGATGTATTAGTTCCAGAATGTAAGGAGGTACTAAAACGTAAAGAACAATAATCTATCATTATATGAAAAGAACCTAGAAGCCAACTTGAAGGGGCTCCCTTTGGCTAAATGGCTAACTTGTGACAATAAGGAAAAAGACCTTCAAATAAGTACAAAATGTTAAATAATTAAAAATAAAGAACTCATAGAAATGCCAAACTTAAAGGAGAAATAGAAAGCTCTTCTTTCTAGAAAAATGGCACTTACCAATTAAGAAATCATTATTTTATGAGCCCAGATTTGATAATTGATTCAATAGGCATTCATCAATAAAGCCAAAGGTGTTAGGATAGGAATCATTACAATTAGCTGACAGCCCATCTCAGAGTGAGCCCAGGAGTCAGCAAATGTAAGTTACTGTGTTACCAAGCAAAAGGGCTTCTGACAAGATTCACATAGAAGCTAATACTATGGTTCTGGTTTTGGGGGAAATAAAGGCTTTATTGTGAAGTTGACTGGCAAAGAGACAAGAGGTGAAGCTCAAATCTGTCTCTCCCTGCTGGCTTTAAGGCAATACATTCATTAGAAAAGGTTTAGGGGATGAGTTCTGGGATTAGCAGATGATTGGTAAAAATGGGAGGTCTGAAAGGTCTCCTGGCATGTGCAGTTGTCTCTATGCCTCTTCATGTGTAACTCCAGGAAGAGTTAGTATGCTACGTGTGATGGATATTCAGAATGTGACATCAGCAAGTTCGTTTTGTACAGTCTTCATTTGGTCACATTGGTTTCAACGAATTTCAGCTAGTTTTGTTATCTTACAAGTAGAGTTTTAGCAAGCTGTCTCTTTTTCTTATCTGTCATTCCATAAACTCAATAATTCCTGTTAGTCACTTGTTTCTTTAACCATTTGGGGCATGATTTTACAACTTCTTGGCTCTGTGCCTGCAAAATAACTGGACATTTTGTTATTAACAGGGTATTACCAGATAAGACTCGTCTGATGGTTACAGCTGATCAGGGTGAAACCACAGGAGTAGCGTCCCCACCTGTTCCCTCTCCTGGGCTCAGCACTGCTGCTCATACTCCATAATACAAACAGGTCCCTTTATCCTGGAAAATGGTAGCAGCAGTACCAAGAAGAGATGAAGCCCCTCAGGGAGACCAGAGTGGAGGATGCACCATCAGGCTTCTCCAGGTTTAATCCCTATTTTTCTAGCTCCATTTACCCTAAGAACATTGATCTGTGTCTCCAGCTCATGGATATTCTCCAAAAATGAGAGCAGAGAGTTCAGCAGCTATGGCAGTCAGCAAGGACTATTTAACACTAACAACTTCTGCTCCATTACAAGGCCCATCCTAGAGGCAAATTAATGGAGTTACAGAAGCTACGTCTGCAATAGCCTAGTGTACACATGAGCAAATGACCTCTGTCCATGCTGTACAAGAATGGCTGCCTCCATCCATGCAAGTTAGGGCCTTCATCAGGAGAAGCCTGCAGACTCTGGTGCCTACAACACTGCAGCCCAAGCACAAGGTGGTATGGAAGTTATGTGTCTTGTGGTGAAAATAATGGTATAAACTTACTGAACACATAGGGTGTGGTAGTTGCCCGACTTCAGGGTGGGAAAACCAAAAACCAGCTTGAAGAAATGGAAGAGCTGTATTAGAGAACACACCTAAAATCCAGATCAAGAGGGGGCAATTGAAATCTTGTAGCTCAAGTATCAGTAGGGTATAATTGAGAAATTTAGACTAAAGAAGACAGTCCTGGATGGGGAGTCAATTGAGATTTGGAGTATGAGCAGCAGTGCTGAGCTCAGGAGAGGGAACAGGTGGGGACGCTACTCCTGTGGTTTCACCCTGATCAGCTGTAACCATCAGACGAGTCTTATCTGGTAATACCCTGTTAATAACTCAAACATGTAAGATTGAGAATAAATCACTCAGACAGACTAATGAAACCTTGGAGACAGACATGGGGGTAAAGGCAAAAGAATGTAGAAGCATTTTGTGGACACAGGGAATCAAAATGAGAAGTTAAAGTCACAATCACACAGCATATAGATGACAAAAAATAATCATTTGAGGCCCAAACTCTTCCTGGATCTTGAGATTCTCCAGAAAAAGTATGTTTGAACTTTCACCATCTCCTATGGTAAAATGATCAGGTTGTCTCTATTCTCAGGTCCCAGAAGAAAGACACAGTAATGACCTGAGGAGACAGTTAACAAAGTAATGGCTTTGATGTGTTTGAAGAGATTTTAACAGTTACTTCCAAGAGTCTGGTCCTCTTCTCTCCTTAGTCTCTCTCTTCATCCCTGCTGATAAAAGCCAAGAAATCTTCGCCATTGAAATAGCCCCACAGTGTGACGCCAGACCAAGCCACCCAGATCTTTGAGGTTTTTGGTGGAGTAGCTCATCCAGAACGTATTAAGGAACAGTTTCACCCTCTAGTTCAGGTCTTCTGACAAGTCTGTCATGGACTGGCAGAAACACCCCATCGGCCTTGACAAGGATGAGCTGTTGGTTGAAAAACACGTACAGTGATCTTGGCCACTCTTTCCAGGACTCGGTAGAGGAAGGGAGAAGCGTTCCTGCACCAAAGTACAAAAAGATGATGCTGGGGTTTGTGGGCTATCAAAAGGACCATGAATGCTGTCTAGCTTCATGACCGGTGTCCGAAACCTGTTACAGGGTTCAGTTTATGGGGTCAAGCATTTGGCCTTCTAAGACAGCCCCTTAGCTAGTGTCCCCAGCTGCAGATGTCCAGTCTCCATACAGCTCCTGTGCTCCTCTCACAAGGCTTTGAACTTGGGGAGAAGCCACAGGCCTGCCTGGTCATCTCCTTGCTGTTTCACATGCAACTGAAGTGAGTTGAAGGGCAGTTCACAGCAGTCCACTGTTTCAACAGTCAAACAGTCCTTTCTTAATTGTGGCTTTAAACTGCAAAACCCGGCAAGTGCCAGCACAAGGAACCAAGAGAGAAGCTCATGGTCGTCAAGAAGCACCCTGTTGTCCTGCTGGAGGCTGAGGATGGAAAACTGAGGGTCTGTGCTTTCATGACAGCTTCTGAAGGCTGCTGTATTCACGCCTCTTGTGGTTGTGCCTGTGGTAGACTTCTTTTAGGAGGAAGGGTAACCAAAATAACAATGTATTTGTTTTTAATAGCTCTTCAAGTTTTACTTAGGCTTGATAAGGTTTGAGTGTTTACAATGTTTTAAAACTAAATGCAGCTCCAAAGTCTTGAATTAATTGTTTCCTTTTAAGCCTCTTACTCAACAAATTATATGTAAGTTTACAATGTAGCGGATTTATTATTATTGGTGGAGGTACTTAATATAGTGTTTTAGTGTAAATTTAAACCATCATGAAAATAAAAGTAATCACATTAAAACAAACACAGAGTGAACACTGTTGGAAAACAAGATATCTGCATGAGCTAAAATAGCACCCCACAGCTAACAGGCCAATTGCAAAAGGGAAAGAATGTAATTTAACAGTGGAGAGATCTGTTAATTATCACTTTCATCAAGTGATAAAACTAGCATTTCTGATTTTGGAATATCATGGCAAATATCTCCTCAAATGATAGAATATGAAGAACACAATGCCTTTTAGTATGTATTATGACCAAAAATATTTAACGTGAATCCAATCAGGCATAACCTTATTTTCTAGTTTACATTAAACTAAAAATAGAGATCCTAGTAAAAAACAATAAAAACAACAATACCTATTAGGAGGAAATAGAATTGGAGAAATACATTAGGAATGTAGGACATTCTACAATCTTAAGCATGGTCCTCAGACCTACAGTATCACCTGGAAGTTTGTTAGAATTGTACACTTTCAGACCCCAAGCCAGACTTAGTCATTAGGAATCTGCTTTTCAGCAGGCTCTTGGATAATTCATGTGCACACTAAAATTTTAGAGCACCAATCTAAAAAATAACTGACCAGGACACTTCCAAAGTTAGTCTAAATAAAAAGGTGGAGAGACATTTTAGTGTAAAGGATATTCAAGACATTAAAAACAAATTTAGTGTTGGAATTCTAACTTAATCATTGTTCCAAAAAAAGTTAGAAAATTATAAAATATATTATGGCTGGGCGCGTTAGCTCAAGCCTGTAATTCCAGCACTTTGGGAGGCCGAGGCGGTGGATCACGAGGTCAAGATATCGAGACCATCCTGGTCAACATGGTGAAACCCTGTCTCTACTAAAGATACAAAAAATTAGCTGGGCATGGTGGCGCGTGCCTGTAATCCCAGCTACTCGGGAGGCTGAGACAGGAGAATTGCCTGTACCCAGGAGGCGGAGGTTGCGGTAAGCCGAGATCGCGCCATTGCACTCCAGCCTGGGTAACAAAAGCGAAACTCCATCTCAAAAAAAAAAAAAAAAAAAAAAAAAATATATATATATATATATATATATATATATATATATATGAAAAAATTGAGTCATATTGACCATAGGCTGTGATTTTGATATTACAGAACATTTATTCTTCTTAGGTGTGCTACAGGTATTGTGTTTTTTGGAGAGGCATTCTGAGGTATTTAAAGGTGAATTGCCATGATACATGCTACTTACTTTCAAACAGTTCTGAAAAACTAAATTTTCCTGAGAGATAAATCAAAGATGGAAAAATAATATCAGTTGTAGAGCCTAAACTGATATTTGTTGTACTAGTCTTTCACCTTCCTGGGTTTCTGAAATGTTTACTATTAAGGTGAAGAAAAGTGAGTGGAGAAATCAAAGAATGAAAGGAATACCTGCAATCACCTAGTACATTTAAAATTAGAATAAAGTTGAAATAACTGATTGATATTGTTGCAATCCTTTAGGAAACACTGCAATGTAATACATTATTTGATAGAAACATACCAGAACACAAATAGCAGAACACATTTTCAAACATTTATAAGATAGCAATTTTGAACCATGTAAGCCAGGACCAAGAATACAATTAATGAATTAATTATTTAGATTTGATGGTTCTCATTCTAGAAAGCATGCATTACTGAGGGTGAAAAAGGAATTTCCAAACCAAAAATCATACACATACACCCACTTCCCTCAGCCCAGAGAATTACCTACATTGCAGATCCAAAGTCAATGATATGCTCTTTGTGTGCTGGTGAGAAAAGAGGTTAAGAACCACTTAAACAGAATCCAGAGGTGGATACAACTATATATGTGATTAAGAAATGGAATCTGACTCAATATTCTATCAGACAAAAGAAAATACATGATAAAGAAAAATATCTTCTTTGGTTACATTTTATACAAATAGCTGAAAAATATGAAAAACTTATTTTAAAGCACTTTATAACTACTAATTCTCAAAACAAAAAGAAACTATTAAATACTTAGGTTTAAACACAATGCTGTAATTGGTATATGCTTACTTTATACAGTTATTACTCTTTGTTGTTAAAAATATGTCTATTCCTATTTCATTTAAAAAGAACAATGAACAGACCACCAGAAATTATTCACGGAACACCTGGTTTCTCAGTTCCTGCACATTCTCTACCACTGTGAGGCAAGAGAATAGGGTCTGGAAGCAGGGAACTGAAGGCTGTTTTATGCTGACTTCCTAGAACTAAATTGAAAGGAAAACCCAACTTTGCATGCCTAAGTAACAAAAGGACCAGAGCCTACTCCTATTGCAAAATCCCCACTTTTTCTGTGCTGTCATGTGGGAAATTGACTGTCCTGCACAAATCAGACTGATTGCTAGTTGAATCTTAGTTTACAACTTTGTATCTTCACTCTAGCCTCTGAATGGTTGCTGTCCACAACCAATCAAACTGATTCCAGACCAAGTCTTCATTTGCATAGACATATAACTTTATAGCATCACCCCAGGCTCTGATTTGTTGCTTTTTGCAGCTAATCACATGTTGGTACAGTAGTGTGAGCTTTGTAACTTCACTTCAGCTTCTGGTAGGTTGTCTTCTGCAACCAATCAAACTGATTGTGAGCTACCCCTTCATTTACATGAGGTGAGCATGAAGTGGCCAATGGGAAATTTCTAGCGGGTGTTTGAACCCAAGAAGATTCTGTACCTGGGCCCTTGAGCCGCTGCTCAGCTGGCTCCCACACTGCAAAGTGTACTTTCATTTTCAAAATATCCCTGCTTTCATTCTTTTGTTGCTTCATTCTTTCTTGGCTTTGCTGGGTGTTTTGTCCAATTCTTTGTTCAAAACACAAAGAACCTGTACAATTTGCAGACACAACAACTCTTTACCAGCGACAACTGTGTCCCCATCACTCTCACCTTAGTCTTTCTGTCCATGCATCCACTAAATTCCTGGATGTCTTATTCAGAATTCTTCAGAAAAACAAACTATATATATATATATATATATATATATATATATATATATATATAGCGTATATATATATATATATATATATATATATAGCGTATATATATATATATATATATATATATATAGCGTATGTTTACAGTATATATAGAGTGGTGTGTGTGTGTGTGTGTATATATATATATATATAGTTTTGTTTTTCTGAAGAACCCTGAATAAGACATCCAGAAATTTAGTGATCCCCTTATAAATTAAATTCAGATATAATTCAAATATAAGGAGATCTTCAGATCCTCTTATAAATTCCCTTTCATGTATATATATACACACACACACACACACACACACACACACACACACACGTGTATATAAATGAATATATATATATATATACATGAAAGGGAATTATGCACATATATATGGATACATATATGTACATGAAAGGGAATTTATAAGGGGAATTGACTCATGCAATTACAGAAGCTGAGGGGTCCTGTGATAGGCTATCTGAAAGCTGGAAATTAGGGAAGCTATTTCATAAATGACTCATAGTCCAATTCACCTGGGAACCAGGTGAGTCAGTGATGTAACTCTTAGTCTGTGGCTGAAGCCTGGAAACCTTGAGTACTGCTGGTGCAAGTCCCAGAGTTTTAAGTCCAGAGAACTTGGAGTGCTGATGTCCAAGGGCAGAAGAAAATGGGTGTTTCAGCTCCAGAAAAGAAAGTGAAATTGCCAATCCTCTGCCTTTTTGTTGTATTCCAAGTCCTCAGCTGATTGGATGGTGCCCCCACTCATTGGGTGAAGGTGGATCTTCTTTACTCAGTCCATGCTCTTCTGAAAACATCTTCACAGACACATCCAGAACTAATGCTGTACCAACTATCTGGGTATTCCTTAATCCAGTCAATTTGACACCTAAAATTAACTATCACACTGGGTAACTTTTTTATATAGCATTGTCTCTTTTTTTTTATTTTATTTTATTTTGCTGAACTATTCTCTCTCTTGGGGTGGCTTCAGGTGTTATTTTCATGAAACAATTACAATTTTATCCCATAAAAGGAATTTAGGTACTAATTGTTAAATTATTATGACTTTGATTGTTTCATTCTTACTATCACATTGGTACGAAACTAACAGCAAACTAGTTATTTATCTTCTCCCTTAGATTTTACTTTATAAGCAAAGGTGAAGACAGCAAGTAAAAAGATCAAAAAGCATTTAAAATGAACAGTGCTCCACTTTAGCATTTGAAAGCATGACTTCAAATAAATGCACAATAAATTATTGAGTACTCCTTCTCCCTTCAGTAACTGTTCTGCTTTTAAAGATATAAGAAGAATTCATTTTCTAGTAACCCAAGATTGTATAAAAGGGATGAACTTTTGACCTGAGAGTGTGTATGTGCTTTATTAATATTCTTTCTAAATTCAAAAGGAAAATAAAACATGAGAAATGTCTTATAAAAATGTACATGGTTTCAAGTTATATTGACAAAAGGTAACCAATTTGGATGTTCTCAGCATGTGTAGTATTATCCTGTGGACTTGATGTCCTAGAAATGTCCAGGATTAATTTAGGGAAGGGCAATTGGCATTTTTTAAAATGGGACCAAATATACCAAGCTTTCTAAAACCCATGGGTCAGTCACCTCCAGAGAAATGTTACTCTATATCTCATATCTTCTAAATATCCCATCAGTCATTCATGAAATAAGAAACATGTAATTATCCTAATATAGAAACTAAATTTTTGATGTCAACAAAAAGGACATCTTTGCTCAGTTATGTATGCTAATTTTCATCAGTGTAATTTTTGTGTAAATTACTAGAGGACTTGTGCTTTATTTTAATCAGACTTTTACCAGTAATTGTTCATCACTTTGAAAAAGCATACTACCAATAGAATTCGCTTGTATCACTCTACAATACAATATGCCTGACCCATTCATGTTGATCGTATAGTATGTATACACGTAAAAATCAGATGTACTTATTTAAATCTTTTCCTGTACTTGAGTACAAGCATTTAAAACTTAAAATAATATGTATTATAAATTAACTTCCCTCAATTTTTTCTTTGAAGATTGAATAAGATATAAATTTTATTTAAACCTGATACATAGATAGTTTATACTATGATTATATAATATTTCAAGATATTGAAGGGATGCTACAAAAATGTATGCTATAAAAAGTATGGCATAAACATGTAGTAATCTAGGTCATAGCCTTTTGACAATCTTGTAATCATATACTATTAGTGGGTGAATTTAAAGTGTGTTTTATTTCCAACTTTGTCTCTCCTTTATCAAAGGGAATTCACTTAACCACTCTGTGACTCAATTTTCCTGTAAAATGAGGATGATAGTAGCACGTTGTTTGTGGACTAATCACAATTATAAATTATTTAATATGTATAAACAAGTTAGAATTGACAATCAATAAATAAGTAGATATTCTAAGCATTGTTATATATATTTATTATATATTATTATATTTATATATGTTGATATATATATATATATATATATATATATATATATATATATTTCCTCTAATAGTGATGATGACTAAATATATATATATATATTATTGAAGTATATATATGTGTGTGTTATATATGCATACATACATACACACACACACACACACACAAAGTGCATATTGCTGTGGCAGCCTTTTTCAGGAAGAACTAAAATAAAAAAGATTTGCCTAGGTAATCATAGTAAACTAGTTTGGGAAAGTTAAGTTACGGATAATGATAGGGAAAATATTCCCAGAAAAATGAAAACAAGCTTCAAGTTACAAAGTTTCAGGATAGAGAGGGTGTCGTATATTGGTTAGAAAGTTGAGCATACAGGAATTGCCCCACTCAAGGTGTGGGGAGGCTAAAGTCATCCATAGAGATATGAACAAAGAGGAATGTGTATTTCTTTGACTCACATGACTCTTTTTTTATACAGATAAAAAATATAAATGGCAAAAAACACTTGAGTGAAAAATTATTTTATAAAACAAAAATATCTAAAAGGCCTATGTTAAAATGAAAAGGAAAGCCCACACTAATACTGATATGTGTCCATGTTATTAACCATAGGAAATGGCACTGTTTGATGGTCAGAGCCATGTCTTTTCTTTCAGCCAGAAGTTTGCTTAGATCATTGTTCCAAAACTTCCAAAATAATTATTCTCATGTAAACAGCCTAATTTTCCATATAATAATGAGCACAGTAATAATAATAATAATGCTAGCATAATATCTATTATCTAACAGCATTATTTACTGAGTGCTATTTTTAGAATGATCTAATACTTAAAATTATCCTATCAGAGAGTATTCATATCGCTATGTTGATAAAGAAGAATGTCATACACAGTTAACCCATGTTTTGAGGATGAATCTGGGGATAAAATCTTAATCGCATGAATGAATATAGTCCCCAAATAATCCAGCTATTATTCAGGAAATAAAATTTTTTACATCTCTCAATTTTTTCACTCTATCCTTAGTTCATTTTTTCCTCTTTGCTATTAATAAACTATGGTAGAAAGAAGAAGTAGGAGGTTGAAGTAACCTGGAAAGAACAGAAGAATATTTTCACATATATTAAGTGGTGGTCTATGATGTGAGAAATATATCATAACTCAATTAACTTTCATACAGTTCTTCAAACTAAAAAGATCAGCAAGCACATATTGTTGTGTTTTGTTATGAATATATGTAACTACTTCAAAAGGTGAATCATTTATGTAGGCTTAAACCTCACAGAGAATAAATTGTAGGTACCAGGAAGATAATTAAATTCACATATCCAGTACCTGCCTAAGCCACAAGAGGACATCCAGTTAGTAGTAGTCTAACAATTATCAAAAAACAAACAAACAAAAATCCATTTGTATAAAAATATGATTAAATTGAGACTTTTGGTTCTTGTTGTTAACAATGAGTTGTGTCTGGTGGTGTGAATGACTACTAGCAGTTTTGTTTTCTTCTGTTTTTCACAAAGAAAAAGTGGTCAAAAGTTTATCTGGAAGTATTCTAAAAATGAAACTGAAATGGCAGTCTGGAATACAATTATATTTAAAATGGATTTCAACTACCAAACTTTCATGGGCACTAAAAAGTGAATAGAATTGTTTATTACTCAGTTTTTATAATTGTTGCACATTTGTTTATTGAAATTTTGTAAAATGCAAACAAGTCAAGATTAATATAAGCTCCGCTTTCTGTTTCTAGGACAGAATTTCTAAGAAAAAAATGTTAGAAAAACAAAGAACTTTGTTTACTCTTACCCTAGCCTATAAATGGAATGTGTCAGAAAAATAATTAAATAAATGAGTAAATGTAATTTTATGCTAGCAAATGACATGTATTCTTATGCCATGTCTTTTTTGAAATAGTGCTCTTATTCTAGAGAAAATGTGAAACAAGAGACTGATAGAATAGTGGGTTTATATAAAATTATCTTTTTCTCTCCTATCCCATTTTTATTTGCTCAAAGCCAGCTTTGTTGTACAATATTTACATTAAATCGTTTCTATAAAAATATTGGTGAGCTTGGGTATTTGCACAACATGACATTGCCTGACTTATTTCCCCTTAATAGGACACAAATTGATTTTGAATTTAAGATGTCTGAGATAATGTATCACTAGATTTTGTAGTTGGATTTCTGTATATGGCCCTTCTACTTGACAACAATAATAAATCAGTGTCCTAGTAAGACCAGCTTTAGAATAATTTCTGTTATTCATTGTCCTTGGTTAAATAAGCATCTGTCCATGTACTTATTAATATGTGACTGTGCTAAAAATCGCAAGATATAACAAACTGTTACATTCATTATCTTCATAAAGTTTACAATCTCATAAGGAAGACAAAGTAGATGAATAGAGAAATCTAATAAATAAGGGTAAAAAGAATTCAAACTAATATAACAGGTCATATTAGGTTCCTACAAAAGTAAATAAAATACAAGTGTAGGGCACCTATCCCCATTTGTGAGTAGATAAGTTGAAAAAAATTAAATCATATTCATACTTTATGATATAGTCCATTCTAGATGTGTACTTGAGAATGTCAAGGTATAAGTAATATTCAACGTTATATTTGAATTTCTGAAATTATTTGAAACAAGTAATAGTTAACACAAAAGAATTGATGAGTCATGTTAAATGTTACAGAATCATAGAGGGATAAAATGTAGAAACACTCAAGGGACTTCATATCCTAGATAAGAATACTGAAGCTCAGAAAGTTATGACTTGCTGAAGTTAGTCAGCAGTAAACATACAAATGACACTCGGGTTCCTGGATTTAAGAACAGCCCTCAATATGGTTTTGATTTGCATCTCTCTAATGAACACTGATGATGAGCATTTTTTCATATGTTTGTTGGCCTCATGTATGTCTTCTTTTGTAAAGTGGCTGTTCATATCCTTTGCCCATTTTTGAATGGGCTTGTTTGTTTTTTTCCTGTAAATCTGTTTGAGTTCTTTGTAAATTCTGGATATCAGCCCTTTGTCAGATGGGTAAACTGCAAAGATTTTTTCCCATTCTCTTGGTTGCCAATTCACTCTAGTGACGGTTTCTTTTGCAGTGCAGAAGCTGTGGAGTTTGATTAGGTCCCATTTGTCTATTTTGGCTTTTGTTGCCAATGCTTTTGGTGTTTTGGTCATGAAGTCCTTGCCTACTCCTATGTCCTGAACGGTTTTGCCTAGATTTTCTTCTAGGGTTTTTATGGTGTCAGGTCTTATGTTTAAGTCTTTAATCCATCTGGAGTTAATTTTAGTGTAAGGTGTCAGGAAGGGGTCCAGTTTCGAGTTAATTTTAGTGTAAGGTGTCAGGAAGGGGTCCAGTTTCTGCTTTCTGCACATGGCTAACCAGTTTTCCCAACACCATTTGTTAAACAGGGAATCCTTTCCCCATTGCTTGTTTTTGTCTGGTTTATCAAAGATTATATGGTTGTAGATATGTTGATTTGCCTCCGATGCCTCTGTTCTGTTCCGTTGGTCTATATCTCTGTTTTGGTACCAGTACCATGCTGTTTTGATTACTGTAACCTTGTAGTATAGTTTGAAGTCTGGTAGTGTGATGCCTCCCGCTGTGTTCTTTTTGCTTAGAATTGACTTGCCTATGCGGGCTCCCTTTTGGTTCCATATGAAGTTCATGGTGGTTTTTTCCAGTTCTGGGAAGAAATTCAATGGTAGCTTGATGGGGATAGCATTGATTCTGTAAATTACTTTGGGTAGAATAGCCATTTTCACGATATTGATTCTTCCTAACCATGAACATGGAATGTTTCTCCATCTGTTTGTGTCCTCTCTTATTTCGTTGAGCAGTGGTTTGTAGTTTTCCTTGAAGAGGTCCCTTACGTTCCTTGTAAGTTGTATTCCTAGGTATTTTATTCTCTTTGTAGCAATTGTGAATGGCAGTTCGTTCTTGATTTGGTTCTCTTTACGTCTGTTATTGGTGTATAGGAATGCTTGTGATTTTTGCACATTGATTTTATATCCTGAGACTTTGCTGAAGTTGCTTATCAGTTTCAGGAATTTTTGGGCTGAGGTGATGGGCTTTTCTAGCAGAGAAATAGGAACACTCTTACACTGTTGGTGGGAGTGTAAATTAGTTCAACCATTGTGGAAGACAGTGTGGCGATTCCTCAAGGCCTTAGACATAGAAATTCCATTTGACCCAGCAATCCCATTACTGGGTATATATCCAAAGGACTATAAATCGTTCTACTATAAGGACACATGCACATGAATGTTCATTGCAGCACTGTTTACAATAGCAAAGACCTGGAACCAACCCAAATGCGCATCGATGAAAGACTGGACTGGGAAAATGTGGCACACATGCACCATGGAATATTATGCAGCAATCAAAAGTGATGAGTTTTTGTCCTTTGTAAGGACATGGATGAATCCGGAGAACATCATTCTCAGCAAACTGACATAAGAACAGAAAATGAAATACCACATATTCTCACTCATAGGCGGGTGAGGAAAAATGAGGACACATGGACACAGGGAAGGGGGTACTACACACTGGGATCTATTGGGGGGAATAGGGGAGGGACAGCGGTGGGGGGAGCTGGGGAGGGATAGCCTGGGGAAAAATGCCAAATGTGGGTGAAGGGGAGGAAGGCAGAAAAACACACTGCCATGTGTGTACCTATGCACCTATCTTGCACGTTCTGCACATGTACTCCAAAACCTAAAATGCAATTTAAAAAAATAAATAAATAAATAGATAAATAAAGAACAGCCCTTTCCACGACCTTACTGTCTCTCCCTGGATTGCATTATGAGGTTTACCATAAAACAGAATTTGAAAACATAGAAATGAAAGCTCTTTTCCATCAGTCTAATTCTGACAGAGTGAAAAAAAAATGTGATTTGTTTATTGATACCAGACAGAAATCTTATACCTTAAAGTAAAAATACAGGTGATAAAAGAAAGAAAAAGACATCAAACCCAATGCTATGTATTGAGTAGAGCTGATTTCTAGTGTATTATGTATATCATACAAAAATCCATAAATTAAGGCAACATGTGACCAAAAATAATATCACCTACAAACTAGACTCTTTCAGAAAAAAGACAGTATCAGAGCTTTTAAAATGTCAGCGTCTGGGAAGGTATGACTTTATCACTACCTAACAAATCACATACTTATATGTATTTATGCATTTCACAGATTTCACTTTATAGGTTATGTCTCCATTACTCAAAATGAAAACAATATCCAAAATAAAAAAGATGCAAAACACAAACAAAAAAAGGGAAATATACTAGAGGCAAATGGTATATAAAAAAAGTTGAAGAAATCAAAAAGGATTAATTTTAAATACATATACAATGAATTAATTACAGTTTAGGGGTTAATAATTCCTTCATCATAATTTCTAAGTTCTTTGTGCTCCAGGATTTAAATCCTTAAGTGGAGTACTCTAATGAAATTTATTCATTGAACTTAAATATTCTGTTTGTGAGATGCATGTGGACTTTTCATCCTGTGCTTTAGCCTGGGACCTAGAACTTTTTACATGATTGCTTCCTGAAGCTTTTTCTGTCTTCCATGTGCTTGCTTTTTACTTAATACCTTTAAGACCTTTTTGGGCAAACAATGTAGTACTTAACAGAACACTGGGACATAAACATGCCGGGGCCTTTTTCACTTACGACCAACTTTATGCTTATTTTCTTTGTTTAAGAATGATCTCTATTATTTACAATACTTGCTTCATTTGGGTCTCTGCTCAATTGTTTTTCTAATCTGAGTTTCTTTTCTTAACAGGTTTATTCTAAATTAACATTTACCTCTTGTTTATGTCACTCCATCCTTCCTTAATCCACTTACCCTTTTTTCATAAAACTTATTACCACCTCAAATATTGAATTTTGTTAGTTTACCTTACTGTGGGTCTGCATTTATTAGAAAAGAAGCTCTACAAAAGGTGATAACGTACTTGATTCTCTGCCTTATCCTTAGTGCCAAGAAAAGTACATAACACCGAATAGAAACACAATAAATATTTGTTAAATAAATACAATATATAATTTTGTTATATTCCTCAAGATTGTAAGTAACCTAAAATATTAAGTGAATGTGATCAATTATCTGCTAAACAGGAAACTTTTGAATCACCTCTTCTAGGAAGAGTAAGATAAGCCACATGCTATGCACTACTTATTTCATTCTAAGAGCATTCTACAAATCTTTTATATACATGAGGAAAACATCCAGAGACATTTGACCATCCACTGAGATAACCTAACTAGCAAATGGCAGAACCTGAATTGAATTGATTTTCTAATACGAAATCTCATGCTCTTCTTCCTATCTATGTCATGTAAAAATAATTTCATGTATTTCATCAGCATGCCTTTATTTGTGTATTTCTTGAATATGTGAAATGATAAATTCTGGGTGTTCAGAGTGGTTACAGAATTAAGGATGTAACAGGATAATCTGTCTCATTTGAAAGACTTTTTTTTTTTCTGTATCAGAGAAATAACAAATTCTAGTCTTCCTGCTAGAAAGGATGATGGAAGAATCTATCAGTTGTTGCTGAAATGCAAAGTGCTGTGTTTGATTATTGCTCTGGACACTCCAAAATCTTATGCGGTGACATTTTTATGGAGAGAATCTGTATCAAAATATAACAGCGGAAGAACTCTTTCTTGAGGCTTTTTGAATTACAAATCTTCTATAGCTGAAGTAAAAAAAGTGTGTCTGTGAATCAGTCTACAAAATGCCCTTACCAAGCTGTCATATTTGAGAAGTATCTCTATATTCAAACCATTGCACTCTGTCCCTTTAATTACAAGACAGATCAAGAAGAAAAAAATTAAATGAGCAAAATGACAAATTGGTGTTCAAATTCAGTTTTAACTCACGATAAGGTTTGGATCTGTGCCCTAAAACATCTGCTAAGCTTCCTAATGTCATCGATTTTACTAGTTAGATAGCACTATTTACTGTCAGAACATAGCAGGTGTGCAAGTGAAGTAACAATTTTGTTAAACAGCATCTAGAGCAAAGAAACCACTGTTTCTGGATACTTTGAGTGTATCTTACAAGGCAAACAAAGGTGATGGATGACACTGTTCATTGTCCACTCTAGGTGAGCATGTAATGGTGTGTGCAGAGAGCTGACACCTCCATTTGTTTTCCTAATGCATTTGAAATTTCTAAATTTTCTTTCATATACCTTTGTGGAATAAATAAAGGGAAAGGCAGAATGTCTAAATCAATGCCTTTAGAAGCTATACATTTTACTATGGTTTACTTAATCTCTCCCTCTTTTAAAATGATTCTACCTAATGATAATAATGTTTAAATGATTAATAAAAGGAATTGGTATTTCAGTCATGATAAACTCTCCTTCAGTTTATATGAAAATAAGCATAATGAAGTTCTTCAATGTAGTACCTTGGTTTGACTTTTATTGACAACAAATTCATGTCTTTGTCACTTTTTATGAGTTTATTGAAAATTCTCCTTCTCTGACCTAGTTTTCTACCTCCAGATTTTTTTCCTGCAATCCAGCCAATGCATGTGGTCAGACTAATAATCCTAAAACACAGTTATGGTCCTGTCACCTTTCTATTAATAATGCTTCAACAACTACCATATGCTAAAATAAAATTTAAGTTCCACAGCTTGACATTCATAAGCCTCTCTGTAACATAAAATGCCCTATCAGTGATAACTTGAATTTCTCCCTTCTCTATTCCTAGTCCCTTGTCAAACTGTACTCCTCAAGCCTTTAAGACTAACTTTATATTTATTTTTCCCACAATGCCCTATTTCATAATCTGACTCAATGTTACTTCTGTAGATAGTTAGACACAGTTAGAAGTGGCCTTTAATTTTTTCTGAAAGCTCAAATCTTATTTCAAATATATTCTCATCTACTTAGGCTATGGCCATTCTATGTCATTACTTTGTACACACACACACACACAAATATATATATTAAAATATCCTTGTGATCAAGCAACTAACTCACTAATTTTTTTCTCTCTCCTCTCAAATCTCCCCTCTCTTTATAGATATTATTTTATTCATTCTACACCATAAACTCATATGGTAGATAATACTGTCATGCTCATTTTCTATATAAGTAACTAAAGCTGATTAATGTCAAGGAATTTGCAGCTAGTTGGTGACATTGTCCAGATTCAAACTCAGGCAACTTAACCACAGAAACTCTTCTAATTACTAGATGACATTGTTTTTTAATAAACAAGGTAACTATGTTGTAGTTGCAAGCACAATCCACAATTAACTAGTATTTACGACTGTTCCGTGTGTGATCAAAACAAAAAGCAGACAATGAAAGAATGCAGAAAAATATATTGAAAGAGGATAATAGAGTGTCCTTCAACCATATATTAGGATTTATCTATCACTGTAATTTTATCTATAATATGTTATAATTTGAAGAAAAATGTATGTCCTAAGTCACGTTGCCATGTATTCCAATATTAACTTCATTTTAAGTTCCACAGGTATTTACTGAGTAACTACTAGGTAAGCACTGTGCTAAGCTCTGCAAATATAAATATAAGTGAGACACAGACTGTGATTTGGGGGTATTTGCTAAGTAAACACACCAACAAAAAATTATGCAAAGCTAAGTTAACAATAGGCACATAAAGCTAGGGTAAATAGGAGGGATATCTCAATTAAACCTGATATTCAGGGAAGGTTTTCCTATAGATATAAAAATAAAACTGCAAACTGGAGAATGAGAAGGTGTTCGTAACATGAAGGCTGTTTAGAAGGACATTCTGAAGAAGAAATGTAGGAGAGCGCACAGAAGCACAGCACAGTTGTTTGAGTAATTACAAATAGTAAAGTGCAAATTGAGGTGAGGAAAGAGAAGCTAAAAGAAGAGCTGAGCTTGAAGTAACTTTAGACTTTCAGGCTATTCTAAGTGGCTTCAGAGGACTCCATAGGAAATAAGGCAGTAAGATTTGTTTAAACTTTAAATGAAGGAATTGATGTTGCTGTAGGTGAATTTTAAATAAACTAATGGCTAAATGGAAAACATGTTAAAGATGGGCATGACTCTGTCAGAATGACCACTTGTGACAATATTGCCACAAAAAGGCAAGAGAACACATGCTGTTAATTGATGAGATGACAAAATAAGCAGATATTTGAAAAAGCAATTAGGAAGTAAAAACTGTCAGAACCTAGTAATTGATTTGAGAAGGTAACAATAGCATAATTTCCAGGCTTCAAATCAATTTGATTTGATAATGACAACTATACAAAACTATAAATTAATTTTTTAAAAATCCACAAGGTTGAGGAGGGTGAGACAGAGTGATAGATGAGGAGCTCAGTGTGAAGTAGGGCGGATTTGAAGAGCCCACAGGACACAAGAATAATTGGAAGTTAAATGCACAATCTGCAGCTCCAGAATTAGCCAGGTTTAGAAAATTAGAGTTGGGCCTATTAGTGCAAAGATGGTTCAAATGCTGAGAGATGAAATCACCCAAGGAAGTAGATATGGAGAGAAAAGAGTTAACGATTTATGGAAGGCACCAACGCTTTTGAGACAAATGAGAAACTCAAGTATTACACTAAGAATAAACAGGGGTGAGCAAATGGTGTCAAGATGAAGAAACAAAAAAAAAATAAAGACAGAAGAGATACTCACTTTGCAATATAGTTTATATTTAGGCCAAGTTTTTTTTAGTGTTTATTAGATTTGTCCAGAAAGAGGCCATCTGTGTCTTTGTCATGAGCATTTTCTTGTGAAATGATGTGCCTGAGGCATATCATAATGAAAAGTGATTGGTACTGGGGAAGTAGAAACCAGGACTGTTTACTTCTCTTTGAAGAAGCTCAGTTGAGAGGGGAAGGAAACACAATGGTATCTAGAGGGAGATGGTAGATTGCTAATATATTTACTGTAGTGGGGGGGCACTTATATTTATACTCCTAGGTAAAAGTAAAGGAAACAGAAATGGGAAGATATTAGAGAGGAAGAGAAACAATCTGTTTGACAAATATAACCTTATAATTATTATTAAAAGTGTGTTTATGTGCATGCATGTGTATATACTTACATACATAATATTTTGTGGATTTATATTTTTACGTGTTCGCATTCATGCCTGTATGTATTTGTGTGCATAGACACATGAATCTTCTATTCTGTGAATATATAGAAATAGCCCAGAAAGACACATGACACATTGTTTAGAGCTATAATCTTTGTAGCTAAAGACAGGAAACAATTTTGGTGGAATATTTAACATTTTTTCCCTTTCTTGTTTTCTATGTTTGTAGTAAAAACAAACTACAAATCCAAAAAGAAAAAAATAAGGCTTTGTGGATTAAAAAAGAAGACAAACACCTCTGGATTAAAAAAACAAAACAAAACAAAAAAAAACATACAGAAATCTAGGCCTCAGTCCAGGTGCTCTTTATTTAATGAAATGGGTTCTAACAACTGTCTCTAAAAAGTGCTACATAGGTTATGCATGGTCAGGGGTGGGAGAACACCACTGTTCATTTAGACAAATGGACACAGATCCAGAAAGAAGGAATAATTTTAATGTAATAATTATGTGGCAGCTTTGGATTAGTGGAAAAAATAAAAATTTCAGAAAGATTATAACTGTCTTATTGACCTATGGTGAAATTCATCATAAATGGATGCATCAATCATTGAATGAATCAATGAATGATGGTGCAAGTAATATTTTCTTAAGGCATGTCATTATGCTTTTAGGCATTGCATTTCTATCGGTATTAGAAGCCATGAATAACTAGCCAGGAAGACAGGTCTATTAAGATGACTCTAAAGCAGCACATGCTTGACATTTTAGAGTATAAAGCAGCAATGTTAATGTTGGCCTAAAATGAGTCTTTTAACATTGGAATGAAGAAGTGCTCTTGGGTATTGAGTTATGTGCAAAATTGTATCTCAGAATCATACTCTATTCATTCTGAAAAGGGTGTGTGTGTGTCTGTGTGTGTGCACGTGCACGCGTGTGCGTGTCGGGGAAACCAAAATTTAAAAAAGCAAACTTTTCTAGAGAAATTATAACGTTGAATATTGTAGCTCAGATGGCAGATAGTAACCAGCAATTCTTACTACTGCCTTTACGGACTAACTTGCTTCATTTGGTTTGTCCATGAGGAAGTCAGTATCTTTGAATATCTTACAGTACATGTTTTCATAGTTGTTCTTGCTCTTAAGATAGTTTTTTAGCCCTGCAACTGTAAATCAGAGCTGATAGATATTTATTCATTTATATTAATTAACTCCTTCTAAATGGTCTAAGTAACATTATATTTTAGGAAGAATATAGAAGAGACCACTGAGATTTTAATCTCCTTTTTAGCAGTTAATATAACTGGTATAGATCTTTCTCCATTTTTGTGTCCATTACTATATTTGGATACATCTGGTTTTATTCATCCTATATTTTACACATAATTCAGGCTGCCTTTGCATTTGAGATAATGACATTATTAAGGTGATGGTCATATTCCTAGAAAACACTTATGATTTTAGGTGTGATTTTGTTTTTAAAAAATTCAAAAATAGATCCATGATTTAAAAGAAGAGAAAGAACTTTCAAAATAACAAAAAAAAGCCCTCTCAATTTGGTTTGCAAGGTTAGCTTTAGGTTTTAGTTCCCAGTGAATAATTCAACTCCTGTTAAACAAATTCTCATTTAAAGGGTGGAAAAGAGCAATGTATCAAAGACACAAATACAAATAGTGTAAATCATAAACTACAAAATCACCTTTGGAGTCAATGAAGAGCAAGAGTGATTCTTTATTTAATGTTAACAAAAAGAGCAAAGAAAATATCAGCCCCACTGATCCCTGGATGAATGCCATGCATTCAACATATTGCCAACTCTCTTATACACTAATAGCTCTGTTATTCTAGCATACGAATTAGCAGTAATTATCTAACTGTAGTTCATAAAAGTCTTAAAATGAGAATGTTAAATTCCTAGGTGTCATTAGACCCTTTTCAACATATTTATTACACTTTCTGTAACTAGACACAAATGAAGAAGACAATGTTTAAAAATGTTTTTAAATTTTCAAAGATTTCAAGAATAATGCAATTTTTAAGATTTTTATATTACATTGTAGACTTCCAATCAAAGCAGTGGATTTTTCCAAGCCTCATTAAAATGATAGGTAATCCTCAATGGGGAATAAACCACGATTTAAACATGCATACATATTTATTATATTTTATAATTAAATAATAGCTTTACTCTCCACTAATATGGATTAATAGTTCCCTTTATTAAAAAGAATGCAGAAATTATATTTACACACTGAATAAACATGCAAATAATTTGCTTAGATTTTACTCCTCAAAATTACTAACTAGAATTATTACAGTATTTCTCTTTGGATCTATCTTCCCCAAATCTCTTTCTACGAGACACCTGACCTCACCACTGTATTTTTAAATCTTAGTTGAAGAAAGAAAAAAATAATCCCCTTGAAACATAAAAGCCATTTTAGAGGCAGCAGGAGTCTGGCATTATTGAAGGTCATACTGTCACTGAAATAAGTTTCTATTTCCTTTTAAAAATGGTAATCAATGTCTTGAATAAAGTGATTTAAAAAAAAAACAGAAAGTAACAAGGTACCTACATTTTCAACTTGACTCCTGCAATTCTAATTTGATCAATGGGAAAGAGGGAATTAGACTTTTTTTCTTATGTGATTTGGCACCAAATCTCTTTTCCTATCAATAAACCTAGACGAGGAAAAGTGTGTATGTGTGTTTGTGGTGTGTGTGTGTGTGTGTGTGTGTGTGCGCGCGCACACGTGCACGTGTGTGTTCAGTTATGTTATTCTTACAGAATGGTTCAAACTCATGAGAAGTGCTTGCTGTCATGTTTCTGATGGCTGTATTCTGATAATGGATGACAGGACTTAATTCAAGAGCCAGCAAGCATTATTGACCTAATAACAACCCCAGCTGTCATTACTTTAGGGCAAGAGTCCTGCAGGGGTAGACACCCAGTGATCAGTAGACACTGCAGGGGAGATTAGATTAAGGTGGGATCAATAGAACAACTCTGTCCCACAAGTTTTATTGTTAGCCCTCCACCAGCTGAGCTGAAATGTAGAATCTGATTGATTCATTAGATCTGTGTACTCAAACACAGATCACTAGACAGAGTTTGCAATGTATACAGAAGGCGTTAACCTTAATCGCTTTAACCACCTAAGCAAATTCCATGGTTCTTATTCACAGCTTCCTTTAGCTTCAAGATTTGTTAAATGTAAAACTGCCATTTGTTTTACTATTCCTTTATGGCTTAATTTGCATGAGATAGAAATAGTAAATAGCAGCCATTTCCCAGCTTTTTAATTTCACCTGTAAAGTTGTACTTCTGAAAGAGAATTGGATACTGCTGAATATGGTAAGAGCAAGAGTGTATACCAAATAGTAAGAAGAAGCTATTATAAAATAGATGCATTTGTTAGGTTAAAATATTAAAGATGAGTATATAGTAAACTTATCACTTAATACAGAGCTGAAGTCCTTTAGAACTCACCAATTTAGCAAGATGACCGAATAGGAACAGCTCCGGAGTGCAGTTTCCAGCAAGAACAATGCAGAGGGTGAGTGCCCACAACATTTCCAAACAACTTTTCACTGCCCACAGACCAGGAGATTACCAGGCCGAAAAGTGCCACAAGTTTTTCAGCACAGCAGTTTCAGCCAGTGCTGGGTTGGCACACAGAAACTCACACAAATCTGGGCGGTCTTTCAATTGGTTCCTAGAATGCCTGGGAGACAGAGCCACCCATTGACTGAAAGGGAGGGGGCAGAGACAGGGAGCCAGGCAATCTGCCTCGGCAGGTACCATCCCCACAAAACAAGCAACCTGAAACACTCTGGATTGAGAGTTTCACAGCAAGCACTGCTGGACCCAGGATAAGGGGGAAGGGCATCCCCCACTACCAAGGCAGTCACTACCAAGGCAGTTCACACAGCAGCTAGGAAGAGCCTGCAGCAGCTCAGCAATATCTCTGCTGGCAGACTGTGACTAGACTACTCCCTGTGAGGCAGGGCATCTATGAAAAAAGGCAGCAGCATGACAGGAACTTAAAGTCAACCTTCCTAGGACAGAGCACCTGAGAAAAGAGGTGGTTATGAGTTCCACTGAAGCAGACTTAAAGGTACCTGCCCAGCAGCTCTGCACAGAACAACAGAACTCCCAGCACAGCACTTGAGCTCTGATAAAGGACAGACTGTCTCCTCAAGCAGCTCCTGGGCCACCCATATCCAAAGAGTCACCTCATAAAGGAGAGCTCAGGCCAACAACTGGCAGGTACCCTTCTGGGATGAAGATAACAGAAGAAGAAACTGGCAGCAATCCTTACTTACCATTCTGCAGCCCACAAGGGTGATCCCCAGGCAAGCAGGGTCTAGAATGGAACTCCAGCAGTCCTGCAGCAGAGGGGCCCAACTGTTAGAAGGAAAACTAAGAAACAGAAACAAATAGCTTCAACATCAACAAAAAGGACATCCACTCAGAGACCCCATCCAAAAATCACCAACTACAAAGACCACAGGTAGATAAAGCCACTAAGATGGGAAGAAACCAGCACAAAAAAGGATGAAAACATCAAAAACCAGAACACCTCTCCTCCTCCAAAGGATTACAACTCCTCACTAGCTAGGGATCAAAGATGGATGGAGAATGAAACTGATGAACTGACAGAAACAGGCTTCAGAAGGTGGGTAATAACAAACTTCTCAGAGCTAAAAATCATGTGCTAAACCAATGCAAAGAAACTAAGAACCTAGAAAAAGGTTAGATGAGATGCTAACTAGAATAAACAGCTTAGAGAAGAATGTAAACAACTTGATGGAGCTGAAAAACACAGCACAGGAACTTCACGAAGCATACACAAGTTTCAATAGCTGAATTGACCAAGCAGAAGAAAGGATATCAGAGATTGAAGATCAACTCAATGAAATAGAATGAGAAGGCAAGAATAGAGAAAATAGAGTGAAAAGAAATGAACAAAGCCTCCAAGGAATATGGGATGATGTGAAAAGACTGAATCTACGTTTGATAAGTATACCTGAATGTGACAGAGACAATGAATCCAACCTGAGAAACACTCTTCAGGATCTTATCCAGGAGAACTTCCCCAACCTAGTAGGCCATGCCACCATTCAAGTCCAGAAAATACAGAGAACACCACAAAGATATTCCTCAAGAAGAGCACCCCAAGGCACATAATTGTCAGATTCACCAGTGTCAAAATGAAGGGAAAAATGCTAAGAGCAGCCAGAAAGAAAGGTTAGATTACCCACAAAGGGAAGCCCATCAGACTCACAGCAGATCTCTCTGCAGAAACCCTACAAACCAGAAGAGTATGGGGGCCAATATTCAACAACCTTAAAAAAAAAGAACTTTCAACCTAGAATCTCATATTCAGCCAAACTAAGCCTCATAAGTGAAGAAGAAAGAAAATCCTTTTTGGAAAAGCAATTGCTGAGAGGTTTCATTACCTCCAGGCCTGCCTTACAAGAGCTCCTGAAAGAAGCACTAAACAAGGAAAGAAACAACCAGTACCAGCCACTACAAAAACCTACCAAATGGTAAAGACCATCGACACAATGAAGAATATGTGCCAACTAATGGGCAAAACATCCAGCTAGCATCAAAATGGTAGGATTAAATTTATACATAACCATATTAACCTTAAGTGTAAATGGGCTAAATGCCCCAATCAAAAGACACAGACTGGCAAATTGGATAAAAAGTCAAGACCCATCTGTGTGCTATATTGAGGAAACACATATCACGTGCAAGACACACATAGTCTCAAAATAAAGGGATGGAGGAAGATTTATCAAGAAAATGGAGAGCAAAAAAAAAGCAGGAGTTGCAATCTTAGTCTCTGATAAAATGGACTTTAAACCAACAAAGATGAAAAGAGACAAAGAAGGGCATTACATAATGGTAAAAGGATCAATGCATCAAGAAGAACTAATGATCCTAAATATATACACACCCAATATAGGAGTACCCAGGTACATAAAGCAAGTTCTTAACTACCTACAAAGAGACTGAAACTCCCACATAATAATAGTGGGAGACTTTCACACTCCACTGTCAATATTAGACAGATCAGTGAGACAGAAAATTAACAAGCATATCCAGGACTTGAACTCACATCTGGACCAAGGAGACCTAATAGACATCTACAGAAATCTCCACCCAAAATCCACAGAATATACATTCTTCTCAGCACTGCATTGCACCTACTCTAAAATTGACCACATAATTGGAAGTAAATCACTCCTCAGCAAATGCAAAAGAACAGAAATTATAACAGTCTTTCAGACCACAGGGAAATCAAATGAGAACTCAGAATTAAAAATATAACGTAGAACCACACAGGTTCATGGAAACTGAACAACTTGTTTCTGAATGTGGACTGGATAAACAATGGAATGAAGGCAGAAATAAAGATGTTCTTTGAAACCAAGGAGAACAAATACACAACTTACCAGAATCTCTGGGACACATTTAAAGCAGTGTCTAGAGGGAAATTTCTAGCAGTAAATGCCCGCATGAGAAGTGAGCAAACATGTAAATTCGACACCCTGACATCAAAATTGAAAAACCTAGTGGAGAAAGATAAAAAAGACTCAAAACCTAGCAGAAGACAAGAAATAACTAAGATCAGAGCAGAACTGAAGGAGATAGAGACACAAAAACTCTTCAAAAAATCAGTAAAACCAGAAGCTGGTTTTCTGAAAAGACCAACAAAATAGACAGACTGCCAGCCAGATTAATAAAAAAGAAAAGGGAGAAAAATCAAATAGATGCAAAGAAAAAGATAAAGGGGATATCACCACCGATTCTACAGAAATAAAAACTACCACCAGAGATTACTATAAATTCTATGCACATAAACCATTAAACCTGGAAGAAATGGATAAATTCCTCAACACTTGCACCCTCCCAAGCCTAAACCAGGAAGAAGTTGAAACCTTGAATAGACCAACAACAAGGGCTGAAATTGAAGCAGCAATTAATAGCCTACCAATCAAAAAGAGTCCAGGTCCAGATGGGTTCACAGCCAAATTCTACAAGACTTACAAAGAGGAGCTGGTACCATTCCTTCTGAAAGTATTCCAAACAATACAAAAAGAGGGAATCCTTCCCAAATCATTTTATGAGGCCAACATCATCCTGATATCAAAACCCGGCAAAGACTCAACAAAAAAAGAAAACTTCAGGCCAATATCCATGATGAACATAGATGCAAAAATCTTCAATAAAATACTTGCAAACTGATTGCAGCAGCACATCAAAAAGCTTATCCACCATGATCAAGTAGGATTCATCCTGGGGATGCAAGGCTGGTTCAACACATGCAAGTCTGTAAATGTAATTCACCACATAAACAGAACCAAAGACAAAAACCACGTGATTATCTCAAGAGATGCAGAGAAGGCGTTTGACAAAATTCAACAGCCCTTTCTGCTAAAAACTCGCAATAAACTAGGTACTGAAGGAACATATCTCAAAACAAAAAAAAAAGCTATTTATGACAAACCGACAGCCAATATCATACTGAATGGGCAAAAACACGAAGCATTCCCACTGAAATCTGGCACCAGGCAAGGATGCCCTCTCTCACTACTTGTATTCAATATAGTATTGGAAATTCTAGCCAGAGCAATCAGGCAAGAAAAAAAAAAAAAAAAGGTACTCAATTAGGAAAAGAGGAAATCAAATTGTCTCTATTTGCAAACGTCATGATTGTGTATTTAGAAGACCCTATAATCTCAGCCCCAAATCTCCTTAAACTGATAAGCAAATTCAGCAAAATCTCAGGATACAAAATCAATGTGTAAAAGTCACAAGCATTTCTATACACCAATAACAGACTAACAGAGAGCCAAATAATGAGTGAACTCCCATTCACAATTGCTACAAAGAGAATAAAATACTTAGGAATACAACTAACAAAGGATGTAAAAGACCTCTTCAAGGAGAACTACAAACCACTGCTCAAGAAAATAAGAGAGGATAAAAACAGATTGAGAAATATTCCATTCTTATGGTTAGGAAGAATCAATATAGTGAAAGTGGCCATACTGCCCAAAGTAATTTATAGATTCAGTGCTATCCACATCAAGCTATCAATGACCTTCTTCACAGAACTGAAAAAAGCCACCTTAAACTTCATATAGAACCAAAAGAGAGCCCACATAGACAAGACAATCCTAAGCAAAAAGAAGAAAATTGGAGGCATCACACTACCTGATTTCAAACTATACTACAAGGCTACAGGAAACAAAACAGCATGGTACTGGTGCCAAAACAGAGATATAGACCAATGGAACAGAATGAAGGCCGTGGAGGTAATGCTACCCATCTACAACCATCTGATCTTTGACAAACCTGACAAAACCAAGCAATGGGGAAAAAGGATTCCCTGTTTAATAAATGGTGTTGGGAAAACTGGCTAGCCATGTGCAGAAGGCAGAAACTGGACCCCTTCCTGACACCTTCCGCTAAAATTAACTCCAGATGGATTAAAGACTTAAACATAAGACCTAACAGCATAAAAATCCTAGAAGAAAACATAGGCAAAACCATTCAGGACATAGGCATAGACAAGGACTTCATGACTAAAACACCAAAAGCATTGACAATAAAAGCCAAAATAGACAAATGGGACCTAATTAAACTCCAGAGTTTCTGTACAGCAAAAGAAACAATCGTTAGAGTTAACCAGGAACAAACAGAATGGGAAAAAGATTTTGCAATCTACCCATCTGACAAAGGGCTAATATCCAGAATTTACAAAGAACTAAAACAAATTTACAAGAAAAAAACAAACAAACCCATCCAAAAGTGGGTGAAGGACACGAACAGACACTCTTCAAAAGAAGGCATATATGAGATCAATAAACATATGAAAAAATGCTCATTATCACTGATTATTCGAGAAATGCAAATCAAAACCACATTGAGATATCACCTAGCACCAGTTAGAATGGCGATCATTAAAAAGTCTGGAGACAACAGATGCTGGAGAGGATGTGGAGAAATAGGAACACTTTTACACTGTTGGTGGGAGTGTAAACTAGTTCAACCATTGTGGAAGACAGTGTGGTGCTTCCTCAAGGACCTAGAAATAGAAATTCCATTTTATCCAGCAATTCCATTACTGGGTATATACCCAAAGGATTATAAATCATTCTATTATAAAGACACATGCACATGTATGTTCATAGCAGCACTGTTTACAATAGCAAAAACCTGGAACCAACCCAAATACCCATCAATGATAGACTGGATAAGGCAAATGTGGCACATATACACCATGGAATATTACACAGCCACAAAAAAATGATGAGTTTGTGTCCTTTGTAGGGACATGGATGAATCAGGAAACCATAATTCTTAGCAAACTGACACAAGAACAGAAAATTAAACACTTTGTGTTCTCACTCATAGGCAGGTGTTGAACAATAAGAACACATGGTCACATGGAGGCGAGCATCACACACTGGGGTCTGTTTGGGGGGGGCAAGGAAGGGACAGCAGGGGGGTGGGGAGGTCAGGGAGGGATAATGTGCGGAGACATGCCAGATGTAGGTGACAAGGGGATGGAGGCAGCAAACCACATTTCCATGTGCGTACCTATGCAACAATCCTGCACATTCTGCACATGTACCCCAGAACCTAAAGTACAATAAAAAAAAAAACTCACTAATTTATTTCCCCATAATCAACACTAAGGGCTAACAGCTTTAATCAAACAACCATATGGAAAAATATATATAATTAATATATTTTTCTAAATACTTTTCTTTTTTTTTTCTTTTTTTATTGCATTTTAGGTTTTGGGGTAAATGTGAAGAACATGCAAGATAGTTGCATAGGTACACATGTGGCAGTGTGATTTGCTGCCTTCCTCTACTTTTCTACTTCCCTTTTATAGACTCAGCTCTACTTTGATTCTTTCAATTCTTATTTATATAATGAAATAGCTCTTTGCTATCTAGTTATGAATCTAGTTGTTACCTTCATAGATAGCAATGTGTTGTATGTCCCTGATAGGGAAAAGCTAAGTTTACTAAATGCTTGTCACACTTTATAGTTAAATGAATGTCCACGGACTAATATCATATTGGTGTCTTCCTGCCTAGTCAGAAATTTCCAAAATATTTAAAATTTATATCCGGTTTTCTATTTTGTCAAGGCTTTTCCAAAATAGTATGCAACTATTTGGGAAAAGCATAAACACCTACATTATAATTCATTCTCCTTATTCCACCTATTAGCAACAATATTTGGAGTCTCAGGCCATTCCCCTTTTTCCTTGAAGATTTTTGCCCCAGGCTCACTGTTATGAACTCAGCACTACATGTGTCATTAGTTCAGTGACTTTAGTATCCTCATAGATGACCTCATTATGACCCTAATATGCAAGGATGCAGGATAATTGTACCTCTCTTGCAATGATCTCGTCTTCACCCATGTATGTGTATTTCCTGTTGTCATACAAAACATTTTTTCATTACCAATAACTGGTGCCACCAATAAAATCTCAATTTCAAGTACCTTCAACTATCACCTCTTATCTTTTCAGCTGATAATTAGACAGCCAAATGATTAGAGAGATAAAAAGGGATCCCTAGAAAATCTCTCACCTGCCGCACAAGTGTTTACATCATCTGCTTCTGTGCAGATGAGGGAACCTGCCCAAGGCTTGTCTGGGCATGCCCACAGTGGACCGGAGCCCACCATGTGCTCTGGGGGGAAATGGGTGGAGCCATGGGGAATTCCTGCTTTATCCAGGGGAGGAGGCTGCTCTCTTCAGCTCCTGTGGTGACCTGAGAATCAATCTTTGAGATGGAGGGATGGTTAGCAGGACTCCATCTCACTTTGCTGAGGTTTTTTTCCCCGCTTTTTCCTTTTTGCCCAGTAAATTCTGCTACTCACCTTGCTAAGTGTCTGTGAGTCTCATCTTTTCTGGTCGTGTGACAAGAACCTGGTTTTAGCTGAACTAAGGAGAACGTTCTGTAACAGTAACATTCATTACCTCCACACCAAGAAAACTATGACCCCACAAGGTCCCATAATTCACTGAGCCATTGCCCTTTTTTAGTGTCTTAAAAGCCTTATGTCCTCACTTAATTTCTGTATACCCTAAAATACTTGCATCTTCATTTTAAATATTTAGCTAAAGAAAAATCCTTGTTAAGTCTGTTACTTTCTCAGTGTACTTAAACTTGCAGCTTCATGTTGACAAAGAAAAGCATTACCTTGGTGATTAACCTGTTATTTGGAAGTGGCCAGGTTGTCTGGGTTATATACCCTGGGGTTCATTGTCATGCTCCAGGAAAATTTAACACAAGGACATACATGATGAGTTTAAGTGCAGAAGTTTAATAGGTATAAGAGAAGAGAAAAAGAAACAGCTTGTTCCATAGATCAAGGAGTTTCTGAGTGGAAAGGGCCATCTGGCAAGAAATGCCCCAAGTTTTATATTCCAGTTTGAGAAGGCAGTGTCTGATATACATGGGGCTCATAGATTGGTTAGATTAGGGATGACATTTACATAGTAGACAAGGAAGGGTGGTGATCCCACCCTAATATTATTATGCAAATAGGCTTTCCAGTTGATAGGGCTCATCTTGTCTGCTCCTTACAGCACACATGGCTGGCAGAGAAGGGAGGATGGAGCCGCCATCTTGAAAATATCTAGTCCTTAGTTCCTGCTGGTATTCACACATGCAAGCTCCCAGTTTGCAGGCTGCTTTTTGTTAGAAAATGATTTGGGGCTGCTTTTCATTAAAAAGGAAAGCCTTACTGAGGACTCCTATGCTCTCACCATCTGTCTAAGTAATTCCTTCTTAACTACTATGCCAATTTCTCTCACTAAAAGGAAAAACCAATTACACTGGATCTAGGAACCTAATTGTCCACTTCTTTCATATCAAAAGCTCTTAGAAGAGTCATCAGCACTGTCTTCATTTTACTTTGGTCCTTTCTAAATCTCCAGTCAGGGCCTTGTAATATTCCTACAACTCCTCTCCTAACCTACCCATCAACACACCACCACCACCATTGTGCTGTAATATCTGTTATGTTTCAGTGGCCTACGGGATGCTAAAACCAATGGTGAAGGCTTAGTTTCCATCTTTCAGAATGAAAGCCAAAATCCTTACAAAATGACTTAAAATTGGCTTTCTTGGTCTAGTTCTCTGTTAGTTTCTATTCTCATTCTTTATTACTCATAGTACTATCCTTAAATCTGCCTCAGCCAGCCTTTCGATATTTCTTTAAATCCTTCACGAAAGCTCCCAGACCAGAACATCTACATTTTAGGTCCCATTACCCCAAGCATTTCTCCTCTTCCCTCTTTCCCAAAGTGATTTAGGCTATTTACTTCACCGCAGGCATGTCTTTTGATAAATAGAATTCCATAGTTTTAATGTCCCTGTATTTATTAGTCCTTTCACTTATAATTAGGGCTTTTCTATTCAGTACATTTTTCCTTTATGGTCAATGTTATCTTTTCCTCTTTGTTTTTCTTTGTTTAGATTATGAATCTGATTTTTCTATTTCATACTTTATTGGCTGTTTGTAACATACAGTTTTGATATTCTTTTGATGATTACTCTAGAAATCACAACATTCAATCTATTTATCAATCTCTAATATTAATTGGCAATTTTATCTCTTTTGGATGCCTGGAAGGCTCAAGGAATTTGATTTCCTTTAATTTTCTTTTCCATGAATCACGGCTCATGCCTGTAATTCTAGATCATTGGGAGGCCAAAGCAGGCAGATTGCCTGAGCCCAGGAGTTCGAGGCCAGCCTGGGCATCATAGTAAGATACTGTTCCAAAAAATTGCCAAAAAAATTAGCCAGGTGTGGTGAGTACAGCCACGTAGCCAGGTGAGTACAGCCATGTGCCTGTACTCCCAGTTACTCTGGAGGCTGAGGCAAAAGGATTGCCTGATTGGGTAGGTAAAGGTTGCAGTGAGCTGAGATGGTGCCAGCCTGGTGACAGAGTGAGATTCTATCTCAAAAACAAAACAAAACAAAAATATGATTTATTGCATCATAAATATGGTGAAATATAATTCAAACGTATATATGCCTATAATTTTCATTATTTGTTATTTCTTTCTACATTTCTGAACTTCTATTTGGAATCATGCTTTTCTATATTAAAGTAGCACCTTCAAATATGTATTACTGTAAGTTTTGTTGAAAATTTTTTTTATTTTTATCTGCATTTTTTATGTTTCACCTTATTAAATGTAAAAACAATTATAACTGTATCTATACTCTCTTAAGGTACAAAGCTGATAAACCTGTGTATATTAACTATGCATACATGCCATGTATATTCCATAGCCTTGTGTACAACAAGCTTACCAGCTAGAGTGTGTTTGTAAAGTTGTTGGTGTTCTTTAGCCTCATTGCATCATTTCAAAGCATTTTATTCCTGTCCCCAAAGCTACTTGGGTCAACTTCTCTCTTTCTCTTTCCCTTAAGTGTATATATTTCATTTATAGTACAATTTGTTTCTACTTTTCATGTGTACATTTCATTTAGGTCTTTTTCCTTTTCCACATTCTAGTTGCTTTTTAAAGTTAATTTACAGTGATATACTCTTTGTGGTGTGCAGTTCTATAAATTTTGACAAGTGTATCTAAATTCTTAGTTCTATGTATGAGGTATCGAGAATCCTGGTTCCACACAGAATGATTTCATTGGTCCAAGCTTCAGTGATGTCCTCTCTTCCATGATCAGTATTGGTGATTTGTATCTTCTCCCATTTTTCTGGATCTATCTCATTAAAATTTGTCAATTTTATTGATCTTTTTCCAAAACAATTTGCTTTTATTACTTGTTTCTTATTTTTTGTTATCATGTTATCAATTTCTGTTCTTACCTCTCATATTTTATTTCCTGTTTCTCCATTGAGTATAAGTTCTTTTTTGTTTATCTAATTTCTTTCTTTCGTTTTTCGTTGTTTCCTAATTTCTTTCCTAAGAACCTTAGATTAATAATTTGAGTACTTTCCTTTTTAATGTAAGTATTTGATACTATAATGTTTCCACTATTTGACATGACCCTAGAAGTAACTGATAATGTCTTACTTTCCAGAATGACATTCTTTGACCACCATCCCTGGCAACAAAAATTAAAGGGTGACATTCTAGCATGACAATCTTGCACATTCTTTGACTATTAGCTGCAATCAGCCATTTCTAAAAAATCCTGGATTCATTCAAGAGGAAACGATACTGTTTTAGACACCATATTGGCTTATTTTATTTTATCTTTTGAGATAGGATGTTGCTCTGTCACCCAGGATGGAGTGCAGTGGTGATCATGGAGTGATCATGGCTCACTGCAGCCTCAACTTCCTGGACTCAAGTAATCCTATGGCCTCAGCTTCCAGAGTAATTGGGACTACAAGCATGCACCACTGTGCCAAGCCCCATATTAGGTTATTAGTGATGCTTGTTACTATTGAGTTGGTCACTGTTTCTAGTTATTTTCCATGGGGAGAATTAGGAAAAATGACTCGCCACCACAGAATGATTAATTCTACTAATTCAATAGATTGGTAGATAAATGATACTAGATAGAAAAAGCCATTCCTTCCTGATGAAAAACCATTTTAATTTTTTTCGGTAACACCAAAGTAATTATGCACTGGTTTATGCCAAATTTTCATCCCAATACTCTGAGAATAATAAATTATGATGACCAAAGAGAGTTTAAAATGTTTTATATTATTCTTTTTGTTCTTATATCTGGCCGAGAATATAAAACTGAATCATGTGTTCCACAATGTGCTAATAAACTAACATCACTAACTGAATATAGAGGCTTATTTTTCTTATTTCACTTCTGAGTTTGTTTTATAAATTTACTTTTTGTGGTAATAGAAATATTTTCCAGTTTGAAAGTAAATTCCAGAAGACATGAGCTATTTATAGAAAGTTATTCCTGAGTCCTACATTTTCTTATTTTTCTCCAATAGGTAAAAATTTGCTTAGTAAAACTTATTTTTTGTCCATATTTTTAAATACCATAAAGCTATTATATAAATATATGAATATTTTACTATGTATATAATGTATTTGTTATCTCTCTTTGTCACTTTACCTTTTAGATTTAGGAGGTTTATATTTTCGTTCTAATGATATTTATGCTATTACCTATACATTATACATCTTCCCTCTTTAATTGACCTTATCTTTAGATTTTGCTTTAGAAACAATATCAGATTAACTAGTGAGCTCTTCTTTCTTCCCGTATCCCTTCTTTAGCCTCTAATTTGAAAAAAAAAAATTACTTCCAATTAATAGATGTAAAGCTAAGAGCAAGATTACTCTACATTTTTTTCTTATATTTGTAACTTATTTTGTCACAATTTTAAATACATGCTGCTGTATTTTTGATAGGTAAAACATATCTAAGTAGAGAATGTGGACATTAAATATTGTACTTTCTTACTCATAACTGTTATCTGGCCTTAATTCTATATGTAAATCTATATTTTATGCTCATTATTAATCCTCATGTTGTTGCCATTTCAGCCACTTTGATCATATTAAGTTTGTTCTCTAGATTCTGTGAGAAGGACAATGAATCAATATTTCATAAGGTCTTGCATGTTCATAAGAATTTGATTGAGACATCTATACTTGAAGGTCACTTTAGTTGATTTAAAATCCTTGGCTAAATGTTCTCTCTTTATATATATTAATTACATTACTCCCTTGATTTCTGGTATAAAGTATTACTATTACAAAGTCTAATAATAATCTAATTTTGTTCTCATTATAAATAACTTAAGCTCTTCCTCCACCGCAAAATACTCAAAGGATTTTAATTGTTTTTTAAAGCCAAGAAAGAGTGTTGGTTATTCTAGATTGATTTTCCATAATAAGGAATAAATGGGTAAAAGCATAAAGCTGATAGCACCTGCCTGAAAATGATTTTTACAACAGTAAAGGTGTAAAGGACCAAAATTTTAAAAATAAAAGAGCAATTAATCAAAAATCAAGTTTTATGAGATTCCTTGTATTATAGATACACATAGATCTAATAGAAGTCCATGAGGAATAAAACTATAAACATAGAACAAGATAATATTAAAACTATAATTTCAGAAATGTCTTCTGGCTTTAACATTTTTTTAATAATAAAAAGAAAAAATATAGAGACAGAGACTCATACCAAATTGAAAGACAGTTTCAAAACCCTTAGAAAATCAATCTATCATCTTTTACAGATTAAACATGTTTATTTTAGATGTGCTATTTGATTACTTAAATCTATAGTTCTCCAATTCGTCTGATTTAATTGTCTTTTCTTTTTGGTTTTAATACATGTTTTTTTCTTTTATATTTTAATATTTGGAGAAATAATTTTGGAACAAGAATGATGTTATTTTCTTTCATCGAGGAGAACTGTAATTTCATATGCTGATATAATTTGAAGCTGGCATGCAATTTCTGCAGCAGACCCTCTGCTCCAGGTTACTGAGGGGAGTTCATTTTGGATCTCAACAGAAAAGGATAGATCTCTCCTTCGGTGGGTCTTAGGCTTTAATTAATGCTGCTCTACTTGGAGAGACAGCCAAAAGTTCTGATCTTTATTTCAGAGTCTCAATTACCCGTTCTGAGATTTTCGTATTTCTCCAAGTTAAAAGCAACCGTAAATACGAAGCTCACGTTCCTCGGTCTGTATTCTCCTTCACCTCATGGCCTGCTACTTATTTACTTTCCTGTTGATTCTCTGATGTCTTAAAGTAAATGTTTGATATGTTTGTTAACCAGATATTTTGCTGTTTCTATAATTCATGGTAAGGTCCAAATTATCTAGTTCAAAATTATACAATACAGAAGTCTTCATTAAATATTTTCAGAAGTCTTAAGACTTAGAAATATTATCGTCTTTTGACATATGAGAAGCATGAGGATTGAGAAAAGTAATTTATTATTCTCAAGTAATATACCTAAGTGAACAAAATAGACTTAAATATCATTATATATCAGTTCAAAATACATGCTTTTTTAATATATCGACTTTTATATACAGCACATTTACAAAATACCTAATAAGTTCCAGGCTCAGTTCTCAATGCTTTCCAAATATTAATTCTTTTAATAACCAAACATTACAAGGAGGTCAGTTTTATCACCATTTATAAATGAAGGAAGGAAAACAAATAGTTTTAATTTATTGCAGACAGTTTTTATTCACACAGATATATCACTGGTGTTGAATACATTCTCTTAACTGCCTTTCCCATCTGAAAAATAATTTCCTTTAAACTATAGTAAAAGAATATCAGAGTCAGAATGTGGAATGTGATAAATTTAGTTTTATAATCTCTTTCCATGTCATCCTAATTAAATAAGTAATTACAAATTTACTATATAAATTACTATTACTAATTTCACTTCATTTTGAAAAATGTATGTGTGTCTGTGTGCATGTGCACATACATGTGTGTTGGAGGTAGTGAAAACATAATTCAGATAAAATGATATATGAGAAACTTTAACATAAGAGAAATGTATGAAGCATGAATTAAATGGAAGGCCAATGCAGGAGCATTGCTTGAGGCCAGGAGTTCCAGATTAGCCTGGGCAATATAGTGAGAGAGCTCGTCTCTACCCCACCCCTCCAAAAAACAAATAAAAATTAAAATAAAAAATAATCATGTATTAAATGTACAAGGTACATGCCATGCTAAATATTTTGGATCATATAATGTCCTGAGCAGGCACATTTTCTTCCCTAAGAGCAGACACAGTTTCTTCCCTGCTGTATCTTTAAGAAAGCAGGTCAGTACTATAAACAAAATATATTCTGTTTGAAAATATAGTCTCTAATTAACTACTAGGTTTCTATATATTCCACAATTTCAAAATGAGAGACATTATAATTAATAGCAATGGGATGAAAAATAACAATGAGGAAATATTTACCATTGTAATAATAGTGCCATATTTTATGTGAATTTTATAATTTTCATAGCATTTTAAAAAATAGGGAGGTTCATGTGTTTATTTGTTGTTCGTGGCAAAATTTATTTAGCAATGTACACTGTCTAGCATATAGCAGAGTTTCAATAAGCTTGTATTGAATAACATGAATCCTGCATTTGGAAATCAGTGAATATAGTTTTTGTGTTGAAGTCATATATAATGGTGTGTTGTTTTTACTTCTTATCCACTTAATTCATTGAATATGTATGGAATGTCAACAGGCCCAGACAACGAGGCTTCATGCATACTATTTAACTCATTTACTTGTTACAGAGGGTGAGAAAATACATTTATTATGCAGTTTTAATTCAGAATGTAACATATGGTATAGGATTCTCTCTTCTCGGCATTCCTTCTTTTCTATCCAAATTTCCTTTATATTTTTAAGTGAGAGATAATTTTTAACACAATAAAATAACTGGTTAAGAGTTATATAGACTATATTCTACAATGAGGCCAAACATAACTTATAACCATCTGGTTAAAATATATACAGTTATCAAAATATTCTCTAGAGTGAAGTCACAGTATTTTAGAATTATTAATCAGCAGACACTTACATTAGACACTCTTTTTAAAGAAAGGTAACTTTAAATATCTTCTAATCAGGTCTGTATTATACATAAGTAAACAGTTAACAGAAGTCCAATGCAAGAAATTTCCTGATTTTTTTCACAGCTAAGTAGCATTTAAAAACGAGTCATCCCAACTATAGAACTCTTTCCTCCAAAATGTTCTTCACTATGTATCATTACTTTCAAAAAGTATTTTCATGATGAAATGGTCACTATGCCTTTGTAATATTTAAACTTCAACAGATGTTCTAAGATAAATTTAAATATTAGCCTAGGTTATAAGACACTAAGATGAACTCTAAGATTAACAAACACAAATGTAGATGATGATGCTTTTTGAGCACTATATTTTTCTGTTTGAGACAATCATCCTAAACCAGTTGATTTAAAATTGCACTGTCTTATATAATAAACGATTGACTTGGCCAGGCACAGTGGCTCATGCCTGTAATCCCAGTACTTTGGGAGGCTGTGGTAGGCAAATCACAAGCCAGAAGATGAAGACCATTCTGGCCAACATGGTGAAACCCTGTCTCTGCTAAAAATACAGAAATTAGCTGGATGTGGTGGTGCATACCTATAATCCCAGCTACTCAGGGGGCTGAGGCAGGAGAATCACTTGAACCCAGGAGGCAGAGATTGCAGTGAGCCAATATTGTGCCACTGCACTTCAACCTGGCAACAGAATGAGACACCGTCTCTAAGATAAAATAAAATAAAAATAAAAGATTGACGTAATATACACACATGTTTTACTGATGCTCTTTTAAGCACCTCTTAAACAGTTAATAATACCATTGTCATAATTGCCTCTGAGCATTTATACAGTGTTCATGTAGATGAGAATGTAAAGACAGAGAAGTCACTTTCCCAAGTTTCTAGAACTAATGATTGGAGAAGTAAACAAACTTCTTTGTCTACACTGATACTTTAAGCTACACTTTCAAGGGTTTCAATCTACACTCTCTAAATCTTTTTCCCATCCCACCCCTGCAATTCTTGGTTGCAGAATTTCATAAAAAGTTTCAGGGTAAGAAAGTTTCATAGCAAAAAAATATTATTTTCTAAGACAAAAGTAAATGTTTTCCAATGGTCTGACAGCCATGAAAGATGAACTTCATAGCATGCAAATATTAACATGAGTACTTTTGGGGAAAACAATAGCAAGTACAATACACATTTTAAAATATTATATGAGAATTACACCTCGGCAGGGTTTGGTCCTCATTTTGGACACATTGTCCTCAGAATCCTCTCTTGTACATGCCTCCATGAAAGAAAGTTTGGATGGCCAAGTGGAGAATTTAGAAACAAATATAAAATATGAATGCATAAAAATTTCTGTTTTAGGGCCTAGAAGTATAATCCTTAAACAAAATTATCTGCCACTTAAAACTGTGAATTTCACTTTCTTATTTGACTGCTTGCTCTGCTTATAATCCTCTAAAGACAAATGACCCAATCTTAAATGTTGATTTGTGGTGCACCGCACTAATAATACAGAGAAAGTGGCCGATGAGTGTCTGACAAATAGGAGAAACAGTGCAGAATGTGTTTCCTGCTGAGCAGTTCTCTTCATGCAGTGCTGGTTAAGATTTAGAAGTTACCAGGAAACCTAATTAAATCAGATATTTGGCTAACAAGAATGTTCTTCCCACTTTCTCCTTTACCTCTTTCTTTACTTTTTTTCTTCTTCTTTTAGGTAGAGAAAGATCTCTTTGTTTAATAATATATGTAATTTATCCTAAGGAGATACTTTAAAAAAAAAAAGTACTCAGAAAAAGAACTAAAATGCAAAGTCACCAATAGTTTCAATGTGACTCTGGAGAGAACTAGGTAGGCTGGCCTCTGAGTGTGTGGGTTCTGTCAACCCACAGCTCTGGGAAGGAGAGAAGTGAGGCAGCGTGGTAGATGAAAAACCGAGCAGTCAAGAATCACTACATCCAAAACACCCATGGGAGACTGTGGTGCTAAAAGGTACTCACTGCAAAGTTTTTATGAATATTATGGCAATTCTATCTATTTTGTGACCTTCTAATGGGTTTCTAATATTTTTTTTCCTTTGAAGTCGAGTACCTGTCTATCCCACTAAATATGGGTTTACAAACAGAAGATTTGCATCTAATAGTGCTCTTATATAACAAACAATATAGTGTTGTTATATAAAGAATATTTCAAAATGACTTGATTGTTTCATATTTTTGAAATGCAGACCCTGGTTAATTACCAACATTTATCTATATATTACACTTAGCCAGTTTTGACACTTTCACATTATATGTCTTTGACATATGGAAATAAACAATATAAAACACAATTTACAAAGTCAAGAGGGAAATCACTCCCATTTTACAGAGAATTTCTGAAAATGATATGCTCAGAGAAGTTATGTCAAATACCTACTATTTTTAACGGAGGGAAGCAGGACAAGGGATGGGAAATGGAACTGGTGTCATATTTTTTGGATCAAGCAGATGATTAGTCTATTGCTTAAAAAAAAGTTTCTGGGGAGTTCCTCTCTCTCTCTCTCTCTCTCTCTCTCTCTCTCTCTCTCTCTCTCTCTCTCTCTCTCTCTCTCTCTCTCTCTCTCTCTCTCTTTAGAAAACAGATATCACTGGGGTAAACAATGCATGTTTGATAGCAACACCAACTCAGATGGTTATTCCACAGAATATAGAACTACCTGAGTAACATCTTTGTCATCTTTGAAGCTGCTGTCAATATCAAAATTCCTAGAAGTGCCACCCTAAGAAACATGAAATATATAACATAAAGGACATTCAATAAATGTTGATCATCAGTTATATATAAAAATTCAGTTTATTTTTTTAATGTTTTAATTATTAATTCCCTGTACAAAGTATCAAAATACTTGGGCATTTAAAAGTTTGTGTGTTTTTCTAAACAGAAGGTGCAATTATGCTTTCCAAAAATATTCCATTAAACAAAATATAAAGATATATTTCATGCTAATGGAGAATATTTTAGAATATTCTCATGTGGCTTTAAACTGGTGCTATTATAAATTGTGTGTGTGTGTGTGTGAGTGTGTGTATGTTTGTGACTGTTTGCCAGCGTTGTGGTGGTAAGTGATAAATATATTGTAAATAAATTCATTAATAACAATTTGTGGTAACACTTGCTCACTAATAATGTATTGAAAAATAATGGCAAGTATAACATCTCATAATTGTTCAAGGAAAATTACACAACACTTCTTTTTTCACAGAGGAAAGGTCAGCAGAAGATTCACCAGAAGATTCTGAAGATATATACAAAAAACCTGGAATGCTGGAAACTTTAGGGTCAAACATTGGCATGAGAGCCTTAGAAAGAGTATAGAGTTGTCAGTCAATTTCCATTGCCCTGGAAAGTGTAATAAATTGGGCAAATGCAATGCAAAGAAAACTGCTGACAGCAGACATGTTCCTAAAATGTATGTGGAATGATGTAATTGTTAATTTAATTAGTTGCTTAAAGCCAGATAATTTCTTTCCAAAAATTCTGGCTTGTCAAAAGTTAACGATTATCTTTCTTAATCCAGCAAACTAAATATGACACTGAATTACTTTAAATAACACTGGCACTTCCATAGGAATGTTGATATGAAGCATGGCATTTAATTTTTTATGGAAAATATGAATGCATAGAAAGACATGAATGATGCATATTATGAAAAGCTGATTCAAAAATAAAAATATGACTGGTAAAATAAAAACTTTAGAGAAATGTCACTAACTTGATTGTCGAAGATTGTTTCAATATGCTTAGCCTAGGAGTAAGTTTTCTATTTCTGCAGGATGACAAAATTTTTAAATGATATAAAAAAATCTAGAACTACCTATTGAGTGTCTTCTAGATTATTCAAACAAAAGATCTATAAGAAATTAAAGAGGTCCTGCAATTCCTGCTGCTAACATATTCTTTCACTTTCCATTTTTAGATAATACATAGGCTTTCCTACCACTCTTCCACCTATGGCATAGTTTGGGTAAAAATGGTATTAGTTTTTATTTATGTGTTTAGTAAAATCCAGTGGTCAAGCCACCAGGTTTCAGGTTTTTCTATGCTGAGGGATGTTTCATTACAGCTTCAATCTAGTTACTTATTATTGGTCTGTTCAGGTTTTGGATTTCCTCATGGTTCAACTTTGGTAGGTTGTATACATCTAGAAATTTACCCCTTCCTTCTAGGTTTTCCAATTTATAGAATACAGTTGCTCATAGTAGCCACTAACGATCCTTTTAATTTCTGCAGCATCAATTATAATGTCTGCTTTTTCATCTCTGAGTTTATTTATTTGGGTCTTCTTTCTTTTTCTTAGATAGTCTGGCTTAAGTTTTGTCTATTTTTTCATCTTTTAATATCATTGATATTTTGTATTTTCTTCGTTTCAATTTTATTTATTTCTGCTTTAATCTTTATTCTTTTATTTTACTAATTTTGGATTTTGTTTCCTCTTGATTCACTAATTCTATGAAATGCATCATTATGCTGTTTATTTGAAGTTTTTCTACTTTTTAAAAGTACATGTTATAGCAATAAACTACCCTCTTAGTACTGCTTTCTCTGTATTCCATAGTTTTTGGTAGTCTTTTTTTTTTACTTTATCATTTGTCTAAAGACATTTTTTAATTTCCTTCTTAATTCCTTCATTAACCCACTGATCATTCATAGCATATTGTTTAATTTCTATGTATATAGTTTTCAAAATTTATTTTGCTATTGTGTGGTGTACTCCATTGTGGTCAAAGAAGATGTCTGAAATTACATCAAATTTTTTAATGTTTGAAGACATGTTTTTGGCCTATCATATGGTTATTCATTGAGAATGATCCATGTGCTGAGGAGAAAAATGTGTTTTTGGTAGCAGTTGAATGAAATGTTCTGTAAATATCTATTAAGTCCATTTGGCCAATAGTGCAGAAGAAGTCAGCTTTTTCTTCATGAATTTTCTATTTGGACAATCTGTTCAACGCTGAAAGTGGGGTGTTGATGTCTTCAGTTATTATTGGATTGAAGTCTACCTCTCTGTTTAGCTTTAATAACATTTGTTTAATATATCTGTGTGTTACAGTGTTGGGAAAATATATATTTACAATTGTCATAAAATCTTGCTGAATTGACCCTTTTATCATTATATAATGGTCTTCTTTGTCTCATTTTATAGTTATTTTGAAATCTATTTTGTCTGATATAAATATAGCTACTCTTGCTCCTTTTGACTTTCTTTGCATGGAATACCTTTTTCCATCGCATTATTTTCAGCCAATGCAGATCTTTATAGGTGATGTTTGTTTCTTACAGGAGACAGATCTTTGGGTCATGTTATTATTATTTTTTAATCCAATCTGTCATTCTATATCTTTTGATTGGAGAGTGTAGTGCATTTACATTCAATGTTATTACTAATAAGAAGACTTACCCTTTTCATTTTGTTATTTGATTTCTGGTTGTTTGTGGTTTTTCTCTTCCTTCTTTCCTTCCTTCCTGCCTTTTTTTTTTTTTTTTAGTGAAAGCAATTTTCTCTAGTGCTTAGTTTTAATTTCCTGCTTTTTTATTTTTTGTGTAATCTCTCATATGTTTTTTGATTTAAGAAACCATAAGGCTTATAAATAATATCTTATAACCCATTATTTCAAACTGATAACAACTTAACATTGCATACACAAAAACACTAACAAACATGCAAAGAGAATACTTAAAAACTCTACAATTTATTCCTCTGCCTTTTAATTTTTTGTCTCTATTTCTTTCTTATGTACTGTCTATGTCTTTAGAAGTTGTTGTAGTTATTATTTTTGATATGTTCATTTTTAGTCTTCATACTCAAAATATAAATAGTTTATACATGGTAATCACAGTGTTAAAATACTCCGTGTTTCTGTCTACTTACTATCACCAGTGAGTTTGTACCTTCAGATGATTTCTTATTGCTCGTTAACATCTTTTACTTTCAAAACGAAGACGTCACTTTACCATTTCTTGAAGGATACATCTGGTGCTTAAAAAAAATCCCTCAGCTTTTGTTTGTCTAAGAAAGTCTTTATTTCTCCATCAAGTTTGAAGGGCATATTTTGCCAGAAATATTATTCTAAGATAAAAGGTTTTTTTTCCTTCAGCACTTGAAATATGTCATGCTACTCTCTCTCAGCCTGTAAGGTTTACACTGCAAAGTCCACTGGCAGGCATAATTGGAGTTTCACTGTATGTGTTCATATTCTCTTGCTGCTTATACAATTATTTTTTTATCCTTGATCTTTGGGTGTTTGGCTACATCTTAAGATAGTCTGATTTGGGTTAAATCTTCTTTCTTGGTGTTCTGTAACCTTCTTGTTCTTGAATATTGATATCTTCTTAGGCTTAAGAGTTTTCTGTTATTATCCCTTTAATTAAACTTTCTCTCTCTCTCTCTCTCTCTCTCTCTCTCTCTCTCTCTCTCTCTCTCTCTCTCTCTCTCTCCATCCTCTTTAAGTCCAACAACTGCTGAATTTTCCCTTTTGAGATTATTTTGTAGATCTTGTAGGCATGCTTTATTCTTTCATATTCTATATTCTTTTTTGACTATGTATTTTCAAATATCCTATCTCCAGGCTCAATAATTACTTCTTCTGCTCTATCAATTTTACTGATAAGAAATTCTGATACATTCTTTAGTATGTCAGTTTCACTTTTCAACTCCAGCATTTCTACCTGATTCTTTTTATATATTTCAATTTCTTTCTTAAATTTATGTTATGGGATCCTGAATTACTTCTCTATGTTATCTTGAATTTCATTGAGTTTTCTCAAAACAATTATTTTTGTATTGTCTGTCTGAAAGGCCACTTATCTCTGTCTGTCTCTCCAGGATTGATCACTAGTACCTTACTTATTTCATTTGGTGAGTTCCTATTTTCCTGGATGCCCTGATGCATGTTGATGTTCACTGGCATCTGAGCATTAAAGAGTTAGGTATTCATTGCAGTCCTTACAGTCTGGGCTTGTTCTTCTGGGGAAGGCTTTGTAGGTATTTGAAAAGACTTGGGTGCTGTGGGTCTAAGTTTTTGGTTACTGCAGCTATATCTGCAATAGGGGGCTTCTTAAGCCCAGTAACACCATGGTTCTTCCAGACTTGTAGTGGTACTGCCTTGGTAGTCTTGGCTAAGATCTGGAAGAATTTTCTGGTTTACCAGGCAGATACTCTCATTAGCTTTCCTTATTTTCTCTGAAACAAATGGAATGTCTCTCTGTTCTGAGTTGTCTGGTGCTGGAGGAGGGGTGAACAGGCACCATTGAGGCCACTACCACTGGAACTTCTGAGACAGACCTCTAGCCAGCACAATACTGGGTCTCTCCCAAGGCCTAGAGTAACCACTGGCTGGCCACTGCCTATGTTTTCTCAAGACTCTATGGCTCTACAATCAGCAGAAGGTGAAGCCAGCTTAGCTAGTGTCTTTCCCTTCAGAGCAGCAATTTACCCCCAGCCCTGAGTGGATCCAGAGGTGCCATCCAGGAGCCAGTGCCTGGAGTCTGAAACCTCATGAATCTACCTAGTGGTATATTTCTACTGTAGCTCACCTGGCACCCAAGTCTCAAGACAGTCTCTTTCACTCTTCCCTCCCCTTTACACACGCCTCTCCGCCTAACCTCCACCACATCAGGCCCATGGCAATTATTACTTGGCTACCCCTGATGTTCACTAATGCCCACGGGCACGTCAGTCAGCTTTTGATAAATGCTTGCAGGCCTGGGACTCTCTCTTTATGACAGTGGGCTCCCCTCTGGTCCAGGGCAGATCTAGAAATGCCATCTAAGAGCCAAAGCCTGGAATCAGGGATCCCAAGAAGCTGCTTACTGATCTACCCATCTATGATAGAACTGGTATCTAAAGTGCAAGACAAAGTCCCCTTTACTCTTCCCTCTCCTTTATTCAAGCAGAAACAGATTCTCCCTGTAACCACCAGAGCTGGAAATATTCTGGATCACACTTGAAGCCAGTACATCTCTGAGTTTGACCCAAGGCTCGTGGGTGAGTATTGCCTGGCTATCACTGCTGATTATTCAGGGCCCAAAGGCTTTTTGGTTAGCTGGTGATGAATTTTTCCAGAACTTGCTCCTTCACTTCCAGACACAGGTTTCCCTCCCAGACCAGAGTATGTCCAGAAATGTCATCTGAGAGCTGTGACCTGGAATAGGGCTCAGTCTTGTGCCCTATTCTTCTGTGGCTGAACTGGTATCCAAGTTGCAAGACAAAGTGTTCTTTACTCTTGCCTCTCCTCTTCTCAAGCAGAAGGAAGGTATCTCCTTTGTTGGTGAAAGTTGAACACCCTGAGGTTGGGGAGGGGTGATAAAGGCATTCTCTTGGCCAACTCAGCTGGTGTCTCTCTAGGTCATGTGCACCCTAGAGCCACTGGCTCCAAGCCCAGAAGAGCACCAGGACTTGTCCAGGAACTGCAGTCCTTGTGCCCAAGACTGCCTTTCAAATTTATTTAGAATTCTGAAGCTCTTTAGCAAATACTGGCGAGGCTTGCTGGAACTCCAGCTCTGGTCACTGGGGTAGGTGATTCCCCTTGGCGAGGACTGGTCTATATGCTCCCTCTGTGAGCACTGGCTAAGTTCTTCCTGGTGTTGCTTTCCACTGTGACAGGGCAGCATTGAGTTCCAACAAAAAGTCCTGGAATCACTATGCTCTCCTCCCTAGTGCACAGATTCTCTCTCATCACCATGTGGACACTGCTGGAGGATATGGGGGAGTGGTCTTGACAACTCAGAATTGTCTTTTCTACCCTCTTCAATACCTATTTCAGTGATATGAAGTTAAAACCGAGCACTGTGATCTCTGACCTAATTTTAGGCTATTGTAAAAAAGGCTTTTTTTGTGTGTATGGATAGTTGTTTAATTTGGTGTTCCTGTGAAAAGACTGATCAGGACAGGCTTCTAGTCAGTCATCTTGCTCTGCCTCCAGTCAATTGATTTTTGACAAAAATACCAGAAACACACAATGGAAAAATGAGATTCTCTTCAACTGGTGTGAGGAAAACTGGATATTCATATACAGAAGACCTCAGACCCTCATCTCATATAGTATACAAAGATCAGGCCAGGTGCAGTGGCTCACGCTTGTAATCCCAGCACTTTGGGAGGCCATGGCTAGTGAATTTCCTGAGGTCAGGGGTTTGAGACCAGCCTGTGCAACATGGTGAAATGCCATCTCTACTAAAAATACAAAAACTTTGCCTGGCATGGTGGCAGGCACCTGTAATCCCAGTTACTCAAGGGTCTGAGGCAGGAGAATCACTTGAACCCAGGAGGCAGAGGTTGCTGTGAGCTGAGGTCACACCATTGCACACCAGCCTGGGCAACAAGAGGGAAACTCTGTCAAAAGAAAAAAAAAAATCGATTAATTATTTAAATGTAATATGTGAAAAGTAAAACTACTAGAAGAAAACATAGGGGAACTACTCTGATATTGTTCTAGGCAATGATTTCTTGCATATCACCCCAAAATCATAGGTATCAAAAACAAAAATAAACAAATGATATAACATTAAACAAAAAAGCTTCTGCACAACAGAGGAAAAAAAAGAGTTAAGACACTACCTGAGTGGAATGTATTTTCAAACCATATTGTACTATGTTGAACAGGTATCTGCAACATTTGCTGCAACATTCTACACAACAGTCAAGATATAGAATCCACCTAAGTGTCCATTCATGTATAAATAGGTAAAGAAACTGTGGTATATATACACAATGCAGTACTATTCTGCCTTCAAATAAAGTAGGAAATTCTGTTATTTTTGACAACATGGATGAACCTTGAGGACATCGTATTAAGTGAAATAAACCAAGCACATAAATGCTGAATGACTTCACTTATATGGAAATTCTCATTAAAAAAAAAAAAAAGTTTACAGCTCATGAAAGGAGAGAGCAAAATGGAGCAAAATGGTGGTCACCAGAAGATGGGAGGTGGGGAGATTGGAGAGACGTTGGTAAAAAGTCACAATATTTCAGTTAAATAGGAGATATAATTTTAAAAAATCTAAAATACATCATGTAACCCATAGTTAATAACAATATATTGTATACTTCAAAATTACTAAGAGAGTAGATTTTAAGTGTTCTTATCAAAAATAAATGTGTGAAGTAGTGAATTTGTAAACTAGCTTGATTTAGCCATTCTACAATGTGGACAAGTATTAAAATATCATGATATGTGCCATAAATATCTACAAAATTTTACTTATCAATTTTAAAAGTAAAAACGTTAAAAATGTGATTAGTTCTTACCATAAACAAGAGATCATCACAATCCCTAGAAAGCATAGTTGTTAGGAGAGTATGATGAGTAGTGCTGGATAATGCAATAATTCTTATAGTTCTCAATGACACTATTATCCTGGTCATTAGATATAACTTGAAGTTTAGATTTTAAGTGAGTAATTTCTAATTTTTTTGCAGAGACATTAGTCCCATCTTATGAAATATGTCTTGTGAAATACCTCAAAATTTCCCTGAAAGAAAAATGGTTTATTTTCTCATCGTTTAGATTAATTTTAGTCCATTTTTTCATTATATGCTTTTCCTTCTGTATTATAAGACCTGGGCCATTCTGAAATCCAAAGCAATTAAAAATGCAATTTGATTGGACTAATGAATTCATATTGTGTATTGAAAAGTTTCAGTGAAAGTAATACATTGGTGACTGGAGATAATAGTGGAATAAGCACCACTTAGTGTGGCTTTTTTAAAGTTTTTTAAAGTTTTGAACAAAGACTTCAAGTTTGTGTACTCACTATATAATTATGAATACACTTGTACTCTTTTTTTTTCTTTTTACAAAAGAGCTTTCAAAACTTCTTATGTACACTATAAAAACATTGAAATAGAGATAGTTTTCTATTGTTAACATTCTACAGTTAACATTCTATTGTTAACTCATGTTAACAATCAGAATGTCTTTGAGAAGGTGTCCCGGTTCTTTTTTAAAGATGTTCTTGAGTGGCAAATACTCACGGCTCTATTTTTTGGGGAATAAAACGTTTCAGCATGACATGGTAAAGTGTCAGAGATTCGTCAGTGGTTATTGTTTATAAAAATAAATAAGTTTGGAAGTAAGAACTTAATATTTTGCAGGGAATTTATGTCCCAGAAAGCATAACAACAAAGAACAACTTTCAGAAAATTGTTACAGTGATCAGCCACTCTAGAGGAGCTCTCTTTTGATTAAGTTGATTAATTTTGTTAAGAAGATATACAGTGTAAATTGAATCCTTTTATGAAAATAGAAAGTAGCATGCCTTGTATTTTGAAAGTAAGTGTGTAAACAATTGTACAAACCTCGATTTAGGTGAATAAGAGAGGCATTGATGAAGTCCCCTTAGAGGTGGTATTTAAATTTATATTATAGGGTTCCTTCTTTTCCCACCTCACTCAAATATCTGTGAAGTTTGTTATCTAAAGTTACTTAAATGTTGGTTTAGCCTCGTCTCTTTGGTTGATCTTACTATTTCACCAGAACATAATAAAATGTGATACTCTATCATGAATCCTTGACAATAGAAGGACCATCAAAATATCCAGTGACAATTATAATTCCAAACTAAAGTCCCTTGTCTTTGAAATGTCCCAGAAAATAAAGATTGTTTGAAAGTGTATTATAACATCTTCAATAATTACCAAAAGTTACTCAAAATGTTCAGTAAGTTTGGCCAAAACAAATTTCCTCCAGCTCATGGGAGTGAATTTGATCTTTTAAGAACATTCACAAGACCAAAAGGTTATTTTTTATGCTTGTGTCATGAAACTGTTCAAGCTTAAAAGGCCCTCTCCAAAATAAAAATACGAACAACAAAAATAACAATAACCACTCTGCTAGTTTGTAATGGCACTTGATAAATTTGATACTGAAATTTACAAGACTCTCTTTTGCTAGAAATAGACAAGACAATGCAGAAATTGCATATGCATCACATTGTGTTATGCCAAAAACAATGTAGCAAGAATTGCCAGAAGTTGCCAGTGCCTGCTATTTTTCTATTTGCTACAATTCACTCTTGAATTTTCAACCCTGTCATTAACTCCTATCTCCACTTATCAAAAATCTGAACCTCTATATTATATTTACAAATTAATAAAATATTTCCCTCAATTTTTTTCCTTCTCATCCAAGTCTCTTTTTAACCCTTCTCTCTTTAATAGTTACTTTCACTACCCGCTGATTTATTTATCTACTCCTATATGGCCTTAGTTTCTGACATTAAGAGACCCTGTCATCTGACTTCTTTGGAACATTTTGGACCTTAATTGAATCCATTATTTCTATTGTTTAAAGTTTCCTGGATTTCCTAACACCATTCTTTCTGGTCGTCAGTCTTCTTTGCATGTTTTTCTTATAGCAACTGCTACAAAAATAGTAATGTCCCTTGATATTTATTCTAAGCTCTTGTCTCCCCTCACATTGTACATTACATTTGGCAAATAAATATGCTATGATGGCTTTAATTCTCAACTATGAGCTGTGAATGCACACGCTTTTATCTCCATACTAGTTCCACATGTTTGGCTGACTATTTTATTCTCCTTTTGGATGTTTTAAAAACATTTGAAACTCAACTGTTCCAATCTGGACTGTCATTTTCCTCTAAAGTGTTCTTTATTTAAAGCCATATCTATTTACACAAACCAGAAACCTATAAGTTAAATGTGTCTCCAATTTGTCTGCATTTCTTTTAAACACTCATCAAGAACAAATTTATCTTGAATAATCTACTTTTCTGCATATTCACAGCTACCTCCTATTTCTCTCCTATGCTCTTAATTGAACACCGAATTTTGCTCTCCACCTATCAATTTGAAAAGTTTCTTAAAAACTTTATACTAAGGTTCAGTTGAAGATTACATCTCCCTCAACTCATAACCGAAGCCTGGCTGTTTTGTACTTTTTCAGATTTTAATTTCTGCCGTGCTTTCTTTCACTTTCATCATTTTGCACATGATTTCTTCCTAGTTGAGTGTTTTTCACATTCTCTGTCTGTTCAATTTGGAAGCACCAGATTTTAGTCCTGAATTTAATGTTATTTGTTCTGAGAGATCTTGTTTGATATTATTGTTTCTAAATGCTAATCTTTATTACTAAAATGAACTATTTACAGAAAGGTAGATGGAAGACAGTAAAGCAGTAGTTACCAGGAAGTCTTACTTCACCCATAGACAATAATTGCACTAGCAGAAGCTCTGATGTAACTATTTTGGAACTTCAGTCATTCAGCTCAGGGCATACTGACAACTTCTCATCCTCTATGCAGCAGCCTCGTGGCAGGCAGATATATACTCACTTCTGGAGCAGTTTGCATGCATATTGTGGTAGCTGGGGTGGGAAAGGAAGACCGTCTCCTTCACATATCAGGGACTGTGCTCTGATGAGTGATTGCTTTTTTTGATCTTGAAGGTGCAGGCGCAGAGACAGACCACCATTGTAGCAAGTTCCTCTCTCTGTGGTTGAAGTAACTTTCAGGAGATTTCATAGGTCAGGTCCTTCCTTCTCCACTAGCTTGTTTTTCTTTTTCCCTTTTGGCAGTGTAGCCATTCAAAAGCTAGAACTACAAAAGGAATGATATATAATGAGGACTTTAAAAAGCCACTATGTATGCTCAGGGAAACACACCAGCTCAGAAAAGATCTCAGAAGGCTGTAAGATTTCACTGTAGACTGGTTCCTGGCACAGAGAGACATTAAAAATGTTATTTTAAATAACAACAACAACAACAAAAATAAGGTAAAGGGAAATAATTAGATTTCCAGAGATACCAGCTTTTAAGATTCAAATGTCCAGTTTTTTATAGAAAGGAAATAAGAAAGCATACTAAGAAATAGACAGGTGGGACCCATTCAAAGGGAAAGAAATAAATCAATAGACCCTATTCCTGAGCAAAATGAGATAATGAACTTACTGGACAAAGAGTTCAAAATAACTGTCTTAAAGATGTTCAAAGAGCTAAAGGAAGATGTGGATAAAGTCAGAAAAAAAGTATGAACCAAATGAAAATATAATGAAGAGATAGATTATATTAAAAAAACTAAAAACACATTGAAGAGATAAAAATTACAATAACTGAAATTTTTAAAAAAAGCACTTGATGGATTCAAGGCAGATCTCAGCAGGCAGAAGAGATAGTAAGTAAACTTGGATATAGAAAAATTAAAATAATGTATTCTGGGAAAAAAATATATATATACATAAACATAAGAAAAATGAATGAAGCCTAAGGGTACCCTGGGATAAATTGAAATGAACCAACATGTGCATTGTAGAAGTTTCCAAAGGAGGAGAGGGAGAGAAAGGGACAGATAAATTATTTGAATAATAATGGCCCCAGACTCCCCAAATCAGATAAAAGACAAGAATAAACACATGCAAGAACCTTAATGATTCCAAGCAAGATAAGCTCAAAGAGACCCACACTGAGACATATTATAATCCAGCTGTCAAAAGCCGAAGATAAAGATAGTATCTTGAAATCAATAAAATAGAAACAAATCATCATGCATGCACAAGGAATTCTCAGCAAGATTGTCAGCAGATTTCTCATCAGAAACCTTGGATTCAGGAAACATTGAATCAATATATTCAGGAAAAATAAAACAAAGCAAAAAGGACAAAAAATTAAACCCTGTCAACCAAGAATCCTATGCCTGGCAAAATTGTTATTAAAAATTGGGGGAGAAAATCAGATATTCCCAAACAAATAAAACCTGAGGGAATTTATTGCCACTAGCTCTGTCCTGCAAGAACTGTTAAGGGAGCCCTTCAGGTTGAAATGAAAGAAAAGAACAATAAACAGCAACCTGAAACCATATGAAGAAATACAGATCTGTAGTAAAGATGAATATACAGATAATTATGAAGGGTATTACATGTACCTTTTATTTATAACCACACTTCTCTACATGATTTAAGAGAATAATGCATAAAAATATCTCTTTATGTTTGGGGACACACAATGTATAGATATGTAATTCCATGACATCATTAACTGGAAGGTGGTTAATATGACCCTGTTTAGAAGCAGATATTTTTGTTATTAAATTTAAGCTGTCAGAAATTCAAATTCAAATATATTTAGAAGGTTAAATTAATCCCAATGGCAACTACAAAGAATATAGCTATAGAATATACATTAAAGGAAATGAAAATTAAAACATTTCACTGCAAAAATGTAATAAACACAAAAGCAGACAATAATGCGGAAAGGGAGAGACAAAAATCTAGAAGGCATAGAGATATACAGGTAATAAAATCACAGAAGTCTCTTCTTATAAGTAATTACTTTAAATGTAAATGTATTAAACTCTTCAATCAAAAGTCAGAGATTGTCAGAATGGATAAAAATCAATAAAGATTCAATGATACACTAAATATGAGATGCTCATTTTAGATGTAAAGGCATAGCTTGAAAATGAAAGTATGGAAAAGGGTATGCTATGTGAATATTAACTGCCTTAGTCAATTTTTTGTTTAACAGAGTACTGCAGACTGGGTAATTTATATAGAAAAGAAATATATTTCTTACAATTTTGGAAGTGGTGAAGGTTAAAGTAAAGGAGCCCTCACCTGTTAAGAATCTTTGTATTGTCAACCCATAGCAGAGGGACAAAGAAGGGGTGAGAGGGTCCAAACTCATCCTTTTCACACTCAAGAGAAATAATATACACCCACATAATGGCATTAATTTATTTACAAGGGCAGAAACTTTATAATCTAATCACCTCTTAAAGGTCCCTCTTCTCAACACGGTTGCACTGGGGATTAGGTTTCCAACACATGAACTTTTGGGGACACCTTGAAGTTATAGCAGTAACCAAAAGATAGCAGGGGTGGCTACACTAATATCAGAAAAACTTGACTTTAAGTCAGAAAAGATTACAAGTGGTTCATATGAGACTGACAAATTCATACATACTTATAGAAATTGTTGTTATACCAAACAAAAACGTTGGTAAAATATTTCTGATGCCTGAAACAATCCATTCCGATTTTCTTATTTCCATGATTTGCTTAAAATACGGGTTTGTATTGCAGAAAAAAATAAAAAGACAAATCAGTGAATACATATTAACAAAAATGTTTAATACAGCAAGAAAATATGACAATTACAGGCATTTACACATAACAAACATTAGATAAGAAAATAAATAGAAAATTTGAACAACAAAATAAAGCAACTAGGTTTATCTGATATACACAGAGCTTTCTAGTCAACAAAATTAGAAAACACATTCTTCTCAAGTGCACATGCAACATTTTCTAGGACAGATTTGGAGAAATTGGATTTCTTGTGTATTGCTAGTGGGAAGGTAGAATATTATAGCCACTATAAAAACAATATGACACTTCCTCAAAAACTAAAAATACAATTGCCATATTATCAAGCCATTCCACTTCTGAATGTATACCCAAAAGAAGTGAAGCCAGTGACAAATGTATGCATATACACCCATGTTCATAGCAGCAGTATTCATCATAGTCAAAAGATGGAAGTGGTAGAAATGCCCACTGAAAGATTAATGGATAGAGAAAACATGGTGTATACATACAATGTAATATTATTCAGGTTTTAAAAGGAAGGATTTTCAAACATATGCTACAAAATAGATGAATCTTAAATTATTCTAGGTGAGTTAAACCACCTTTGTCACAAAAAGACAAAATTTGTATGATTCTACTCATGCCAGGTACTTAGAATAGTCAAAATCAAAAATACAAAAGATAGAATGGTGACTGTCTGAAGTTTAGAGGAGAGAATAATAGGAAGTTACTACTTAATGGGTAAAAGTTTTAGTTTTTCAAGAAGGAAAATATTTTGAAAGTGAATAGTGGTGATGGTTGCACAATAATGTGAATGTACTTGATACCACTGACCTATAAATTTAAAAATAAATGATCAGTTTTATGTTAAATACATTTTACCACAATTTAAAACAATTTTAATTTAATCCTTACAAAAATGTTTTGTTAACTATTTTTAGCATTGTGTATGTTGAGGTTTTTAATTAAGAATTGAAACTTGTAAATATGGTGTACAAAATGATTTTTTATATATGTATATATTGTTGAATGTTAAATCAAGCTATTTAATACATGCATTGCTTCACATACTTGTTATTTTCTGGTGGTAAAAACACTTAAAATCTACTCTCTTGGCAATTTTCAAATATACAATATATTGTTATTAAAGACAGTTACCATGATGCACATTAAATCTCATGAACTTACTCCTGTTTAACTGAAAATGAGTATTTTTTGGTCAACACTTCCCACTCCCCACTCTGCTTTGTGTATTAATATTTAACAAAACAAACGAAGTCAATTTTACCCTCTTCTTTCTAATACTGATATCCCTGCAAACAATCACTTTCAGGAAAAACTGTCAACACATAGGAAAATTTAATGAGAACACATCTAATGTTAATCAATGGAGCTAGAATATTCAAATTAAGGCTTATCATTGGGAAGGTAAAATTAAAAAAAGCCATTATAGTAGTATTGTTTTCACACAAGGCAAAGGCAGCCATAATTCTTTTTTAAAATTGCTTTTATTTCCAAAAAAATGTGGTATATAAACTCTCTTTAAAGTATACTAAAAAAAATACTAAAATTAGGCATTAGGCTGAAAATAAGTTAATGTTATAAAATAAATATTTAAATGATATAATTGTTTTTAAGAAATATACCATGAATTTGGCATACCTACAATAAGAAAATGAAACATCTCACAATGATAAAAAGATATTTTAAGAACTGAAAACAAACTTTGAAAGTAAAACATAGCTTCATTGAGTTATGAACATAAAAATCCATTCAAAGCTAGTAAAATCTGCTTTTGCTATAAATATTTAAAAAAACAATATGCTATTACAATACAACATAGTAAGCTAGTTAATAATGAATTATAATTATCAGTATTGGAAACCTAAATGGTTTCAAACAGTAATACAGTTCTTTCCATTGATCCATACATCAATAAATATCCATTATATTTGTTCAATGATTTTAATGATTTAAAATTTTTATACTGTTAACAAAATATGTGTAATAGTATCACTATTCAATATATACTAAAATTAGCATAGATAAAATCACAAATATTTGCTGTTTTTTTGGTTTCTCAACTAAACAGGAAGAAATTAATTTTCTTACCTTTCAGACAAATCTCTAAATATTTCCCTCTTAGTGGGAATAATAGTAATACCACTTGTATAGCTTTGGGGTATATATTTGAATTTACTATATACTTTAGCTTCCTTGTCAGTAGATACATATCTAAGTTTACTAAACTTAGCTTTTCTTGTAGATAGATATATAAGTTCACTACACATAAAAGTAATTGTCATTAAAGTGGACATAAAAATAATGCCTTTATTAGACCGGGCACGGTGGCTCACACCTGTAATTCCAGCACTTTGGGAGGTGGAGGTGGGAGGATTAACTAAGGTCAGAGGTTTGAGAGCAGTCTGGCCAACATGGAGAAACCCCATCTCTACTAAAAATACAAAATTAGCCGGGTGGGGTGGCATGTGCCTGTAATCCCAACTACTCGGGAGGCTGAGGCAGGAGAATTGCTTGAACTAGAGAGGTGGAGGCTACAGTGAGCTGAGATCATGCCATTGCACTCCAGCCTGGGCAACAAGAGCAAAACTACTTCTCTAAAAAGAAAAAACCCGCCTTTATCACAATATTTTTATGAGTATTAACAGGAAAGAATGCACGGAAAAAAGCGTTGAGGTGAAAGCATACCTGCTTAATCTGTATAACTAGTAATAATGACTGTCATGTGCTGAGTATTAATACATGTCTGACAGTGTACTAAGTGCTTCACACATATTACCTCATTTTATAATTAAAATAAAATTTCTATAAACACAGGTATCATAATATATCCTAGTTCATGGAGGAAGGTGCTCATTACCCAAGGCTTGTGATCCAAGCATTCTTTTCTTCTAATTCCACTCATGGAAATCCTAAACTACATTGTCTTTTTGCATTTTTATACAATATTGTTTTTACTTTTAATTTTGTGTTATTCAGAGTAAGGGAGAATATATCCATTTTTAATCTAAAATGAACCTATAAGTTGACAATTCATTTTCAATGTTTTACAAATTTTCAAGTGGTTTGGTTTGGGTGAACTGAGCCTTTTTTCCCAGTCCAGTTTCAGTGGCCCCAAAGTTAGTAAAACTGGCACTCAGTTTCAAGGCATGAAATGATATCCCTTGCTTTCAGATGTCTTTTACGAGTTTGGTATCTTAGATATTGAATAGGGAAGTCGAAAAAAAAAAGTTTCTCTGTGATTCCTATAATAAATCTAAATTAATCTAGATGACTTAAATTATTATGGTATTTTTAGATATATACTTCATAGGAAATATATTTTGACTTTATTTTATTGAAAATACTTTTGTTCAATTTTTTACTTCTCTCCTTACGTGGCTCCTTCTATTTCTTCATAAATGTGAGTCTGACATTCCTTCTGTTTTTTTTTTATTATTATTATTTATTTCTCTTCTAAAAACACTGTTGTTGTTGTTGTTGTTGTTGTTACAAATTTTATTACTCATTACTAAAGTTACTAAAAGTATGTAATTGGAGGTGGAGCCCCGTTAGGCCTGACTGGCTCATGAGACAGACCTCATGACTGGTTTAGTACCATCCCCTTAGTGAGAAGCGAGTTCTTAGTTAGTTATGCAAGATCTGGTTGTTTAAAACACTGGACCACACCCACCACTTGCTCTTTCTCCAGCTCCCTCTCTGGCTCCTGCTCTTGTCATGTGACATGTTGGCTCTTTTGTCACCATCTGCCATGATTGCAAGTTTCCTGAGGCCCCCACCTGAAGCCAAGAAGATGTCAGCACCATAACTCCTATAAAGCCTAAAGAGAGCTGTGAGCCAATTTAAGCTCTTTTTTTCTATAAATTACCCAGCCTCAGGTATTTATAGTAATGCAAGAATGGCCTAACACATCACCTCTTTTAACATCGTCTACCAAGCATGTTTTTCTACTATGTAAATTTTTATTTTTCTTGATTCTATAACTCCATGAAATCATTAATTTTTCTCCTTAGGCTAGAAGCACCCATATACATATTTTTTCTCATTTATCTCTCTCAGTAATTGGACCACAACACTGAGTGGTTGCAGTACACATTTAAAAGGAAAAAAAAAAGTGAATTTTTTGAGACACAGATGTTTTATTTAAATATTTATGGCTTTCTGTTATCTTTCTGAATGTGATGATAGACCAAGTGAAATGATTTTTATTAAGATAATGATACATAATTAATGCTCAGGAATTATAAACTATAGTTATTAATATGATGATTTCTTTGCCTAATGTTTCATAGATCTATAACTATATGACGAACCTTTCCAAAATGAGTGTTATAAAAGAAAAACTAGTTTGTTATTATCAAATACTCTTTGAAACAGGGATTTAGGGATTTCCATAGCTGGGATGTCTAATTTCTGTTTAATAATGTCTGGTGCCTCAGCTGGGAAGACTTGAACAGTTGGTGATTACTTGGACAGTTGGGTAATAGAATATTTAAAGCCTTCTTCATATCTGGAGCATGTACTAGGAAGACTCAAAAGCTAAATTTAGCAACGATTGGCTACTATAGCACCTATTTGTAACCCCATAATATATCACAGTCATATGGCAGGGTGACTGGGTTCCAAAAGAAAATCCCAAAGAAATAGTTCAAAGAGCTAACATTCTAAGACATTTCAGCAGAAGATGTGATAACTTGTATGACATAGCCTTAGAAGCTACAGGGTGTCACTTTATCCTATATGATTGACACTAAAGTATTGTATGTAGTGTTTCTCCAGCATTCAGTTGGAAAGCCTGTTAATACATAGGTTGCTGAGCTCCACTCCCATACTCACAAGTCTCTCAGATTCAAAGGGAAGGTACATAGACCCCCAACTCTTGATGGAAAGACAGTCAAAGAATTTGAGAACATGTTTTAAACTTTTAAAGTTTGCTTCAACAGTCTGCTCAATAATTACAATGGTAATTATATATTACAATAAAATCTAACATTTCACATTGGATTCGAGTGAAACATTTCAAGAGATACACTTAACTTCTCTATGCTCTATTTTTCTACTCAGTGAAATAAATGGGATTAAATGGCCTAATACACCTCAACCCCTTCAGTGTCTAAAGTAATATTCCTCTGTGTAATATGAAGGAATATTTATTCAAACATAATTATCAACAGGAACAAATGCTACTTATGTAACATTCTTTCTAAAAACGCAAGTTTAAATTGTATTTATAATCTGCCTAATACATACATAACTGTGTTCCTCTTCTATTAGATTTAGGGATGCTGCTTAGTCCTCCTGCCTTCATCCAAAAAGTGGGATGTTAAGCAAATATAGTGGGCAGACTTTTGCATTTTTTCTCTTTCACCTTGGCCTTTTCACGACCATTCTAAACACATTCGAATATACACATCATTATTGAATTTATGTAAATTAAATGCCACAAAAATCCATTTTATTTTGCTGGTCAACTTTTACCCACAGCATAGAATATATGAAATTAGCAAAAGGTAAACTGCCCTTGATATTCTCTATGAGGTCATGTTAAATAAAGCAAGACACAGCCGGCTTTCTTTACCTTTCGCAACAAAAGCAACAGGTAATCACAGTTCTCTTAATGTTGACAATTCACATACTGCTTCAGGGGTCTCAAAATTTCCACTTACAAATAGATAGCTTGTGTAAAATAAGAGAATTATTTGTGCCTAATAAATTTTCCCCTGAAAGTGATGTTTTAATGCCTGACTTATATCTATTTTTATCTTAAAGCCATATTGGAAAACTGTTCTTAGCCTAAACAATATTTTTGCTATTTTTGAATGACAAAATAGAAATTTCAACAGTGTGTATCCATCTTGTCATGAAACAATGCACATATTTGCTTATGTTTTAAGTTAATCTCTGATAACAAGTGTATAAACTCTGTAAGATTTCCATTAATATAAAAGCTGAAGCTCAAAAGTCCAAAATCCAATGGCTCAGGATGTAGGAAGATTAGGATCAATGTTCACTCAAATATTTTCACAGAAATAAAGCTCCTCATATAACAATTTAAAGAAAATATTTTTAATGGCATGCTCTCCCCAAAACTCTTCACATAGTTTTTTCTAATCAAAGAAACAGTTTACAAAAATGGTGTAGAGAAGGCTGCACATACAAGTCAAAATGTATCATTCTTTGAAGTGAAAAATGGCCTTGTAAAATCAGAGCTAACACTGGTTCTATATATAATACTAAATTAGTATAAACTCTTGCTACCATATGAATGCACTTGCAAGATCTACATGATCATTCACTGGATCACTTGCATGCCTAGAAATTAGAAATAATCACACTGCCATGTATGTACCTATGCAACTATCTTGCATGTTCTTCACATGTATCCCAAAACCTAAAATGCAATAAAAAAAAAGTTTAAAAAAAAAGAAATTAGAAAATATAATAATACATTGAAATTGCTATATTTTGTATCTATATATTAGCTTACAGCATTGTGATTATATTTGTCTTACTTTCTCCTGCTGTTAATCAGATTTGTTTACTTTTTTCCCCATCAATGTATTTAGTAGTTCTAAAGCATTCATTTGAAGGGCCTGTTGAAATACAGATTTCCAGGTCCTGTAGGCAGAGTTTCAGATTTAATTGGCCTGAATTGGAGCCCAGGAATTTGTATTTCTAACAATTTCCCTGGTGATGATGATGTCACTCCTGCAGCCAAACATTGAGAATAATTGTGCTATGGTACACTTTTCCTTTGTTTTTGGGGGGTTCTCAGATGTTCTTGATTCTCTGAGTTGGTGTCTTTCAAAAGTTTTTACAATATTTTGGAATTACATTATCAAATACTAATTCTGCCCCATCTCTTGACTCTTGTTCTGGACTGTAACTATATGGTAGAAATTTTCCCAATGTTCCATGTCTCCTGTGCTCTCTTTTTTACTATTCTGTTTCTTTTCCTTTGTGTATTTGGTTTGTATATTTTCTATTAATCTCTCTTCTATTTCATCCTTTTGTGAATCTACAGTCCCTTTTTTCTCTCTAACTTTTATTTCGATTCAGGGGTGCACGTGCAGATTTGTTAATGGGCATATTGCATGATGCTGAGATCTGGAGTACAAAAGATCCCATCACCCAGAACGTGAGCAAGAAGTCGTTTTTTAACACTTGCCTCCCTCCCCACTTTAGTAGTTCCCAGTGTCTATTGTTTCCTTAATGTCCATGTTCACTTAATGTTTAGTTCTACTAGTAAGTAAGAACATGCAGCAATTTGGTTTGGCTCTGAGGGAAAAGTGTGTGGCCCTAGTTGTCAATGAGGGTCCTTAAGAAACAAAGTACTCTATATCCCTTGTTTTCAGCTCTGATTCTGAAATCTACACACACACAAAAAAAATCAAAGATAATGGGAAAACTTCTAGTCCACTGCTTCTTATGAAAATATTGTTCTCTTTATTATTACAAAACTAATGTATGCTTTGAGTAAGATTTATAAGAAAGAAAATTTCATAAAGAAAACAAAATCAACCAAAAACTTGACATTAAGATAACCATTCAGATATATTTGACTCTTTAAGTGGCCAGATTTCTGAACACTAATTATAGAAATAGCCATAATATTTCACTAATTTAAGCAATTTCATTTAGGTTATGTTCATGTTATTTCATATATCTTTTTTGCCAGTTTCACACTCAATTAATGTAGCTTAAAATGTTACTTATATCTGAAGTATAAACATATTAAAGAAATAATGTAGTCAGAAGATGATAATAATTCATATTCTCTTTGAGTAATTACTTTCTTGTCTAATTTATTTAAAACAAAAATAATGATATTGATCTAATAGCCAAGACTTTCAAGAATAATGAATGTTTCTGTTGTATCCATATATGCTATTTAAAAACATTTCACAAATCATTAAAATATAAAGTCTGGGTTATTATTAACTTATCGACAACAAGAATTAGATTAACTCAAAAGAAAGTATTCAGGAGAGTAAATGGTGTGCTTAAGGGCACAGTATTAAGAAAAAGAACCAGGATTTATATCTGTAAAAAAATCTTCCTTAGAATTTTCAATTCCATGTTAATATATTAACATTCTTACATTTTTAAAATAAATATTTTTGGAAAACATGATTCAATTAATATATTTCTGGATTGTATGCACTGCTGCATAGTAATATTTGAATCACCTATATTTATAATTGAGAAATATCTTTGTTTTTAGTTTAGTTTAATTTTTTTTTTAAGTTCTCAGAGGCTATAGGTTTTTCACATGAGATTTAATATATACTTAAAAATTAGTTACAAAAACACTTGATTCCTAAAAGTGAATATTATGTTTTAAAATGAAATTATGACTGGAACATAAACTCCTTCCCAATAAAGTTTATCTACCAAAAGACATCTTAAATTTCAAAATTCAAGATGTTTTTAATTTTGTAAATACGAAATTCTTGGCACTTGCTGTTTTTGTGCAACAATGTGTTCAAGGTCTAACCTAACAGAATAAGAGGACATGAAGAAAAAAATAAAAAATAGTAAATTTGGCAGTGAACAAACTGTCATTATTTTTAAAACATTTGATAACAAAGCATGAGAATTTGTAAGCAAATCATTTAAATAAAGCAAGTAAGTTTACCGAATATAATATGAACATAACCAGTGCATTTTTTCTATATAACATCAATAAATAGACCTTCTAATCTGAAAACTTATCATTAAAAATTGGTAACACAACTAAAAGGTAGCAAAGAATATATCTAATAAAATATACATACCACTTGTTTGAGAAAAATATAGATTTTTATTAACATATAAATAATATTTTTAAGAAATAGAAATATACCATGTTTGTGCATAAGGACACAATACCAAAATTGGATATTAAGAAATAGTGGCAAAGAATAAAGCTAAAATTTTCTGTTTTTTTGTCAAGAAAAACATACGTAAAAACTATACTTGACGATAACATCAAAAACTTTACAACACTTCAATAAAACGTTCGGAGAGTAGTTATTTTTTTTAAAAAAAATAGGGATAAGTAAAGGATTTGTTATGTAAGATTAAAATTAAAAAGTAAAATATTAATCCATTTTAATAGTTTAAAATGGAACACATTTGTTGATTGTCATACATCATCAACAAAATAAGGAGATAAACTACAGATTGCAAAAGATATTTGCAACACATAAACCCTAAAAAAGTATAAGTACCTAGAAGATACACAAATTATATGAACCAATAAAAAGATGCAATAACTCTATCAATCAAGGTTCAGTCAGGAGAAGAAACACCAACTACGTATTTCAAGCATAACAGATTTGATATGTGTATTAGCCTGGTGAAAGACAGGGAAAGCCACTGAGTGATCTCAATTGTGTTCCCAGCTTACAGACAATAATAAAATTTCAAAGAGTCACAGGAAACCACTGGCAGTGACCATACTGCTTAAAGCAGCATCAAAGTTTTGATTTGCAAAGAAACAAAAGTAGGAGGAAGAAAGCTTAACCAATGAAAGTCAGCACATCTGTGAACATCTTTCAGTGGAAGAGAAATATGGTTTCTGTCTTGCCTTTCACATGTCATTTGCAAAATGTACTACGGATAAAGTTTCCAAATGAATTATGTTTATGGTCCCTGCTATATAGAGAATATGGCAAGACATAGAAACAGGCAATCCGGTACAATAACCAAAATAAAATTAGGTAAACGTGTTATTAGGCTATTTACAGAAGAGAAAACCCAAATGGGCAATGTGTATATGTAAAGATATACAACCTCACTTGTAATTACGGAAATGTAAACTTAAAGAAACAAGAATACACCATTTTATAACCTCAGATTAACAAAAGATTAAATTTTGAAAATACAAAATGTTGAGGATGTAAAGTAACAGGAACTCTAACCCGGTTTGAGGGAATTGTAATTTTGCAAAGTTAGGAAAGTTGAAGAACCAACAATTCAACTTCCAGCAACTTCTTCCAGAAAAAAAAAAAAAAAAAATTCTACGTGTGCATCTAGAGATAGAAATGCATAAGAATAATTGTATTAGGTGTTATATTGGAAAACGACAGAAACAAATATATTAAGAGGAGGGGGAATGATAAATATGAGGGATATATTCAAACAATAAAAATTATACAGAAGCAAAAATTAATAATCCGGTGTTAAATACATGGCATATAAGCCAATGAAGAGAATCGCAAACATAAACTTAAGGCAAAACTATAATTATAGAAAACTACAAACAATATAAAAGTACTTTGGTCAAGATTTAAAACAGGAAAACATATTATCAATAATTTAAGGATCTGTCTATAAAGATAGAAAAAAATTCATGAGATAAAATTACCAAGGGAAAGAAATGGAAGACAGAAACAGGTTTAACTTGATTTGGGTGATAAGTAAACAGGTTTTGATTATATTCTTTCTTACACGTATAAATAGATCTGAAATATTTAAATACAATGTCCTTTTAAAATTCACCAAAAAAGGGAATATTATATCCCAGATGGCCATTCTTTAAGAATGGGAATGTCAAAAATAAGGAAACAACATGGAATTATGAATGAACAGAGATTGCTTCTAACTCAGTCTCTTGCTTGCTGTCTCTCAAAATTTGCCTGTGTGTGAGTGTGTGTGGTGTATACACACATACCTGATTGATATTAAATATATATATATATATATATATATATATATATATATATATATATATGTCTATATATGTTAATTCTAATCAGATCTTTCTCTGTATATATATTTTTTACTTCAGTGAGATTTCTGAGGCAATCATGTTAGGAACTAGGGGCTAGAGAACAAAGGTTATTTAAAATTATTCTAAACTGAATTCTGAATGCCAACCATTTTGACTTAAAAATAAGTATTGCCATAGTAACAGTCTGGAAATTTTTAAAGTTTTAACATTAAAGTTTTAACTAAATCCTCCTTGACTGACTTCATCTAAATAAAGGACACCTATCTTTGATCCTTCAAAATCTTGTCTAAGTTTTAAAATTGAAACTGTGATGATAAAAGCAAGGCTTAAAGGAAGGTACATTGTTAAGCCGAGTGGTTCAAATCAGATCTAACAAATCCTGAACATATATGTTTTGAAATATGAAATATGCCTTAGTTGATTTCATTAAATTCAAATGATATATGAAAGAAATTATAATAGGTCTTAAAGTATTTTTGTAACTTTTAATAGTGATAAAGCTAAAGTTAACATGACTTAAACAGCGTATGTCAAGATATTTAATATAATCAGCCTTTCAGGACTTGGTCTCATGTTTTGTAATGAAATCTGATGAGAATGCTTCATGGCTCATATTTATAAAATTTCTATTTTTACACTGTCACACCAAAAAAGATTAGTGTTCATGTATTCTTAAGATCTTATCCTTCTAAATGATCTTATCTTATAATTACTTTGTAAATGCACAGTATTTAAATGTACATGTCCTTATACACACTTATCTCTAAATTGAAAGTTTAAAACAAGTGCATGTTAAAAAAATACAAATTCCTTCTTATTAAAAAACCTTAAACATACACATTTGTCTGCATTTTTTAAATGTTTTATATTTTTTCATGCCCTTCAAAAAATTATTTCTTCTGCTCCGAAATAGTAATCTTGGAAGTTGGCATCATTTTGGAGAGACTTCTGTGAATATCTAGGTTTGAGGACTCTTAAGGCAATAAGGGAACATTTTATCTGTTTTTATTTATTTATTTTTTATTATAGTGCAGCAGCAGCAGCTTACAGTGAGTCTAATTCACTTTCAAAAAACTTAAGCAAAGGCCAATTTTAATGGGAATCTAAATGTTGCCCAATTTTCAATTGCCTTGTTCAACTTATATGTCTCTGCCTAAATTTGTGAAGGAAGTATTGCCTTTTAAGTATTTTAGAGTACCTTTAAGATTTTTTTCTTTAGAAAACTGCCTGCACTCTAATTTTATGGTTAATTTATTCCTCATAAAAACTTCAAAGTTTAGAATGTAGGGATCCATTTTGTCTTGATTTGTGGGTGTTTACTTACATTAATGGTAACAGAAGTCTTAATTCGCACTTTGTGATTGCAAGCACTTGTTCCAAATTCATTAGCAAGTATTTTTAACAAGGTTGAACTGCACAGAAAAGATGTAATGGTCACAGGGCTTTCCAAATTGTTCCAGTGTTCAGAGTACAACTTTGAAGTTAAAAACAAAACTGTGTAATTCCAAATTAGAATAATGTTCAATGTTATGTTGTTAATTTCTTTTCTTCTTTTTTTTTTTACTGCAAATTACCATTGTATAAGGAAGACTATGTATAACATTATTAAAAATTCTGTCAAATATAAAATGGGACACTATTAAGGAGTAATTTTGCTTTTTAAATTTTATATATCTACTTTTTGAATAATTTATGAGCACTAATCATATACTTTGTGGTACAATTAAAATTACTTAGAGATGAAATATAGAACACTTAAAATCAAACATATTATATCACACATTCCCTGATGCATGCATTCCTAAGTAAATATATTTGGTCTGCTCATGTAGGTGCACTATTAAATTGTGAATACAATGATTTCTATGTTTTAATATGTTCTTTGAGATTTTATCCAAAATCACATTTAGTTTGAAGGTCTTCTTAGATTTTAATTTTAATGATTTGATAACAAGTATATCAGCTTTTTATTCCTGACACCTTTTAATACATCTCCCTCTTGTATTATGACCATTGGGGAAACTTGAATGCAGCCTACCTTATTTAAAGAATAACATTTAAAATGTTTCTCTAAAATGAAATTATGGGAAGACAAAAGTTTTAATAATCATAGATTTTTACTGATGGAATTACATCTGCTGCCTTTTAACTCATCTCTAAATGCAAAAAAAAAATCTAATTGATAAAGAATTAATTTAATCTGATTTAAACAATTCCTTGAAATTTCTGTAGAAAACTGATTTTTTAAATATCTGTCATAGAAGGTACAAACAATAGCTATTTATGACTCTTTGGAGAATTATGAAAATATATCTAAGTAATTAATAAATAATGTCCTAATTAGTGAGATTTATTAGTGCTTCTTTAAAAACTCTTATTACATAATAATGTTCATTATAAGAATATTGAAAATATGCAAAAATTAACAAAACTAGTCATCATGTAACCCAACAATAACTGTGATTAATATTTTGGAAATATATTCCAATTATCTATACTTATAGTAGGTACAACCAGCTTTCTAGACGGATACAAAAGTAGACTGAATACACCAATATGTATATTCAATTATTTCTTTTATATTTTTGTCTTTCAAAATAGCTTTTATTTTACATCATTATATGCTCTTCTCCCAAATTTTAAATCTGTTAATAATTATATATTTTGTCTTCATTTTATAAATCATAAGTTTGAAACTCATCTTTCAACAGATTTTAGAGCTAAACTGACTCACCGCTAACATCTGAATCATAAACTTAGTTTTAAGTATAACAGAAGGTTGATGTTGACATTTAGTATGAAATACTACCAAAGAACTAAAAGGGTAGTATTGTGTATATTTAACTTGCTATTTTTCTTCATCTTTGTGAGATGCATGCTTTATACAATTTTCTTTTTTTTTTTTTGATATAGTAATTTAAAGCTCCAAATTTCTCTCTAAGCATTATATCAACTATATCCTATAAATTTGGATAATATATATTTTTATTATCAGGCTTCATAAAGTTTCTCACTGACACTGTGATTTTACAATTGACACCTGAGTAATTTAAAATGTGCTCTTTTTTAATTTATAAATTTTCAAGAGACAAGAGAATATAATTGGAGATTTAAAATTGTTTTATTATTTGTGATTTGAAGTGTTTATTCCTTTTACATTTTGCATAATCACTGATATAATTGGTTTTCCATCTACCAAATTGCTATCTTTTTACTTTATCTCATCACCTTCTGTTTTTTTTCTGTTTTCTGGATTATAAAACTGTTTCTTCCTTTACAGTATCAGCTATTTAGATGTATGGTCTGTTACAATTATTTTAGTGGTTAGTCCCGAGATTGCAACATGCATTCTTATTTGAAAAATACGTTCGATGTCTTTCACTTTTGAAATAACACAAACACCTTCTAACTGTTTATACCCATTGAGCCTTCTTACACTTTGTCCACTAGCATCACGTATTATACTTTCACCAACGTTATAAATCTCATAAAACATTATTATTGCTCTTTCAAATAGTCAATAGACATTTTTTTTCTTTTATTTTTGAGACAGAGTCTCACTCCGTCACCAGGAGCCAGGCTGGAGTGCAGTGGCACGACCTCGGCTCACTGCAACTTACGCCTCCCGAGTTCAAGCAGTTCTCCTGCCTCAGCCTCCCAAGTAGCTGGGAATGCAGGCGCATGCCACCAGGCCCAGATAATTTTTTTGTATTTTCAGTACAGACGGGGTTTCACCATGTTGGCCAGGATGGTCTCGATCTCTTGACCTCGTGATCCACCCACCTCTGCCTCCCAATCAATAGACATTTATAAAAGTATTTACCCTTTCTGGTATTCCTCATTTCTTAACACAGTTTTAATTTTTTAATTCTCTCTTGATTAATTTTGTTTCAATCTAGGGAATTATTTTTCTTTTTTAGTAGTGCAGCAAAAACATATATTTGCTAAAAATATCTTTCTTTCTTTCTTTCTTTCTTTCTTTCTTTCTTTCTTTCTTTCTTTCTTTCTTTCTTTCTTTCTTTCTTTCTTTCTTTCTTTCTTTCTTTCTTTCTTTCTTTCTTTCTTTCTTTCTTTCTTTCTTTCTTTCTTTCTTTCTTTCTTTCTTTCTTTCTTTCTTTCTTTCTTTCTTTCTTTCTTTCTTTCTTTCTTTCTTTCTTTCTTTTTGAGATGGCATCTCGCTCTGTCTCCAGGCTGGAGTAGAGTGGTGCGATCTTGGCTCACTGCAACCTCCACTTAGAGGGTTCAAGCAATTCTCCTGCCTCAGCCTCTGGAGTAGCTGCAACTGCAAGAGCTCGCCACCATGCCCAGCTTATTTTGTATTCTTTTTATTTTTTTATTGCATTTTAGGTCTTGGGGTACATGTGCAGAACATACAAGATAGTTGCATAGGTACACACATGTCAGTGTGTTTTGCTTCCTTCCTCCCCTTCACCCACATTTGGCATTTCTCCCCAGGCTATCCCTCCCCAGCTCCCCCGCCACTGTATCTCCCCTATTCCCCCCAATAGACCCCAGTGTGTAGTTTTCCCTTCCCTGTGTCCATGTGTTCTCATTTTTCCTCACCCTCCTATGAGTGAGAATATGAGGTATTTCATTTTCTGTTCTTGTGTCAGTTTGCTGAGAATGATGTTCTCCAGATTCATCCATGTCCCTACAAAGGACACAAACTCATCATTTTTGATTGCTGCATAATATTCCATTGTGTATATGTGCCACATTTTCCCAGTCCAGTCTATCATAGATGGGCATTTGGGTTGGTTCCAGGTCTTTGCTATTGTAAACATTGCTGCAATGAACATTCATGTGCATGTGTCCTTAGAGTAGAATGATTTATAATCCTTTGGATATATACCCAGTAATGGGATTGCTGGGTCAAATGGAATTTCTATTTCTAAGGCCTTGAGGAATCGCCACACTGTCTTCCACAATGGTTGAACTAATTTACACTCCCACCAACAGTGTAAGAGTGTTCCTCTTTCTCCACATCCTCTCCAGCATCTGCTGTCTCCAGATTTTTTAATGATCGCCATTCTAACTGGCGTGAGATGGTATCTCAATGTGGTTTTGATTTGCATCTCTCTAATGACCAATGATGATGAGCACTTTTTCATATGTTTGTTGGCCTCATGTATGTCTTCTTTTGTAAAGTTTCTGTTCATATCCTTTGCCCATTTTTGAATGGGCTTGTTTGTTTTTTTCCTGTAAATCTGTTTGAGTTCTTAGTAAATTCTGGATATCAGCCCTTTGTCAGATGCGTAAACTGCAAAGATTTTTTCCCATTCTGATGGTTTCCGATTCACTCTAGTGACTGTTTCTTTTGCCGTGCAGAAGCTGTGGAGTTTGATTAGGTCCCATTTGTCTATTTTGGCTTTTGTTGCCAATGCTTTTGGTGTTTTGTTCATTAAGTCCTTGCCTACTCCTATGTCCTGAATGGTTTTGCCTAGATTTTCTTCTAGGGTTTTTATGGTGTCAGGTCTTACGTTTAAGTCTTTAATCCATCTGGAGTTAATTTTAGTGTAAGGTGTCAGGAAGGGGTCCAGTTTCTGCTTTCTGCACATGGCTAGCCAGTTTTCCCAACACCATTTATTAAATAGGGAATCCTTTCCCCATTGCCTGTTTTTGTCTGGTTTATCAAAGATAATATGGTGGTAGATACGTTGTGTTGCCTCTGATGCCTCTGTTCTGTTCCATTGGTCTATATCTCTGTTTTGGTACCAGTACCATGCTGTTTTGATTACTGTAGCCTTGTAGTATAGTTTGAAGTCTGGTAGTGTGATGCCTCCCGCTGTGTTCTTTTTGCTTAGAATTGACTTGGCTATGCGGGCTCTTTTTTGGTTCCATATGAAATTCATGGTGTTTTTTTCCAGTTCTGTGAAGAAATTCAATGGTAGTTTGATGGGGATAGCATTGATTGTGTAAATTACTTTGGGCAGTATAGCCATTTTCACAATATTGATTCTTCCTAACCACGAACATGGAATGTTTCTCCATCTGTTTGTGTCCTCTCTTATTTCGTTGAGCACTTGTTTGTAGTTTTCCTTAAAGAGGTCCCTTACATTCCTAGTGAGTTGTATTCCTAGGTATTTTATTTTCTTTGTAGCAATTGTGAATGGCAATTCATTCTTGATTTGGTTCACTTTAAGTCTGTTATTGGTGTATAGGAATGCTTGTGATTTTTGAACATTGATTTTATATCCTGAGACTTTGCTGAAGTTGCTTATCAGTTGCAGGAGCTTTTGAGCTGAGGTGATGGGGTCTTCTAGGTATACTATCATGTCGTCTGCAAATAGAGACAATTTGGCTTCCACCTTTCCTATTTGAATACCCTTTATTTCTTTTTCTTGCCTGATTGCTCTGGCTAGAACTTCCAGTACTATGTTGAATAGAAGTGGTGAGAGAGGGCATCCTTGTCTAGTGCCGGATTTCAAAGGGAATGCTTCCAGTTTTTGCCCATTAAGTATGATATTGGCTGTTGGTTTGTCATAAATAGCTTTTATTACTTTGAGATATGTTCCATCAATACCAAGTTTATTGAGGGTTTTTAGCATAAAGGGCTGTTGAATTTTGTCAAATGCCTTCTCTGCATCAACTGAGATAATCATGTAGTTTTTGTTTTTGCTTCTGTTTATGTGGTGAATTACATTTATAGACTTGCGTATGTTGAACCAGCCTTGCATCCCCGGGATGAATCCTACTTGATCATGATGGATAAGTTTTTTAATGTGCTGTTGCAATCAGTTTGCCAGTATTTTATTGAAGATTTTTGCATCTATGTTCATCATGGATATTGGCCTGAAGTTTTCTTTTCTTGTTGAGTCTCTGCCAGGTTTTGGTATCAGGATGATGTTGGTCTCATAAAATGATTTGGGAAGGGTTCCCTCTTTTTGGATTCTTTGGAATAGTTTCAGAAGGAATGGTACCAGATCCTCTTTGTGTGTCTGGTAGAATTCAGCTGTGAACCCATCTGGACCTGGGCTTTTTTTGTGTGGTAGGCTCTTAATTGCTGCCACAACTTCAGACCTTGTTATTGGTCTATTCATAGTTTCAGCTTCCTCCTGGTTTAGGCTTGGGAGGACACAGGCGTCCAGGAATTTATCCATTTCTTCCTGATTTACTAGTTTATGTGCATAGAGTTGTTTGTAGTATTCTCTGGTGATGGTTTGAATTTCTGTGGAATCTGTGGTGATTTCCCCTTTATCGTTTTTTATTGCATCTATTTGGTTGTTCTCTTTCTTCTTTTTTATCAGTCTGGCTAGTGGTCTGTCTATTTTGTTGATCTTTTCGAAAAACCAGCTCTTAGATTTATTGATTTTTTGAAGGGTTTTTCTTGTCTCTATCTCCTTCAGTTCTGCTGTGATCTTAGTTATTTCTTGTCTTTGGCTAGGTTTTGAGCTTTTTTGAACTTGCTCCTCTAGCTCTTTCAATTTTGACGATAGGGTGTCAATTTTGGATCTCTCCACTCTTCTCATGTGGGCACTTATTGCTATATATTTTCCTCTACAGACTGCTTTAAATGTGTCCCAGAGATTCTGGTACGTTGTGTCTTCATTCTGGTTGGTTTCAAAGAACTTCTTTATTTCTGCCTTCATTTCATTGTTTATCCAATCAACATTCAAGAGCCAGTTGTTCAGTTTCCATGAAGCTGTGCAGTTCTGAGTTAGTTTCTGAATTCTGAGTTCCAACTTGATTGCACTATGGTCTGAGAGACTGTTTGTTATGATTTCCATTGTTTTGCATTTGCTGAGGAGTGCTTTACTTCCAATTATGTGGTCAATTTTGGAGTAGGTGTGATGTGGTGCTGAGAAGAATGTATATTCTGTGGATTTGGGGTGGAGAGTTCTGTAAATGTCTATCAGGTTTGCTTGTTCCAGGTCTGAGTTCAAGTCCTGGATATCCTTGTTAATTTTCTGTCTGGTTGATCTGTCTGCTATTGACAGTGGAGTGTTAAAGTCTCCCACTATTATTGTGTGGGAGTCTAAGTCTCTTTGTAAGTCATTAAGAACTTGCCTTATATATCTGGGTGCTCCTACATTGGGTCCATATATATTTAGAATCGTTAGCTCTTCTTGTTGTATCGATCCTTTTACCATTATGTAATGACCTTCTTTGTCCCTTTTGATCTTTGTTACTTTAAAGTCTTTTTTATCAGAGATAAGAATTGCAACTCCTGCTTTTTTTTGCTCTTCATTTGCTTGGTAAATCTTCCTCCATCCCTTTATTTTGAGCCTTTGTGTATCTTTGCATGTGAGGTGGGTTTCCTGGATACAGCACACTGATGGGTTTTGGTTTTTTATTCAATTTGCCAGTCTGTGTCTTTTGATTGGTGCATTTAGCCCATTTACATTTAGGGTTAATATTGTTATGTGTGAATTTGATACTGCCATTTTGATGCTAGCTGGCTGTTTTGCCCGTTGGTTCATGTATATTCTTCATTTTGTTGATGGTCTTTAGCATTTGGTGTGCTTTTAGGATGGCTGGAACTGGTTGTTTCTTTCTATTTGTAGTGCCTCTTTCAGGAACTCTTGTAAAGCAGGCCTAGTGGTGACAAAATCTCTGAGTACTTGCTTGTTCATGAAGGATTTTATTTTTCCTTCACTTATGAAGCTCAGTTTCGCTGGATATGAAATTCTGGGTTGAAAGCTCTTTTCTTTAAGGATGTTGAATATTGGCCCCCACTCTCTTCTGGCTTGTAGAGTCTCTGCCGAGAGATCTGCTGTGAGTCTGATGGGCTTCCCTTTGTGGGTGACCCGACCTTTCTCTCTGGCTGCCCTTAGTATTTTCTCCTTCATTTCAACCCTGGTGAATCTGACGATTATGTGCCTTGGGGTTGCTCTTCTTGCAGAGTATCTTTGTGGTGTTCTCTGTATTTCCTGGAGTTGAGTATTGACCTGTCTTGCTAGGTTGGGGAAATTTTCCTGGATAATATTCTGAAGAGTGTTTTCCAGCTTGGATTCATTCTCTTCGTCACATTCTGGTACACCTATCAAACGTAGGTTGGGTCTCTTCACATAGTCCCACATTTCTTAGAGATTTTGTTCATTCCTTTTTGTGCTTTTTTCTTTAATCTTGGTTTCTCCTTTTATTTCCTTGAGTTGATCTTCAACTTCTGATATTCTTTCTTCTGCTTGGTCAATTCGGCTGTTGAAACTTGTGCATGCTTCGTGAAGTTCTCGTGTTGTGTTTTTCAGCTCCTTCAATTCATTCATATTCCTCTCTAAGTTGTCCATTCTCGTTATCAATTCCTCGAATCTTTTTTCAAATCTTTTTTCAAGGTTCTTAGTTTCTTTGCACTGGTTTATTACATGTTTTTTTAGCTCACTGAAGTTTCTCATTATCCACTTTCTGAAGTCTGATTCCATCATTTCATCACATTTATTCTCCATCCAGCTTTGTTCCCTTGCTGGTGAGGAGTTTTGGTTCTTTTTTGGAGGTGAGGTGTTTTGGTTTCGGGTGCTTTCCTCCTTTTTGCGCTGGTTTCTTCCCATCTTTATGGATTTATCCGCCTGTCGTCTTAGTAGTGGCTAATTTTTCAATTGGGTCTCTGTGTGGACACTGAGATTGTTGATGATGAAGTATTTCTGTTACTTATTTTTCCCTCTAATGATCTATCCTCTCTGCTGTATGAGTGCTGAGGTCCACTCCAGGCTCTGCTTGTCTGGGGTATACCTGCAGCAGCTGCAGAACTGTGAGGGATGATGCCAGTTTCTTCTTCTGCTGTCCTTGTTCCAGAATGATGCCAGCCAAATGTCAGTCTGATTAGTCCTTTTCTGGGGTGACTCCTTGGATATACAGGGGTCAGGGAGCTGCTTGACGAGACAGTCTGTGCTTTATAGGAGCTCCAGTGCTGAGCTGTGAGCTCCGTTGTTCATTCAGGGTTGTTGGGAGGTTGTTTATGTCTGCTGCAATAGAACTCATAAAACACCACTTTTTTTTTTTTTTTCACCCTTAGATGCTCTGTCTCAGGGAGTTGGGGCTTTCTTTATGAGTATCTGTTGCACTGTCCTGCCCCACTAGGCAGCAGTCTATTCACTATTTGCCTGCCAGGGCTCTGACCTGCTAGCGCGGGTCCGCCCTGTTGCTGCCTGGCGGAGTCTCTCTGTTATGGCAGGTTGCCTTGGCAACGGCAGGCTGTGTCAGTCCTGGGTGGTACTTAAGTGGGGGTGCACTTCGTCAGCAATGGTGGACGCCCCTCCCTCACTGGGCTGCACCGTCCTAGATGCCGGCAGCAAAACTCTCAGCTCCAAGCGCCTCCAGTCACCGCCCTGCTTGTCCCTGTGAGCGTGGGACCCGCCGAGCCCGATCACCCAGCTCCCTGCCTCAGAGTCCATCCTCTCTCTGTCTCTCTTCCTCTCCCCAAGCTGAAAGGTCGACTCTCTCACTGGCGCCCCAGGAGCCTGCCGATAGGGCACTGGGATCCGTGCAATCTCCTGTGCCACTGCCCACTACCCCGGCTCAGATCACGCTTCCCAGGAAACTCCTGGTTTGGCTCATTATCCAAGTCCCATTCAATCAGATGGACATGCCAATCTGCCCTTCCAAATCTCAGATTGCCGGTTTAACAGGGCACCCAGACCAGTGAGTTCCGCGCCGGGTCCCGCTGCGGTGCCGGCTGAAGAGGCGGTGTTAGCCAGCTGCACTAGGGTCCCGTGTCTCTCCCACACCTGGGACATTCAACACTCTGTGGGCATAAAAGATCCATCCGAGAATGCGGCTAGGACTCACCCTCTGCGCCTTCACCGAGAGCTGCAATCTTGAGTCACCTCTACAACGCCATCTTGCCTCCCTCCCCCGTTCTTCAAATATTTCTTCTGATCCATTCTCTTTTCTCTCCTTCTGGGACTTAAGCTACACGTGTTTGACAGGTGTCCAGCATGTAATACAAATATTTCTCACTGTTATTTCTGTTACTTAAATTTTTACCTATTTTTCATCTTGGATACTTTGTATTAATCCATAGTTCAATTAATCTTCTACTCTATATACATCAAAAGAGCTTTTAATGTTGATTTTGATTATTTTAATTTTAAGATTTCTATTTGGTTATTTTTATAGATTTTATAGGTTTTATAGTTATTTTATAGATTTGAATTCCTATTTGAAATGATCTATCCCATATTTTTCTTATTTTATTTATCTCATTAAAGATAGTTACTTTAAGTCCTTTTCTGCTATCAGCAACATATGTGGACCATTTCCAGATAGGGTTTCATTATTTTTTTCTCTTAGTCACTTTCCTACTTCCTTACATATTCAGAAATGTTTAATTTTATATACTTTGTAGATAATAAATATAAAGGCTCTAGTTGATGTTATCTTCCTCTAAAGAATGTTACCTTTTTTGTTTGTTTTCCTGGCAGGCAGTTTTAACAATTCTCTATCTTGATGTTGTTAATACTTGACTACAGACTTTACCTATTTTAATTTTGCATTTACTGATGGAATATGCAATGTGTAGCCTTTGAAATCTCTCTTCAGCTACTCAACTCTAGCTTCCCAGAAAGTCAAAAGTTTATTCGTACATATACTTAGGAGACTTTCTACACAGATGATTGGGGATGTCTTCAGGTAACTCACCTCCCCCAAATCCCAATGGCTTTGGCAGCCTAGAATTCTGAAATCTATTTCCTCTATCTAGTAAAACTGCCATTATCTGCAAGAGTTTTCTTTATCTGCAATGCATTTTGCAAAATGCTTTTAAGGTAAAAGCTAAACTAAATGAGAGCTTAATATTTCCCTTATTTGATTGCTTTCCAATAGTGTAAACAAACTTTTCACATATTTTGTCTTGCTTTTATAATTGTTTAGGGTAGCAGGTTATAAATCTATAATAGCCAAGACTGGAAGTTCTATTTCAGTGTTAATATTTTTAAATACTGTTTTTGCATCTATGGAGATGATTATATAAATGTATTTTTAGTTCCTTTAAAACATCGAAAGGCCTCATCTCATTTCTTGAGGAAAACTAACCTTGTATCTTTGAAATAAATTCAATTTGATTATCATGTATACTTCTTACTATATATTATTGGATTTCTTTATGCTATGCACATTTATTGGGTAAGAATTAGATTGGTAAATTTCTCAAGTTTTTCTATTCCCACTAGTCAGATTGGGAAGAACATCTATAATTATGTCTCATTGAACAGAATATACAGAAAGGCTTTGACCCAGTAGTGTAGAACAATTAGCTCTAGCTTAAATGCTGAACGGGTCCCTCCCTGTTAATGGAAAAAGCGGGAGTTGAAAGAATAAACCAGTGTCCACGTAACTTAACTGCATCCAAGAGCAAATCTTAAGAATACTTATAAGAATACATATGTATTTAGTTTCCAAAATGGTAAAATCGCAATTTCTGGTATTTTAATAAAACATAGGTATGCAAAGAATGAGGAAAATACGACTTATAATAATAAAAAAAAATCAATCAATTGAAAGCAACCCAGAATTTATAGAGGTTAGAATTCATAGATAAGGCTATTGAAATAATAGTTATACTTGCATTTCATAATTTAAATGCTAGAAGAAAGATTGGATATATTTGTAGAGACATTTTAGATATATTTTAAAATGTAAATCTAGAGATAGAAACTAAGAAACTTAATATAAAGACTAGACTGGATGTGATTAATGCCACATTAAATATTTCAGAAAAAAAATAGTAAACTTACATCTACAAAGTGTAAGTGTAAATATTAATGAAGCACACCTACAAAGAGTAATACAATGGCATGCATGCAGGTTGGATGCATCAACAGCAGGTTCCTGATGATGTCCAAAATGGAGCAAGACCTATGTGCATTGCTCACTGCGTTGTTTTTGCTTAACCTTTGCTATGTAGTGTAAAGATATTGATGAAAATATCAAAAAGTCTTGCATACAACCCTATGGATAACAGTGACAAAATGTGAGAAAGCATTTAAGTTTATCAATCACATAGAAAGTCAAGCTGGCCGGGCGCGGTGGCTCACGCCTGTAATCCCAGCACTTTGGGAGTCCAAGGTGGGTGGATCACGAGGTCAAGAGATTGAGACCATCTGGTCAACATGGTGAAACCCCGTCTCTACTAAAAATACAAAAAATTAGCTGGGCATGGTGGTGCATGCCTGTAATCCCAACTACTCAGGAGGCCAAGGCAGGAGAATTGCCTGAACCCAGGAGGTGGAGGTTGTGGTGAGCCGAGATCGCGCCATTGCATTCCAGCCTGGGTAACAAGAGCGAAACTCCATCTCGAAAAAAAAGAAAAAAAAAGAAAGTATGGTGCTGAAAAAGATATAGTATGGTGCTGAAATAACTACCATACTATATCCTGAAGAAACAGAAGTACAAACTGTTGAATTTTATGTTGAAAGTGATGAACAACAGTGAATGATGAATAGAAAAACACTGCATAGAACAAAAAAATGAAGATTTATATTATGTATTGAAAGAGTAGATCTGTAAGCATTGTAGTGAATACATACCACATAATGGTATGTTGATCATGAAACAAGCAAAGATCTATTACAATGAACTGAAAATTGGAGGGTACTGTGAATATTCAACAGGCTTGTTATAATTTAAGAAAATACACAGCATTACTTTTTTTTTTTTTTTTTTTTTTTTTTTTTTTTTTTGAGACGGAGTTTCGCTCTTGTTACCCAGGCTGGAGTGCAATGGCGCGATCTCGGCTCACCACAACCTCCGCCTCCTGGGTTCAGGCAATTCTCCTGCCTCAGCCTCCTGAGTAGCTGGGATTACAGGCACACGCCACCACGCCCAGCTAATTTTTTGTATCTTAGGTAGAGACGGGGTTTCGCCATGTTGACCAGGATGGTCTTGATATCTTGACCTCGTGATCCACCCGCCTCAGCCTCCCAAAGTGCTGGGATTACAGGCTTGAGCCACCGCGCCAGGCCTACATTTTTAAAGGTGTGTAGTGATCCTTCCCAGAGAAATTCACTGATGAATTTGCTAAAGTATCACTGATGAAAATCTGATGCTAGAACAAGTCTATAATGCTAATTAAACATCATTGCCTTGGCATTATTACCCAAGAAAGACATTAACTACAGCTGATGAGACAACCCCTATAGAAATCTAAAATGCCAAAGACGGAGTAACTGTGGCAGGATGTACTAAGGCAGCAGACACGCGTGAGTATAGACTTCTTGTGATAGGTAAAATTTTGCGTGCTTGCTGTTTTCAAGGAGTGAATTTTTTACTATCCCACTATTATGCTAACAAAGAAACATGGATCACCAGGGCACCAGGGACATCATTTCTGATTGGTTTCAGAAACATTTTGTATCAGTGGCTTATCCATACTGCTGAAAAGCTGGATAGAATAACGACTGCAAGATTTTGTTATTTCTTGACCACAGTTCTACTCTTCCTTTAACTGAAATTATCATCAAAAACAATGTTTATGTCATGTAACTTTCCTCCAAAGTGATTTTATTAACTCAACATGGGATCAGAATATCCTTAGATCAATGAAGATTAAATATAAAAACACTTTCTTGATCAGCATCCCAGCAGCAGTGAACAGAAACGTGGATGTGGAAAGTTTCCAAAAGATCACACATATCTTCCTCCTTTCCCCTACAGTGCCTCCTCCTCATTCCTCCAAAAAGTGTGAATCTCATGGGAATGCTAGAATAAACATTCTGAATGCCAAGGGTCTCCTTAAAAAACTCACACAACTTAGCTGTGAGTACTTTTTGTCAATGTGCTGCTCTCTAATATTCCTCTCATCTCTGTGTATTCTCCTGTCTACACTTTATTTTTTGCTATTGTGATTTTTTAGTTTTAAAATTTTCATTTGATTCTTTATTAGAGTTTCCAGTTCTGTGTCATTTTCATTCATTTATAATATAAAAACAGTAGAAAGACAAAGGATCTAAAAACATATATATTCAAATTAGAGGTGTACAATAAAATAGTCTTTTAAAATCATGGTAGACATGTATGTGCCTACAAAACAAGTGAGCCAATTTAGGATATTTAGCAACTGTGTAATTAAATGATAGGCAGCAAAAGTCAATCATCTGACATATTTTTCTCAAAGAAAAATGGCTTATTTAGATTCAGGGAAAAGAGTTTTGTTTCATTGAAAAGAAACATGGTCCTTGGTAGTGTGATGATTTTGTAATGCTTAATGGAATTCCAAGAGATTAAAATTCACCTGACCTTTGTATTTAAAATAATTTCTTTCAATTATTTATTTTCTCCACCATGTAGTTATAATACATGGTTCTTCAGTGAATAATATTTACATGAGGAAAAAATTATAACATCTGTTTATTAGATTTTAAGTATACAGAATTAACTGCTTAGACAACATGAGGAAGACCTAATTGCAGAAATAGGAAAAGGTTTAAAGAGTAATGTGGGGCACTGATACCATATGTAAAAGGTAATATGTCAAAAGTAACATCTTAAACTGATAAAGAATTAACATTTACATATAGTGTTTAAAATTATAATTCATCAAGAAAAATAAATGAAAATCATAAACTGACATTTTTTAGCTGCTGTAGTTTTGGATATGTTATCATGACTAATAATGTATATGAAACTATTCTGAAACAATTAATATGTAAATTACTGTTCAAATGTATGTTTATATTGTTTTGTACATATTTATATAGCTGTTTCATGACTGTTAAGCTATCACCTCGCTTAACTTTGCAACTATTTGCACCAATAACTAATCACTAATACTTATTTTCTTGGATACAGTGGAACTTAATTTAGTAAAAGAGGAGGCAGAGTGCTCTGGCCAAGTGCACAGACTGTGTGGTAAGATTGTTTGAATGAGTCCATAGTTCATCATTTACTTGCTTTTGTCTTTATTAGCTTTTGTCTTTACTTTCCTCATCTCTAGAAAGGGGTTAATATGCAAAGCATTTAGGAAAACACCTGACACATTAAATTACCTATGAGTACTAAGTTTTATTGTTCTACCATTATTATCATTGTTACTATTTGATGAAATTTTCTATTTCTACCCCAGAAACAAGCCAAAGCTTACAATGTTTGTGTGGTCCTAGGAGTATTATAGTAATAAATTCATGTAACAATCTTTGTTCTTTAGCTTCTTATTTTAAAAAAATAGTGGGGGAGGGGGTCCTGTCCTGCCTATTTCATAAGAATATAGCATAGATAAAAAGTAATTTTAAAAGAAATTTTATTCATGGCATGGCAGAGCAAAATAGTTTGAGTTATGTCTTATACAATCTATTGTATATTTGAGTTAAAAGTTGATTTTTTGTAAATGGCCATGCAAGGAAAAGAAAATTAATATAGACAAGGGAGTGTATACCAGGCATCATAATTCTCTAATTATGGTCTCTAATTCTAAAAATGGAATTTGTGTATTATAAAACGTGAGCAAGATGAGTTATAACTGTAAACTTAGTATCCTCATTAATAAAGAGGAGATACATTTACTTACTTGACTCTGTTAGAAGGTTAAAAATGTCATATCAAATTAGGTAATAAGCTGAAATTGTTGTTTTGCTAAAGTGTATTAAGCCATATTAGGTTGTTATAAATATGCTTCTATATGTTTGATAAGTTTTTATTGAATCCATGTGAAAATGGTGTTATTTCTTCTTCCAGAATATTAAAGATGTATTGTCTAACTGCATGATATGTAAGTATACAATCATGTACAGAATCAAAATATGTAGAAATGCATACGAATATGCATACAGAACAACAACATGTTGGATATTGTTTAACATTAATAGTATTTTGCTACTAAAGGTGCATTACAATTTTTTCTTCAATCTATTTCTGTCAGTCAGCAGTCTTTAATATGCTGACTGTCAATATAACTTACTTATCTGATTAAAAAGGTGATGCTTAGAAAACTTTAAAGATATAATTACAACTCTACATGATAATAATAGTTTATTTTTCCCTTTATTTATTTTTTTCACTGCCTTTAATGAAGCCATGTAAAGCAAGTTGCATAGGTTTTGGTGATTCCATTACATTAGCATACTTCAAAAGATTTATAACATAAATCCAAGAAGTAAACTGGTCTTCACACCAATAAACTAATAGAATGTAGACAAATGAAGATAAAATTTTCATGAAATCAAACATGAGCCTCTACAATGCTATTAACAAAAGAGGTTAAGTTTTTTTTTCTTTTTTACAGTGTTTCCAAATCCTGAAATTAGATATAAATATGATGTAGGAAACCAAAATAATAGTATATACATTCTAATATAATTTTACCTAATAATTAAAGAAGGGAAGTCTATATATAGCAGAAATGCATATATATACTTAATGTCTAAGTCTACACATGTATTTTCTTTATTAAATATTAGAAAAAAATTTTTAAATTTTGAGATATCATTTCTGAACACTATGGATATATTTGTCGTCAAAAGTTAAAAAGCATAAAATAAAGCAAAAATAGAAAATATTAGTTTTCTCAGGAAACTAGAGCATGTGTTAAAAAAAACTACAATCACAAGCTAGAAGTGAAATCTTACTGGAATACAAGATATGCATTTTTTATGCCTTTATATGGCTATTTTCCCATAGAAGGGTAGAATTAAGCAGTTGCAACTATATCTATAGACATAAAATAGTTACTATCTTATGCTTTGTGGAAAAATTTGCAGGCTCCTGATCTGAAAAAGACATGTGATTTCAAAGATTAAACACACTCATACACACAACTGCACTCACCAATAAGAGCATTCCACATTAAAGATAAAACAATTTATTTGAAATAAAAGACATTTTCTTCTTTCTGGCCACACTTAAGAAGAAATAACATGAGAGATTAGAAGGGTCATGCACCTCTGATGAGAGAAAAATAGTTATATTTACTTGGCTTAGTGGAGGACAATGCTTGTCACAATGAGAAATTTATGCAAGGAAAGAATAAACTGCTGGGTATACTGAAAAGTTTTATTTCTGAAAATGAATTTAGCAACTTTCATAATGTTTATAAATGTATCTAGCTTGCATTTTCTTGGATTAAATAAAGAAGAAAGGAATTCAACAAAGAAATAACAAAGCCATATGTAATCTGAGACACAAATTCGTAGACACAAACTCTCAAAAGCAGAAAGGTACAATATAAAGTTTCAGATATTTATATTTCTTTCATTAAAAATAAAATAGTATTCAACCAAAAGTTTGACAAATGTATGAAGATAGTCTTGGAATTCTTTCCACGCGGCATTGCATATAGTACCAAGTGTACCTAGAGAAGACTGTAACAAAAAGCTGTGTTACTCTCAGTGCAGTGCTATTGCAGTAAGGCAAAAATGGTTTGTTCTTTTTGAGTCCCAGTGATTCACCTTAATAGCACCGCCTACAGGAAACCTATCGGCACTAATGCCAAGTACTCACAATCAAGAGTGTAGGTCATGACTTTTGCACATCCAAAAGACTTACTGAAGTAACCCAGGAAGATTCCTCAGAAATGACCCTTTCCATTTCTATGTCTATGTAATAAAGGTGTAACTATGGAAACTTAAAAAAAAATTTTTTTGAGGCTACGTCTTTTTTAATTAGAGAAAATTACCATTTATGGAAAATAATCTCTCATTCTCTTTCTGTCTCTCTCTCTCCCCTCCCCCCCACACACATACATATATCTACATTTATATGTATGTAGATATATGTGTGTATATATTTATATGTTTATATATGTATAATGTAAACACACATATACATGTATATATATGTATATATATATCCCATACAATATAACTGTCATGATATGAATCCTATGGAATCAATAATTCAATAACTAATTTTAAAAATTATTGAATGGTTTTGCCTAGATTTTCTTCTAGGGTTTTTATGGTGCCAGGTTTTATGTTTAAGTCTTTAATCCATCTGGAGTTAATCTTAGTGTAAGGTGTCAGGAAGGGGTCCAGTTTCTGCTTTCTGCACATGGCTAGCCAGTTTTCCCAACACCTTTTATTAAACAGGGATAGGTGGGTGATGAACAATGAGAACACATGGACACAGGGAAGGGAATACTACACACTGGGGTCTATTGGGGGCAATAGGGGAGGGACAGTGGTGGAGGAGCAGGTGAGGGATAGCATGGGGAGAAATGCCAAATGTGGGTGAAGGGGAGGAAGGCAGCAAAACACACTGCCATGTGTGTACCTATGCAACTATCTTGCATGTTCTGCACATGCACCCCAAAACCTAAAACGCAATAAAAAATTTAAAATTAAAAAAAATTATTGAATACTTAATATACCTCAAGCCTTCCAATAAAATCTGAAAATACATTGGTGATTAAAGCATTACTTGTCTCTGCTCACACTGATTTTTTTTAATCTACCTAAGGAAAGATAAATTTAAAAAATAAGAATATACACATATACTTTTGCTGTATGTCATTACAGAAAAATAAGAGCTAAGAGAAACTGGCTTACATTTAAAATCAAAGAGTTGTTTGCCAAATAAATGCTAGTTAAAGCCGACCTCTGAAGAAGATAGATTCATAGACTTACAGAATTTATTGGTAGTTTCAAGTTGGTGTCCAATGGTTATGTTGTTATGTACGTGACCAGGTATTAATTATTGCCTATAAGGATATTAATAGTATTGAGTGGAAAATGGTTCATCAATACTTTTAATGAAAAATAAAGAAGCAAGCTGAAAAAGTATGTGGATGACTGGAAGCTATGAGAAATGGATAGCATACTTTGGAGAGCAAGACCAAAATGTATTTTTGAGATAATAAAGTACGTGGACATAAAAAAGTTTAACTGGGGTAAAAGTAATGCTTTGTTTTATGTTTAAATTTACAAATTCTAAATAGAAAAGATGGAGATTAGAAACACCCTGGGGGGTTGGGTGGAAATTAGAAATTTAGTCAACATTAGTAGGGTCATATGACTCCAGAAAAAATGAAATAGGAAATACGAAATAAAAAGAAGGAAAGAGGAAAGAAAAGTAAGAGAACAATCAAACACCATATAGCATAGAATTAATGATGTAGGTAATAGTGCTTCATTAATCTCAATTGGTTGCATGTGTGTGTGTGGTGTGTGTGTGTGTGTGTGTGTGTGTGTGTGTGTGTGTATGTTTTTATGTTCTGAGACAGGGTCTCACTCTGTTGCCCTGGCTGGATTGTAATGGTGACATCATAGCTCACTGTAGCTTCTACCTCCCAGGCTCAGGCTATCCTTCCACTTCAGCCTCCAGAGCAGCTGGGACCACAGGTGTTTGCCAACATGCACAGCTAATTTTCTAATTATTTGTAGAGATGGAGTCTCCCTATGTTGCCCGAACTGGTCTCAAACTCCTGGTCTCAAGCAATTCACCTGCCTCAGACTCCCAAAGTGTTGAAATTACAGGCATTAGTTACTGCATTGCACTCAAGTATTTTAAGATTAGATTTATGTTTATATACAAGGTTTTTAAAACAGAATAGACAGAAATTCAGCCTGTCCAAAATTTAAAAATAAGACCTTGTTATATGAAATACAAGTAAAATAAATGAGAATTTTAAACTTATGCTCCAACAAGAAGATTAAAAACAAGACTTGAAAAGACAATTGCTTAACAAATGAAAGAACAATTGGATTTGGCATCTATATTGTTGGAGGTCATTAATAGAACAGACCTAGATTTAATCATTAGAAAAAATTTCTAGAAGTAGAATCTTCCAAAGACAGAATGCATTGCCTTATTAGATGAAAACTTCCACATTAATGTTTAACTATTAGTCATTTATTTGTATAAGCAGCTAGTATTTACTCAGTAATATAATGAGAACACTTTTGCGTATTGTTAGATATACTTCTACTACATTATTTTTAATGATTCTAGATGAGTCACTCACATAGTATATCTTAATTTACTTATCTAGTTTCGCTTTACAAAATAATTAAGCTTTTAAAAAATTTTATTATTATAAACAATATGTCATTTGTTTTGTAAATCGAAAAGTGGATTTACTAAGCTAAAGGGTGTATGTATTCAAAAGGCTTTTGATAAGTATTTGCAGTCATGCCTCCAAAATATCACAGCACTCTATTTCCCACCAACAGTGATTAAAATACCTCTTTCTTATGTTCACGGAGTGTGAAAAAGCTATTAAGTCAATAAATACAATAGAAAAAAACCATGACACAACACAGACATACATCTAAGCTGAGTCAGTCACACAGGATTAATTTCATGCTTAAAATATATGAAAGGGAAAGTGACATTATTTGGCCCTGTGTCCCCCAACCAAATCTCATCTCAAATTGTAATCCCCACTTATTAACAGAAGGATCTATAATCCCCCGATGTCAAGGGAAGGAAGTGATTTGACTAAGGTGGCAGTCTCCCCATGCTGTTCTTCTGATAGTGAGTAAACTCCCATGAGATCTGATGGTTTTATAAATGATGGTAGTTTTTCCTGTACTCACAAATGCTCTGTCTTGCCTGTCACCATGGAAGATATACCTGCTTCCCCTTCCACAGCGATTGTAAGTTTCCCAAGGCCTCCCCAGTCATGCAGAGCTGTGAGTCAATTAAACTACTTCATATATAAATTACCCAGTAGTACCTTTACAGTAGTGTAAAAATGGACTAATATGGAAAGCTAACACTAAAATACATGAGTATAAAAATAAATTGAGGCTCCTACTACAAGATTTCTGTCTAGAGACATTGGACACCTCCCTCCACAAGAAAAAAGAAACAAAATTATGAATAGGTAATTATACTTTAAATAGAACACCTAAGAGAATAATAGAGAAGTCCCAGAAAACACGTGAGCACAGAGAAGAAGGAAGTGAGTAGCCGACTTGGCCAAGATTGGTTGGGAGCCTTGAGGGTCTCAGTATTGTGGAGAGAGGGTAAGTGAGAGAATTTCACTAGTCCAGATATCCACTGTGGACTGCTGCAATCCAAAGCACAGTCGAGCTTCTGCACCCACAGAAACCTTGACACTAATGGATGGTAATATAAGACCCTGTGAAGGCACTGCATCAGACAGGAAACGCGTGCTTTGGTCACCCTGACCTAACTGGCTGCAACTGGGCACCATTGTCAGTATACAGCTGTTGCTGAACTGCATTCTGATCTGCTAACCATAGTCCACATATCCTCACATCTTGGGAACCTCCACTGTCACCCCCCAGTGTCCACCAGGAAAGCAATGGCAAAATGGTGTTGGCTGGACCCAAAAATAGTGTGGAATCTCCAGTATGCTAGCTCATATGAAGAGTTCACTGTACCACTCCCTGCGAAAAGGGTGGTACAGTGAACTAAAAAGACTGACCCTGGGCAAGAGAATCCAAATCACATGCTTCCCAGAGCCCGAGAGCTCCGTTTCTGGGGCTGTAAGAAGTGACACCACTCTCAGTAGTGGCATAAACCCTGTGCTCAGCCTAGCAAACAGAGTGAGATCCTCTCTCATTGTTGGAGCTGCCTCTATGCTCGGCTCACATATATTCATTGGAACCCCTTTTCCTCTTCCACACACCACTCCAGGTACACCCCTGCTGCTACTGCTGGAGGATGCTGTGGGAATGCCAGAGTTCTGTCAGGTGCTCTGAGTGGGGACTGGGGGTGTAGTCTCCATGCCTGGGCTTGTGCATGGAAGACAGTGTCCCCCTCCATTCTGCACAGTGCTTCCACTACTACAGAAAGCAGGATAACTAGAGAGCCGCATGTCTTGAGCTGTGGGTGGCAACCTGATACCATTGCTACCACCTATATCAATGTGCACTACTTGGGATCCAAAGAGTTGTGCCATCATTGATACTGCCAAGGCCTGCACCACACTGGCTGTCCAGGCACCTGAGAGTCTGCTCATTCGTCTTGCCCACCACTGCCACAGCTGGCATCCAAGAAAGCTACCTGGAGGCCCAAGAATTAAACTGCCTGGTCCTACTGATGGCACTGCCCTAGGGCCAAATATCAAGAATACTCAGTCCATCACTGCTAACACTGAGGCCAGAAAAGTGGCCAATGTGGCATCCTTGTGCCCAGCAAAACTTCATCATAGCCTCTAATAATAACCACACCCTAAACCAACAGATACCACTGGCACTGTTTAGCACTGAAGAAATCATAAAAAGGCTACGTAGCATCATGTACCCAGAATCAAAATTAAAGGGCCCTACCCAATCAACACCACTGATACATCTTCCGGAAAACGTCCTCCCCCTATAAAGTAAATCCAGGCTAGGCATAGTGGCCCATGGCTGTAATCTGAGAACTTTGGGAGGCCAAGACAGGTGGATCACTTGAGGTCAGCAGTTTGAGACCAGCCTGGGCAACATGGTTAACCCCATCTCTACTAAAAATACAAAAATTAGCCAGGCATGGTCCCAGCTACTCAGGAGGCTGAGGCAGAAGAATCTCTTGAACCTGGGAGGCAGAGGTTGCAGTGAGCTTAGATTGTGCCATTGGACTCCAGCCTGGGTGAAAGAGCAAGACTCCATCTCAAAAAAAAAAAAAAAAAGAATAAAAAAAACAAACAAGTAAATCCAAAAAAATGGAAGAAATAAATGACTATTAACCAGATGTACAGATACAGTGTAAGGATACAAGAAACATTAAAAAGCAAGGAAATATTATACCTTCAAAGGAACAAAATAATCATCAGGCAACAGATTTCAACCAAAAGGAAAATTCACAAAATTCTGGAAAAAATATTCAAAATTATAATATCAAAGAATCTCAGTAAGATACAAGAATCTTCTGAAAAACAAGACAATCAAATCAGAAGAAATAAATCAGGATATGAATAAGAAATATACCAAAGAGATAGATATTATCTTATTAAAGAAAACAAACAAAAATACTTACTAAAACTGAAGAATGTATTTAATAAAGCATAAAATATATTCAGAAACATCAACAATAGACTAGACCAAGCAGAAGAGATAATCTCAAAACTTAAGGCAGGTCTTTTGAAATAATACAGTCAGCCAAGTTTTGTTTTATAAAAAATGAACACAGTCTTCATTAGATATGGGAACAATAAAGTAACCAAACATATGAATTATCAATATCCCCTAAGGTGAAGAAGGAATGGAATCATTGGAAAATATATTTAATGAAATAACATATAAGAACTTCTTACATATTTAAGAGATTTAGACACCCGCATACAGGAGACCTAGAATCTTCAATCATTTAGAATGCAAAAAGGTCTTCTCCATGGCACATTATTGTCAAACTTACTAAAGTCAATGACAAAGAGAAAATTCTACAAAGCAGCAAGTGAAAAGCCTCTACTCAGCTATAAAAGAGCACTTAACAGACTAACAGTGGACTTCTCAGAAGAAACCTTACAGAAGAGAAAGGGAAGACATATTCAAAGTGTTAAAAGAAAAAAAGCTGCCACCGAAAGAAACTACATCCAGTGAAATGACTGACTTTTTAGAAATGAAAGAGAAATAAAGTCTTTCCCAAACAAGCAAATGCTGATGCAATCATCACCACTAGACTGGTGCTACAAAAAAATGCCCAAGGGAATCTTAAACCAGGAAGTGAAAGGATGATAGTTACCATCATGAAAACACATTAAAGAAAGCCTGAAACTAAATTGTAAAGCAAACACACAAATGAGAAAGAAGAAAAACTCAAGTTGGCACCACTACAGAAAATCACCAAACCGTAAGGACAAATTATCAGAGAAAAAGAAAGAAAGAATATATTAAACAACAAGAAAGCAATTACAGCAACAGGAGCAAAACATCATATATCAGTAACAACCTTAAATGTAAATGTATTAAATACTTCATTTAAAAGATTCAGACAGGCCAAACAGACAAAAATCAACAACAACAAAAGACATGATCCAACAGTACGCAGTTATATATAAGAAATGCAATTTGCCTCTAAAGACACATTTAAGATGTAAGTAAAGGGATTAAAAAAAAGATATTCCAAGCAAATGGAAATAAAGACTGAGCAGGAATAGCCATACTTATATACTTATTTTGACTCTAAGCATTAGATTTCAAGGCAAAATAGTAAATAAAGAAAAAGATGATCAATATAATAATAAAGAGATAAATTCAGCAAAAGGATAACATAATTCTAAATAAATATGCTTCTAATTCTGGAGCACCTGAATTCATAAAGCAAATATTATTAGATTTAAAGAAAAAGGTAAACTCCAAAACAATGATAGTAAGGGACTTCAATATGCCATCCTCAGTATCAGACAGCAATTCCACAAAGATCATCTAGACAGCAATTCCACAAAGAAATACTGGACTTACAGTGGACTTTAGACAAAATAAATTTGACAGATGTTTATAGAAAATTTTATTCAATGACTGAAGAATATATATTCTTCTCATCAGCAAATAGAATACACTCCAGGATTGACCACATAGTAGGACACAAAACAAGTCTTAAAACATTTTCTTAAAAAATTAAAATCATACTGTCTCTTCTTAGACCACAATCGAATAATATCAGAAATCAACACCAAGAAGAACATTGGAAACCATACCAATACACGGAAATTAAACAACATGCTCCTGAATGACCATTGAGTCAATGAAGAAATTAAGATGGAAATAAAAAAGTTTCTTGAAACAAATGAAAATGAAAATGCTACAGCCAACTAACACGGTAACATAAAACCAAACACTGCATGTTCTCACTCATAGTGGGAGTCGAACAGTGAAAACAGATGGACACAGGGAGGGGAACATCACATGCTGAGGCCAGTCAGTGGTTGGGGTTGAGTGGAAGGAGAGCATTAGGACAAATACCTAATGCATTTGGGGCTTAAAACCTACATGATGGGTTGATAGGTGCAGCAAACCATTACAGCACATGTATCCCTATGTAACAAACCTGCATGTTCCACACTTGTATCCCAGAACTTGAAAGTAAAAAAAAAGGAAAAGAAAATGAAAACGCTACATACTCAGCTTTTTTAGGGCACAGCAAAAGCAGTGCTAAGAAAGGAGTTTATAGAAATAACAGCCTACAAAAAGAAAACCTAGAAAGATTCCAAATAAATAATTTAATGATGTATCTCAAAGAGCTAGAAAAGCAAAAAGAAACCAAACCCAAAATTAGCAGAAGGAACGAAATAATAAAAATCAGATCAATGATGCAGGATTCTTTTGGTGCTGCATGCCAGAAATCTCTACAGCTGCTGTGACTCTTGCATGGGGCCTTGCTCAGGTCCACCAGGCTCATTCGGCTTGCTCCACCCACGAGGCTGCACTAGGTTCACATCCCAACCCAGATCCCATAAACACCATGGCATCTGCACTCAGCCCACAGTTGGAACAGGAGTGTTGCAATCCCTCTTGCCTTGAGTGTCAATGTCTGGATGAGGGGAACGTGGTGGCACCTGGAAATTTGGAGATGCCAGCAACTGCAGAGCCCCAAGGGTGTTACAGCTCTCAATCCAGGAGTCTCAAGAGCTGAGACCCCAAGAAATGCTAAAGCTCTCTCTCGTTCCTGCCATTTGCAGGTTGGCAAATGGGGGCGTGTCACACTCATTCAGTCCCACCACTAGCAGCCCAATGAACTCGGGTGTGTGGTGCCCAGCAGTTTTTTCACTCCTATAGCTTGGTGAGCAGATTCACAGGTTATAGCACTTTCATACCCATTGTTTGGTGGGTTCCAGATTCTTATTCTGCAACCAAGAGGAATTAGGTATGTGGACACTGAAGAATGAGTAAGGCAGAGAAGAATTTTACTGAGCAACAGAAAAGCTCTTGAAAACTGAGCAGAGACCTGAAGTGGGTAGTCCGCTGTGTGAGAGGAGGCCCAAAAGCAAGTAGCCATGTATAAGGCTGAATCTAGGGTTTTCATGGGCTCAGAATAGGGGAGTGTGTGCTGACCAGTCAATGGGCTGGCCTGGAAAAAAGCATTGTTCAACTGGGTAAAGGCATCAAGGAAGTTCTTGCTTCATTCATGGGCTCTACCTGGAACTGGTAGCTCAGTTTTTAGACTTCTGGCTGTCTTTGGCATGTAGGTCTAGTTTCACTGGGGATCTGTCACTGTCTGCCTAGGTGTTTTTCTCCTGTCAGGATAACTAAACAAAATAAAGACTAAAATATATACATAGATAGATATAGATATAGATATAGATATAGATATAGATATAGATATAGATATAGATATAGATATAGATATAGATATAGATATAGATATAGATATAGGTATAGGTATAGGTATAGGTATAGGTATAGGTATAGATAGATAATCAACAAAATTAAAAGTTGATTTTTCAAAAAGATAAATAAAATTGATAACCCACTAACTAGACTAAGAATAGAGAGAAAACCCCAAATATACAAAATTAGAAATTAAAAAAAGACAATATAGCTTATGCCTAAGAAATATAAAAGATTATCAGAAATTGTTACGAACAACTATATGTTAACAAAGGAAAATCTAGAGGAAATAAATTCCTGGAAACATACAACTTACCATGATGAAATTAGGAAGAAATAGGAAATCTGAGCTCTGAGATTGAATCAGTGACAAAAAGTCTCTTGACAACAACAACAAAGAAAACCCAGGAATAGGTGAATTCACTGTGGAATTTTACTAAACATATGAAGAAAAGTTATTATCAATTTTCCTCAAACAATTCTAAAAACATTGAAGAGGAAGATTTTCCTCCTTTCCTCCTTTCCTACTCCATGACCAGTGGGATTTATCCCAGGAATGGAAGTTGGGTCAACATATGCAAATCAATGGATGTGATACATCACATAAAAAAGAAAAAGAAGGACAAAAGCCACATGATTATCTCAATAGATGCAGAGAAGCCATTTGACAAAATAAAACAGCTCTTTGTGACTGACATAGAACCAGGCATAGAAGGACAATACCTTAAAACAATAAAGAGCATATACGACAGACCCACAGACAACATCATAATGAATAAATAAAACTTAAAACCCTTTCCTCTAAGAACTGAAACAAGACAAGAATGTCCACAATCACTACTACTATTCAACATAGTACTGGAAGTAATAGCCAGAGCAATTGGGCAAGAAAAAAATAAATAAAAGGTGTTCAAGTCAGAAAAGAAGAAGCCAAGATTTCTCTTTTGTACAGAAAATATATGCAAATTAATCATCCTACAGGAGACTGATATCTAGAATATAGAAGGAAGTCAAACATCTCAACAGTAAAAAAACAAATAACTCTGTGATCTTATGCCTTGAAAAAACAAAAGACCTTATCTCAAAACTCTTAGAACTGATAAATAAATTCAGTAACTTGTAGGACACAAAATCAACATATGAAAATCAGCAATGTTTCTATACAGCAGTAAGGAAATAAATGAAAAAGAAATTTATAAAGGAAATCCACTTAAAATGGCAACAAAAATAATACACTTCAAAATAAATTTAACCAAAGAGGTGAAAAAATCTCTATAAGGAAAACCACAGAACGTCTGATCAGATAAACCAGAGAGTACACAAACAAATGGAATGACATCTCATGCTCATGGATCAGAAGAATAAATATTGTTAAAACGACTGTACTGTGATAGGACCACTCTTACACAGTTGGTGGGAGTGTAAATTAGTTCAACCATTGTGGAAGACAGTGTGGCAATTTCTCAAGGATCTAGAAATAGAAATTCCATTTGACCCAGCAATCCCATTATTGGGTATATACCCAAAGAACTATAAATCATGCTACTATAAAGACACATGCACACATATGTTCATTGCATCACTGTTTACAATAGCAAAGACCTGGAACCAACCCAAACGTCCATCAACGATACATTGGACAAAGAAAATGTGGCACATATACACAATGGAATACTACTCAGCCATAAAAAACTGTGAGTTCATGTCCTTTGTAGGGACTTGGATGAATCTGGAAACCATCATTCTCAGCAAACTGACACAAGAACAGAAAACCAAACACCACATGTTCTCACTCATAGGCAGGTGTTGAACAATGAGAACATGTGGACTCAGGGAGAGGAGCAGCACACATTGGGGACAGTTGGGAGGGGGACTAAGGGAGGAAGAGCAGTGGGTGGGAAGTGTGGGGAGGGATAACATGGGGAGAAATGCCAGATATAGTATGCACCTATGCAACAACCCTGCATGACCTGCACATGTACCCCAGAATCTAAAGTAAAACACACACAAATAAATGACTGTACTGCCTAAAGCAGTCTACAGATTCAGTGTCCTTTTCACAGAAATAGAAAAAATATCTTAAAATATCTGTTAGAAATAGGTATTTAAGAAGGCATTAAAAATTCAGATAAAATATGCATTAGAAAATGCCATTGTCTTTTTCCACAGAAATAGAGAAAATAATCTTAAAATACCTATTGGACCATAGAAGACCCTGACTAGCTCAAGCAATACTGAGCAAAAAGAACAAAGCTACAGACTTCATACCACCTGACTTCAAAACATGCTATAAAAATATAGTAACCAACACACTATGGTATTGGTATAAAAATAGACTCTTAGACCACACTAGAGGACACAATAATAAATTCACATATTTATAGTCAACTGATATTTGAAGAAGTCACCAAGAGCATACATTAGGGAAAGGATACTCTCTTCAGTAAATGCTGCTGGGAAAACTGGAGAACTATGTGTAAAAAAATGAAACAACCCTTACCTATAACTACACAAAAATCATCTCAGGATGGATGAAAGACTTAAACACAAGACCTCAAACTATGAATGTACTAAAGGTAAACAGGGAAAACATTTCAGGACATGATCTAGGTGAATAGTTTATGGCTAAGACTAGAAAAGCACAGGCAACAAGAACAAAAGTAGACAAATGGGACTGTGTTAAACTAAAAAGCTTTTGTTCAACAGAAGAAAAACTCGACAGAATGACAAAGCAGACTCTTGAGTGGAGAAAATATTTGCAAATTAAGGCTTGCTTATAATAACAGAAAATATTGTGCTAATGGCCTACTTAACCTCACTAGATCTGAGCATCCTCATATGATGCAATCAAGATAACAGTATATCTAGAACATACAAGGAACTGAAACATCTCAATGGTAAAAAGACAAGTAATAGCATTAAAAATGGGCAAAGGACACAAATAGACATTTCTCAAAAGAAGACATTCAAATAGTTAACAGGTATGTAGAAAATGTTCAACGCCACTACTCATCATCATCAGGGAATGGCAAATCCAAACTACAGTGAGATATCCTCTCACCTCAGTTACAATGGCTATTAGAAAAAGAGAAGAAAAATTGAAAAGAAAGGAAAAGAAAAGGAAAGAAAAAAGATGCTGGTAAAGATACAGAGAAAAGGGAAACTTTATGTGCTATTGGTGGGAATGAGAATTGATACAATTGCTTTGGAAAAGAGTGTGGAAGTTTCTTAAAAAACCAGAAGTAGAACTACCACATGACCCAGCAATGCCAGTACTGGGCATTTATTCAAAGGAAAATAAATCAGTATATCAAAGGGATACCTGCACTTGCATGTTTATTGCAGCACTATTCGTGACAGCAAAGATATGGAATCAACCTAAGTTCCCATCAACAGATGAATGAATAAAGAAAATGTGGTATGTATATACAGTGAAACAGTATTTAGCCATAAAAAGAATGAAATTATGTCTTCTGCGGCAACATGGATGGAACTGAACACCATCATGTTGAATGTCATACGTCAGGCACAGAACGACAAGTACTGCATGTTCTCATTCATATGTAGAAGCTAAAATACTTGATCTCATGGACATAGAGAGTATAGCAATAGATAACAGAGACTATGAGGAGTGGGTGGAGGGAGAGTTGAATGAAGAGAGGTTGGTTATAGGTACAAATATTAGATAGAAGAAATGAGTTCTGATGTTTGCTAACAGATGAGGGTGATTATACTTAGCAATAACATTCTATATGTTTCAAAGAAGAACAGAGGACTGGAAATTATATCAACACATAAAAATGATATACCCTCAGGATACCTCTAACTTGATTGTTACAAACATTCACATGAACCCTACAAATATGTAAATTATTATATGTCAATAAAGTGGGAAGGTAAAATGCATAGAAAGAAAGTTGAAATAAAAATAAAAATTAGACTTGGTAGTTAGCAATATTGTTAAGAATTTATCTGTAAACATACTTTTATATCATTATAGCATATTAGTAATTATTTGCGACTTACTGTTATTGAGTAACTTCATAGTTATATAATTATTTTTATCACCTAAAAGCAAAAGAATATCAAGAATTAAGAATCAATGCTAAACCATTTAGGAAGCTTCAGAGCAACTTTGTTTTTCATTGTTTACATCTAACCTCAAAAAGGCTTGCTTATAATAACAGAAAATATTGTGCTAATGACCTACTTAACCTCACTAGATCTGAGCATCCTCATATGATGCAATCAACATAACAGTTTACCTTACATAATATTTTAAGAACATTAATGTGAGACAATATGTATATATCTGGAGCACAGATGAAAATAGCTCACGTTTATTACATCTTACTATATACTTCAAGCATTTTTAAATATCTTTACATGTTAAACTTATGGTTTCCTACAAAAATGCTAAAGGTATTATGATGATCCACATTTAACTGGTGAGAAAGCCAAAACACAATGAGATTCAGAAACCTGTCAGATCACTTAGCTCAGAAGTGGTATTGCCTAGGTGAATTAGCCAGACTAATTCTAGAGCATTACTCCCAATCTCGGTTCTCCACTGCTTCTGTGTAGTAATCACTTGACATATATCTTTCTATAAGTGTGAATTCTGTAAATTGAAATTTTAAAATAATAGTCTGTTATAATAAATTTAATCATAGTATTATTGTTTTGATGATTTCTCAAACGTTTCAGCAATCTATATATATAATTTAATTTGAATTAGTTTTCGCTTGGAAAATGCTGTAACAGTTTTTTTTCAAGTCATAGAAGCCTTGAAGGAGAAAGTCTCCTTATGAGTTTCATAAAGTAAAGACTTACTCCTAATTGTCTAATAGCATACTTAGCAACAGGATAATATCTTCATTCTCCAAGATTCATAACTTCCATAAAACCCCAAGGCCTGGCCGGGCGCGGTGGCTCAAGCCTGTAATCCCAGCACTTTGGGATGCCGAGGCGGGTGGATCATGAGGTCAACAGATTGAGACCATCCTGGTCAACATGGTGAGACCCCGTCTCTACTAAAAATACAAAAAATTAGCTGGGCATGGTGGCGCGTGCCTGTAATCCCAGCTGCTCAGGAGGCTGAGGCAGGAGAATTGCCCAGGAGGCGGAGGTTGCGGTGAGCTGAGATCGCGCCATTGCACTCCAGCTTGGGTAACAAGAGCAAAACTCCGTCTCAAAAAAAAAAAAAAAACCACAAAACAAACAAACAAACAAAAAAACCCAAGGCCTAATTCCTAACGTGAATATTCTCTAAATTAATTTCCACCAAAAGTATTTTGAACAATACACATTTTAAGGAGGTGTTTATCAGCTAAGATTTTAGATTTGATGAGTTTTCAGGGTACTGTGGGCAGAACTCACCATACGACAATGTAAAGTGGTGGTGGAATAGCCCCACATCCTGAGCACCTGAGGATTTGGAACTAAAGAGGTTTAGATAAAACGCCCTGTGACTGTTATACTCCATGATTTCAGCTTTCTGATGAAATAGTGGTGAAAGTAATTCACCTTAGTAGAATTTTTATTTTAATCCGATATCCAGATTCACAGGCATTTTTATTTACATCTTTACAGATGTTCAAGATGGCAGTTATGCTGGAATTCCAGGTAGACAGCCTATTTTAACTCACCTCATTTATCACTCTTTCAAAGATGGCATTGTGGACATTCCTCTTCACTCTACTAATGGCATGCCATTGAGCCTGTTGAGTAAAAAGGCTTATTTTGGAATTTGAAGACCACGGTTCATTCTCTGCTGAGATCCACCTGGCTCAGAGACACTAGTTAAGTTAAACCCTCTAAACTTCAGTTCTACCATCTGTAAAATTAATTAATAATAGTATCCACTCATGTGAATGTTATGCAGATTAAATGAGATAACATATACAAAAAACTTGATGCAGTGCCTGATTTAAAATAAATGTCAAATGAAATATGGCTATCATTAATTTCCGTAATACCTCAAGTGTTAATATAGCTAATCAAAATTAGTTCTGTCTTAATTTAGCATTGGTTAATACTGCAGCTGTATTAACAAATCATAATTCTACTTACCCTTCAAAATTAATTGTATTCTCACTGCTAGGAATTCATAATATGCACACTCATATATAAACACAAATGTTCATCTCACTGGTTTAGTGTTTGTGGAGGGGGAGTAGTATCTAGGTACCATAAGTTGATGCTTGTTGTAACAAAATTAATTTCTATGAATTTATGAAGCAAATTTAAAAATGCATTAGTTCCAGAAACTTTAAATAATTGTGTCTTATTGACATTATCTAATACATTTCTTGGTGGGGAAGGAGGTTCTTCGGTGTTCTGTATGTTCTACATCATTTTTAGGCAAATAAATAATAGAAAACAAAATGTTTCATGCCAAAGAAACAGAATGACCAGGTGATGTGGGATAAAGTTAAACACACTAGATGCATGCACAGAAATTTATTACAACTGGAGATTAGAGTCCGTAAAGGAGAGAACAAAAGGTAGAATTGGACACAAGACTAGGTGTGAAAACAGCAATGTTGGAAGCCAAGTTTAAGTATTGTTATTTTACTTAAGGTCACCAGGAAGCCATTGAAAGGTTTTAAATTGGGAAGTGACATACTTAGATCTTTTGACATTTGTCTGTGATTTGAGAATAGATTAGAGGAGAATAATACAGGAGATATTTCCTGGTATGTAGTGGCAGGAATGAGAATTAGTTATTCACTGGAGGGGCAGGTTGATCACTCTAAAATTTCTTCTCTACGTAATTCATAGTAAAATTTACTGAAATGGGACCACTTGAAGGGAAAATGGTTTGGGGTACAAAATAAATATGAGTTCAGCTTTGGACATATTATAGCTAAGATCCCTGGGAATATTTATCACAACAGACTAGTCTATACTTAAGAAATAAGCAAAGGTTGATACATCAGAGCTTGACCTGTAGACATTGTCAAAAATTGCCAGGAATCTGAGATTTTACTCTATTTGCAAAGTAACCAGTGAGGATGTCATGGTCTTACAGATGGATAAAAGTTCCTTGTGTCATAGACAGAAGACATTAGTGCTCACAGTTTAGCAGGCAGCATGAGCTTCTGGTTCACATGATTGCTCCCTGCTACACAACCTCTGGAGGGCCCATGTGGAGCTAACTAGTGGATGCTCTGCACACAACAGGTTCCTGTCACAACTGAGGAGCCCCAAGCTTAGCAAGGCCCCCCCCATCTTTTAAGGGAGGCTGCTAACCCCAGCTAAAATATTATTGCTTTAGAGGCAGATATTATCTTTATTGCACTGGTCAGAAAACAAAATTTGCCCTCTGCTCAAAAGAGAAGTATTATATCTTCCAAGGCTGTTAGCTATACAAACATCCTTGAAAAGGTAGAATAGTGAAAAAGCTGACACAAGACATGCAGAAATACGCAAAATGTTTCCTTATACAAAGTCCATTATTTGACACCATATCAACAGGGCAGCTCTCTTTTAAGTGGTAATTAGGATATTCAGGCTACTTCTTTCTTACTATAATGGTTATGACATCTGTAAATAAAGAAGAATAAAACAAGTTTTTTCAAAGCTCATACCAAAGATAATTGAAAATATTGATGATATGGTTGTTTGATTCTTAGTCTTGGATTTCATGGGAGGTTTAAAATGAGAGGAAAAAAATAATGATTTGCCTACTTGCCTCTGAATGAGAGTGATTTTAAAAAAATCAGAAAGATTAAAAGTTTAAATTGCAATACTGTTTTCTAGGGAAAAAAGATAACCAATAAGTGCCAAAATTCTCTGGAGAATATCTCAACATGACAGGGAATTTATCCTGAGGTAGGAGACCATGAAGTTCCCAGGACACTAAGTAGTTTCTGGCAGGTCCTAGAGATTTGATCAAAAAATAACGTATTTGTTTCATATATTTGAACCCAGTTTCTCAGAAACTTGTCCCAAATTGGTTGTATAATAACTGCATAAAGAAACGTTATTTACTTTCTCCTAGGTTGCAGGAATGGTGACGTACCAGTGACTCACTAGACTGTAGAGCTGACAGAAGGAAGCATGAGTTTCGCCAGCAGTGGCTGATTGAAACCACTGCTGAATACAGTGGAATAAATCAAAGTTTCAGATAAAGGAACCAACTGCTGCTCAGAGCATCTCGACCACCTAGGAATAATCAGAGGGTGCTTGGGGAGCTTGGATTCTGAGTGCTGTAATGCGTCTAGGAACTGGAGTAAAAGTACCTCAAAATGTTTCCCAAGCTTGATTACCTCACAGGTCTATGTCAGAGGTTATAATCACATCCATCACTAAAGCAGCATGATCAGAGTTAGAGTCTCTTTCTTTTAAAACCCTTTGTTTTTAAATGCTTAAATTGCTGAAGTACACAAAGATTAACCATTACATATATAAATTTTCAAATTATTTTGTTTGTAATACATTGTGCAAATAAAAATATTAATAATAAAGATACATTTAACCCTACCAGTCTCAATACATAAACTATTTTACATGCCTCTAAATTCTAAGATTGGGGCAGGAAATATTTAAAAATAAGTGTTTTATCGCCTCATCTTATACTAAATACGTCCTTTTAGTAAAGTTGCTGTGAACAGGGAAGATTGGTGCTATTTTGACATTCAGATGTATAAAAATTGACATGTTTCCAATTTCCTTTTGCTAATCAATATCATTTACTTATATCAGATATCTTAGTTGCTTCAATATAATCAGCAGCAGATTTTTAAAGTACACATTAATTGAATTGGAACATTAAAATATAAAATTATAAATATGTATATGAAGCCAAAAGAAAATATTTATGTGAGTTACCTAAATGAGTTAACTACATAAATAAGAACTAAGTTTTAATTTTAAGATTTCTGAAAACAGAAGTAAAGAGACAATATAGAGAATATACAGAAATATATATTGTGCATGCTCTAATTCTTAAAAATAATACCAACTCCTCGATTTCTGCAAATGTCACAAACATTCATTTACTCATGCTCAAAAGCTAGTATCAACTTATATTTTAAATCAAATTTGTATTTTAGAATAGTTTTATGTGGATAGAAATAATTGCAAGGTTATTTATTTGTATGGAGTATAGAGTTCCCATATGCCTAACACCTATATTTACAATTACTAATGTTTTATATTGGTCTGGTACATTTACCAGCTAATAAATCGTTATGGATAGATACATTCTTTTCTTTTTTTAATTTTTATTGCATTATAGGTTTTGGGGTACATGTGCAGAACGTGCAAGATAGTTGCATAGGTACACACATGGCAGTGTGTTTTGCTGCCTTCCTCCACTTCACCCACACTTGGCATTCATCCCCAGGCTATCCCTCCCCAGCCGTCCCCTGCTGTCCCTCCCCCATTCCGCCCAATAGACCCCAGTGTATAGTAGACCGCCTCTCTGTGTCCATGTGTTCTCATTTTTCTCACCCACCTATGAGTGAGAATATGCGGTATTTCTTTTTCTGTTCCTTTGTCAGTTTGCTGAGAATGATGTTCTCCAGATTCATCCATGTCCTTACAAAGGACACAAACTCATCATTTTTGATTGCTGCATAATATTCCATGGTGTATATGTGCCACATTTTCCCAGTCCAGTCTATCATTGTTGGGCATTTGGGTTGGTTCCAGTTCTTTGCTATTGTAAACAGTGCTGCAATGAACATTTGTGTGCATGTGTCCTTATAGTAGAATGATTTATAGTCCTTTGGATAGATACCCAGTAATGGGATTGCTGGGTTAAATGGAATTTCTATTTCTAGGTCCCTGAGGAATCGCCACACTGTCTTCCACAATGGTTGAAATAATCTACACTCCCACCAACAGTGTAAGAGTGTTCCTATTTCTCCACATCCTCTCCAGCATCTGCTGTCTCCAGATTTTTTAATGATCACCATTCTAACTGGCGTGAGATGGTATCTCAATGAGGTTTTGATTTGCATCTCTCTAATGACCAGTGATGATGAGCATTTTTTCATGGGTTTGTTGGCCTCATGTATGTCTTCTTTTGTAAAGTGTCCGTTCATATCCTTTCCCCATTTTTGAATGGGCTTGTTTTTTTTTTTTTTTTTTTTCCTGTAAATCTGTTTGAGTTCTTTGTAAATTCTGGATATCAGCCCTTTGTCAGATGCATAAACTGCAAAGATTTTTTCCCATTCTGATGGTTGCTGATTCACTCTAGTGACTATTTCTTTTGCCGTGCAGAAGTTGTGGAGTGTGATTAGGTCCCATTTGTCTATTTTGGCTTTTGTTGCCAATGCTTTTGGTGTTTTATTCATGAAGTCCTTGCCTACTCCTATGTCCTGAATGGTTTTGCCTAGATTTTCTTCTAGGGTTTTTATGGTGTCATGCCTTACGTTTTAGTCTTTAATCCTCTGGAGTTAATTTTAGTGTAAGGTGTCAGGAAGGGGTCCAGTTTCTGCTTTCTGCACACGGCTAGCCAGGTTTCCCAACACCATTTATTAAATAGGGAATCCTTTCCCCATTGCTTGTTTTTGTCTGGTTTATCAAAGATAATATGGTCGTAGATAGGTTGTGTTGCCTCCAATGCTTCTGTTCTGTTCCATTGGTCTATATCTCTGTTTTGGTACCAGTACCATGCTGTTTTGATTACTGTAGCCTTGTAGTATAGTTTGAAGTCTGGTAGTGTGATGCCTCCTGCTGTGTTCTTTTTGCTTAGAATTGACTTGGCTATGCGGGCTGTTTTTTGGTTCCATATGAAATTCATGGTGGTTTTTTCCAGTTCTGTGAAGAAATTCAATGGTAGTTTGATGGGGATAGCATTGAATGTGTAAATTACTTTGGGCAGTATAGCCATTTTCACAATATTGATTCTTCCTAACCACGAACATGGAATGTTTCTCCATCTGTTTGTGTCCTCTCTTATGTTGTTGAGCAGTGGTTTGTAGTTTTCCTTAAAGAGGTCCCTTACATTCCTTGTGAGTTGTATTCCTAGGTATTTTATTTTCTTTGTAGCAATTGTGAATGGCAGTTCATTCTTGATTTGGTTCTCTTTAAGTCTGTTATTGGTGTATAGGAATGCTTGTGATTTTCGAACATTGATTTTATATCCTGAGACTTTGCTGAAGTTGCTTATCAGTTGCAGGAGCTTTTGGGCTGAGGTGATGGTGTCTTCTAGGTATACTATCATGTCGTCTGCAAATAGAGACAATTTGGCTTCCACCTTTCCTATTTGAATACCCTTTCTTTCTTTTTCTTGCCTGATTGCTCTGGCTAGAACTTCCAGTACTATGTTGAATAGAAGTGGTGAGAGAGGGCATCCTCGTCTAGTGCCAGATTTCAAAGGGAATGCTTCCAGTTATTGCCCATTAAGTATGATATTGGCTGTTGGTTTGTCGTAAATAGCTTTTATTACTTTGAGATATGTTCCATCAATACCAAGTTTATTGAGGGTTTTTAGCATAAAGGGCTGTTGAATTTTGTCAAATGCTTTCTCTGCGTCAATTGAGATAATCATGTGGTTTTTGCTTTTGCTTCTGTTTATGTGGTGAATTACATTTATAGACTTGCGTATGTTGAACCAGCCTTGCATCCCCGGGATGAATCCTACTTGATCATGATGGATAAGTTTCTTAATGTGCTTTTGCAATCGGTTTGCCAGTATTTTATTGAAGATTTTTGCATCTATGTTCATCATGGATATTATCCTGAAGTTTTCTTTTCTTGTTGAGTCTCTGTCAGGTTTTGGTATCAGGATGATGTTGGTCTCATAAAATGATTTGGGAAAGGTTCCCTCTTTTTGGATTCTTTGGAATAGTTTCAGAAGGAATGGTACCAGATCCTCTTTGTGTGTCTGGTAGAATTCAGTGAACCCATCTGGACCTGGGCTTTTTTTGTGTGGTAGGCTCTTAATTGCTGTCTCAACTTCAGCCCTTGTTATTGGTCTATTCATAGTTTCAACTTCCTCCTGGTTTAGGCTTGGGAGGACACAGGCATCCAGGAATTTATCCATTTCTTCCTGATTTACTAGTTTATGTGCATAGAGTTGTTTGTAGTATTCTCTGATGATGGTTTGAATTTCTGTGGAATCTGTGGTGATTTCCCCATTATTGTTTTTTATTGCATCTATTTGGTTGTTCTCTCTTTTGTATCAGTCTGGCTAGTGGTCTGTCTATTTTGTTGATCTTTTCGAAAAACCAGCTCTTAGATTTATTGATTTTTTGAAGGGTTTTTCTTGTCTCTATCTCCTTCAGTTCTGCTCTGATCTTAGTTATTTCTTGTCTTCGGCTAGGTTTTGAGCTTTTTTGATCTTGCTCCTCTAGCTCTTTCAAGTTTGACGATAGGGTGTCAATTTTGGATCTCTCCACTCTTCTCATGTGGGCACTTATTGCTGTATATTTTCCTCTACAGACTGCTTTACATGTGTCCCAGAGATTCTGGTACGTTGTGTCTTCATTCTCGTTGGTTTCAAAGAACTTCTTTATTTCTGCCTTCATTTCATTGTTTATCCAATCAACATTCAAGAGCCAGTTGTTCAGTTTCCATGAAGCTGTGTGGTTCTGAGTTATTTTCTGAATTCTGAGTTCCAACTTGATTGCACTATGGTCTGAGAGACTGTTTGTTATGATTTCCGTTGTTTTGCATTTGCTAAAGAGTGCTTTACTTCCAATTATGTGGTCAATTTTGGAGTAAGTGTGATGTGGTGCTGAGAAGAATGTATATTCTGTGGATTTGGGGTGGAGAGTTCTGTAAATGTCTATCAGGTTTGCTTGTTCCAGGTCTGAGTTCAAGTCCTGGATATCCTTGTTAATTTTCTGTCTGGTTGATCTGTCTGCTATTGACAGTGGAGTGTTAAAGTCTCCCACTATTATTGTGTGGGAGTCTAAGTCTCTTTGTAAGTCATTAAGAACTTGCCTTATATATCTGGGTGCTCCAACATTGGGGCCATATATATTTAGAATCGTTAGCTCTTCTTGTTGTATCAATCCTTTTACCATTATCTAATGACCCTCCTTGTCCCTTTTGATCTTTGTTGCTTTAAAGTCTACCTTATCAGAGACGAGAATTGCAGCTCCGGCTTTTTTTTTTTTTGCTCTCCATTTGCTTGGTAAATCTTCCTCCATCCTTTTATTTTGAGCCTTTGTGTATCTTTGCGTGTGAGGTGGGTTTCCTGGATACAGCACACCGATGGGTTTTGGTTTCTTATCCAATTTGCCAGTCTGTGTCTTTTGATTGGTGCATTTAGCCTATTTACATTTAGGGTTAATATTGTTATGTGTGAATTTGATACTGCCATTTTGATGCTAGCTGGCTGTTTTGCCCATTGGTTCATGTAGATTCTTCATTTTGTTGATGGTCTTTAGCATTTGGTATGCTTTTAGGATGGCTGGTACTGGTTGTTTCTTTCTATGTGTAGTGCCTCTTTCAGGAGCTCTTGTAAAGCAGGCCTAGTGGTGACAAAATCTCTGAGTACTTGCTTGTTCATGAAGGATTTTTTTTTTCCTTCACTTATGAAGCTCAGTTTGGCTGGATATGAAATTCTGGGTTGAAAGTTTTTTTCTTTAAGGATGTTGAATATTGGCCCCCACTCTCTTCTGGCTTGTAGAGTCTCTGCCGAGAGATCTGCTGTGAGTCTGATGGGCTTCCCTTTGTGGGTGACCTGACCTTTCTCTCTGGCTGCCCTTAGTATTTTCTCCTTCATTTCAACCCTGGTGAATCTGATGATTATGTGCCTTGTGGTTGCTCTTCTTGCGGAGTATCTTTGTGGTGTTCTCTGTATTTCCTGGAGTTGAGTATTGACCTGTCTTGCTAGGTTGGGGAAATTTTCCTGGATAATATTCTGAAGAGTGTTTTCCAGCTTGGATTCCTTCTCTTCATCACATTCTGGTACACCTATCAAACGTAGGTTGAGTCTCTTCACATAGTCCCATATTTCTTGGAGATTTTGTTCATTCCTTTTTGTGCTTTTTTCTTTAATCTTGGTTTCATGTTTTATTTCACTGAGTTGATCTTCAACTTCTGATATTCTTTCTTCTGCTTGGTCAATTCGGCTGTTGAAACTTGTGCATGCTTCACAAAGTTCTCGTGTTGTGTTTTTCAGCTCCTTCAATTCATTCATATTCCTCTCTAAGTTGTCCATTCATGTTAAAAATTCCTCAAATCTTTTTTCAAATCTTTTTTCAAGGTTCTTAGTTTCTTTGCACTGATTTAGAACATGTTCTTTTAGCTCAATGAAGTTTCTCATTATCCACTTTCTGAAGTCTGATTCCGTCATTTCGTCACACTCATTCTCCGTCCAGCTTGGTTCCCTTGCTGGTGAGGAGTTTTGGTCCTTTGTAGGAGGTGAGCTGTTTTGGTTTCAGGTGTTTTCCTCCTTTTTGTGCTGGTTTCTTCCAATCTTTATGGATTTATCTGCCTGTTGTCTTAGTAGTTGCTGATTTTTCAATTGGGTCTCTGTGTGGATGCTGAGATTGTTGGTGATGAAGTATTTCTGTTACTTAGTTTTCCTTCTAATGGTCTAGCCCCTCTGCTGTATGAGTGCTGAGGTCCACTCCAGGCCCTCCTTGTCTGGAGTACACCTGTAGCAGCTGTGGAACAGTGAGGGATGATACCAGTTTCTTCTTCTGCTGTCTTTGTTCCAGAATGATGCCCGCCAAATGTCAGTCTGATTAGTCCTTTTTGGGGTGACTCTTTGGATGTACAGAGGTCAGGGAGCTGCTTAAGGAGACAGTCTGTGCTTTATAGGAGCTCCAGTGCTGAGCTCTGAGCTCTGTTGTTCATTCAGGGTTGTTGGGAGGTTGTTTATGTCTGCTGCAATAGAACTCATAAAACACCACCCTTCCCCCCCCCTCAGATGCTCTGTCTCAGGGAGTTGGGGCTTTCTTTATGAGTATCTGTTGCACTGTCCTGCCCCACTAGGTGGCAGTCTATTCACTATTTGCCTGCCGGGGCTCTGACCTGCTAGCACGGGTCCACCCTGTTGCTGCTGGGCTCCCTTCTGCTGTGGAGCACTCCCCTCTCCTGGCGGAGTCTCTCTGTTATGGCAGGTTGCCTCGGCAACAGCAGGCTGCATCAGCCCTGGGTGGTACTTCAGTAGGGGTGGATTGCGTCAGCAATGGCGGATGCCCCTCCCTCACCGGGCTGCACTGTCCTAGATGCCAGCAGCAAAACTCTCAGCCCCAAGTGCCTCCAGTTGCTGCCCTGCTTGTCCCCGTGAGGGTGGGACCCGCCAAGCCGGATCACCCAGCTCCCTGCCTCAGAGTCCATCCTCTCTCTCTCTCTCCCTCTCTGCAATCTGAAAGGTCGACTCTCTCACTGGCGCCCCAGTAGCCTGCCGATAGGGCACTGGGATCCGTGCGATCTCCCGTGCTGCTGCCCACTGCACCGGCTCAGATCACGCTTCCCAGGAAACTCCTGGTCTGGCTCACTGTCCAAGTCCGGTTCAATCAGTTGGGCATGCCAATCTGCCCTTCCAAATCTCAGATTGCTGGTTTAACAGGGCACCCAGACCAGTGAGTTCCATGCCGGGTCCTGCTGCGTTGCCGGCCAAAGCGGCCGCGTGAGCTGGCTGCGTTAGCTGGCTTTACTAGCATCCCGTGTCTCTCCCACACCTGGGACTTTCAACGCTCTGTGGGCAAAAAAGGTCCATCCGAGGCGGCTAGGACTCACCCTCTGTGCCTTCACTGAGAGCTGCAATCCTGAGTCGCTTCTATGACGCCATCTTGTGAGTCTCGGATAGATACATTCTTACTGCGTTAGGGTTCTTCAAGAAACAAAACCAGTTATATGTACACGCATACACACACGGCCACACACATATGCATATGAAACCACACACAAGTATACATATAACTGATAGGTTATGTGTGTGTGTGTGCATGCGCATGTGTTTGAGTGCGTGCGTGTGTGTGTGTGTGGAGAGAGAGACACAGAGAAAAACAGAGTGAGAGGGAGGAGGGAGAGACTTATAAGGAATTTGCTCATGTAATTATGGAAGCTAAGAAGCCTCAGAAATCCCAAGATCTATATTCAGCAAGATGGAGATGCAGAAGATCTGATGCAGTAGTTCTATAGTTCCAGTTCAAGTAGGAAGGCCTGAAAAGAGAGGCAATGGTATAAGTTCCAGTGTAAAAGCTTGTCATCTTAAGATTCTAGAAGAATTGATGTTTTACTTTGAATGAGGGCAGGAAGAGACCAATGTCTTAGCTCAAGGCAGTGAGGAAGAGGAATCTTCTTAATTGGCTTTTTGTTTGTTTTATTTAGGTCTTCAATTAATTGAATGAGGCCCACATATGTTAACTTTATGCAGTATACAGACTCAAATGTTACTCTTCCAAAAACACCCTCTCAGACACACCCAGAATAATGTTTAGTCAAATGTCTGGGCATTCCATTGCCCAGTCAAATTAACACATAAAATTGATCATGACACTCAGATTTCCTTAGTTTTCACCTACTATTCTTTCTCTAATCCAGGCTTTTATCAAAAGACATCACATTATATTTTATTGTTGTGTCTCCTCTTGACAGCAACAGCTTCACAGACTCTCTGATGACCTTGACAATTTTGAGGAATATTTATTTTTGTCGACTGTTATTATTTATCTGGTTAAGCATTGGGAGAAGGAAAACTGCAGAGCCTTATCACTCATATAAATGGTCCATGTAAAGGTTAATGTAAACTCTGCTCACCAGCTAAAGTAGGGTTTGTCAGATTTCCTCATTGTAAAACTATTTCCTCCTCCCTCTTTCAATACATACTATATAGAAAAAGGTCAGTGTGCACTGCACTCTCTTAAAGAGTATTTACAGAAATTATTTGAAATTTTCCTGCAAAGTGGGTATTTTGATTCTCTTATTCTTATTTATTTTAATTTGAGCATTTATTTATGTAAATATAAAACCACAGATACTTATTTTATACATTAGGTATATTAGTTTTCACACTGCTGATACAGACATACCTGATATTGGGAAGAAAATAAGGTTTAATTGACTTACCCTAGGGCTGGGGAGGCTTCACAATCATGGCAGAGGGCAAGGAGGAGCAAGTCAAGTCAAACATGGATGGTGCCAAGCAAAAAGAGAACTTGTGCAGGGAAACTACTGGAAATGGAACCATCGGACCTCATGAGATTTATTCATTATCATGAGAACAGCATGGGAAAGGTCTGCCCCCATGATTCCATTACCTCTCACTGGGTCCTTCCCACAACATGTGGGAATTCAAGATCAGATGAGATTTGGGTGGGGACAAACTATATCATTAGGTTATCATAAAATAATATTTCATTGATTTTGATGCTCAAATTGGCCCATTTGGGGTCATTAAAGGCTTTTTCAACTGGCTCCTGTGTTCTTCTGACATATAATTGTGTTCTCCATCCTTGTGGTGTTTTCCGAGTACTTTCTTACTTTCTCTGACTTAGGTGCTCTAGATTCATTTTTTTAATATTTCCTGCCCCAGTCGTAGAATCAGCCATTTCTCAAGGAGGCCTAGGTTTGTTTATTAGAGAATGGTATTAGAAATCAGTATCTAATTGGAGTAGGAGTTAGTATATTCACTACTGAGATGCTGCTGGCTCTAGGCCCTCTTAAAGAATCAAGCAAGGAATAACACATGCAAATATTAGCCTGTATATATCAACACATCTATAAATTTTTCTATACGAATTGTTCCATATATATTTTAAGTCAAACATGAGTTCATATTTATCTTTTTAAGTCCAATCCATTGCCAGATTATTTTAGCCTCCATGGTTTATTCATTTGTAAATTCCTCCTTCAACAGGGAGAAATCTGGCTGCCACCGTTAGCCATCTATTTACTTAATTTATCAAGTCCAGTATTTACAGATAGTAGTCTGAGAAATAACCCATACTTTCATGAAAAATAGCTTTATCAGGTGGATCACAGAGTTTCTATACAGTCCTTTTGCCTTCAGCCTTAAGACTGTACTCACTTCCATAGTTAGTTAGGTCCACACTATATTCTCCCATCATTTTCATGCAGTCTTTCATATATTCGCAATATAGTTAATGTTTCATCACATTCTGGATTCTATCCCAGGATGCCTGGCCTCCTGAATACTTTCAAATTTGTATAAGTTAAGATCCACTCTTTGTGTTGTGAGTTTCTATGGATTTTGACAAGCACATGTTGTCAAGTAGCTACCATTATAGGCCCGTACGGAGCATAGTTTCACCACCCTAAAAAAGTCCCGGCACTTTGCCTGTTCAACCCTCTATCCCATCCTGAACTTCTAGCAACTACTGATCTGTTTACCCCCTCTATAGTTTCCCCTTTTCCAGAACACTTTATAATTGGAATCATACAGTAGATAGGTTTTTCAGATTGTTTTCTTTCACTTAGCAATATGCATTTAAGATTTGTTCATGTAAGCATGATATATCTTTCTCATCCCTTTTAACATATCTGAGTATTTATGTTTAATGTAAGAATGCCATAAAGATCATATAGTTGTTGGATTATTTTTTATTCATTCTATTATCTTTTAGTTTGCATACTAGGCAATTAACATTTCTGTGTTTATGGATATTGTTGTATTAATATCAACTATATTTGTAACTATTTTCTATTTGTTGCATTTGTTCTTTCCTTCATATTCTTTCATGTTTTAGTTGAGTATCTTTTACTGCATTTTATGTACTATCTTGTTTTATGTCTTTAAAATAAACTTGTGTTTTATTTTTAATATTTTTAAACTAGTATAAGTCTGCCTTCAAATGACAGTATAACAGGTCCAGTGTAATGCAAACACCTTATAACAAATTTCTCCATTACTTTCTCCAATCTCTTAAAGAATTGCTGTTATTTACTTCATATATGCACATGCTATAACCACTGAATATTCTAGAATATAGAATAGATTGTTGATATTGTTACTCCAAACAAACACTGTCCTTAGAGCATTAAATATATATTTTTACCTTCACTTATTCCTTCTCCAACATGCTTTCTTTTTTAATGTAGATTTGAATTTCTGGATATACTGTATTTCATCTTTCTGAAAACATATTTTAAGATTTCTTGCATGACATGCCTATTGGTGCTCAGTTTCATGAGATTTTGTTTGTCTGCTACAGTCTTTATTCTTTTTCACCTTTGCAGTATAAATAACTGAATACAAAATTCCAAAATGGTGGTTTTTTTCTTTTAACCCTTTACATATTTCACTTTACTCTCTTTTTGCTTAAGTGGTTTATGATAAGATGTTTACTGTAATTTTTATTCTTGTTTCTCTATAGGTTAAATCATTTTTCTTCTGGATTCTTTCAAGATTTTCTCCTTGTCTTTGGTTTTGCTGCTTGATTATAATATGCCTTTGCTTAACTTTGTGGTGATTATTGTTTTAAAACATGTATTTTGCTGATGTTTCCTGAGCTTACTAGATATATGGATTGATGTCTCTCATCAACTTTGTAAAAGTATCAGCAATTATTACTACACATATTTTTCTACTCTTTCCTCATTTTCTTCTCCAGGAAATCAAATTACACCTATGTTACACCTTTTGAAATTACCCCATGTTCTTAAGACTTCTTCCCTCCCCCATCTTTTCTCTCTTTGCATTTTAGTTTGGGAAATATATATTGATCTATTTTTAGAATCACTGATTATTTCCATGGCTATGTTTAGACTACTGATGAGCTCAAGAAAGATAAACTTAATTTTCACTACAACTGAAATCCAGCCTATACTTTTGATTCTATCTTTAAATTTTCATCTCTCTGCTTACATTACTTACATATGTAACACATATATCTACTTCTTCCATTAAAGTCCTTAACATATTAATCATCTGTATTTTAAATTCTACTTTTGACCATTTCTATACCTGTATTATATCTGAGCCTGGTTCTGATGCTTGTTTTGTTTCTTAAGACAGATTTTTTTTTTTTTTATCTATATTTTTTTGAAAGCTATATTGTATCCGGTAGTAAGAACAGTCTATGGCTCCGACCTTCTTTCCACTTCAGTAGATGTCAGCTGTGAGTCTACGTATACACTGTCTCTCCAGGTTTTATTTGACAAATTGCCCTGCAACTTCATTCTCTAATTAATCCAAGAAAAGTCACTGATACTTAGTTTATTCTGCTTTCTCTTGTTGTAAGGACAGGAGAGACATCATACTCTGTACACAATGGACCTGAAACTGGAAATCCCCTCAAATGTTTTTTAAATACAAATTTCATTAATAAGTTTTTATAAAAAGTGATATAAGTTCAATGTAAATAATTTTGAAACTTACTGAACAAAGAGGAAACAAATAGAAATAACTATGGCACATCACATAAATCGAATCAAGTTTACTATTTTCCATGTTTCATGTGCATTTGTGCATCTTCATCATCGTCCAGCATATATTTTATATAGCCATTTCTTTGTTGGCCATTTAAGTTGGTTTCAATATTTCAAATTATAACTAATGTAGTGAATGTTTTACACTGGATTTTCTAATTTTAGTTCATGCTTTCTGAAGTGAAATTACCTGACCAGAACACCATTTGACACATTTTTTTTCTTCTTTTAGTCTTCATTTTTTTCTTTTTCTCTTCACTATCAAAGCTCTATCTTTCTATCTCTTTATAATACTTTTATGTTTTAGCATTTGCGTTTATACAGCAATCATCTTATTCAGACAATCATACCTAAAATTTGCAGTAGTTTCGTGACTAGTTTCTCTTTCTCTGCTCTTCAGTTAATCATAGAAAGTGATCCTCAATATCAGCATTTGAATACTGTGACTTCACTGATCACATTTTCAAAAAGTTTTATTGTTTCTAAACTTAAAAAAAAAACACTTGGACTATTTTTTATCTAATCCCAAATTGTTTTTCAGTTTGTTTCCTTCCATAAGCTTCAAGTAGGGTCTGAAGTAAACCTGCAGCAAACTGCAGCACACCTGCAGCAGAGGAGCCTGACTGTTAGAAGAAAAACTAACAAACAGAAAGAAATAGCAGCAACATCAACAAAAGGGACGTCCACACAGAAACCCCATCTGAAGGTTACCGACATCAAAGACAAAAAGTAAATAAGTCCATGAAGATGAGGAAAAACCAGCACAAAAAGTTTGAAAATTTCAAAACCAGAATGCCTCTTCTTCTCCAAAGTATCACAACTCCTGGCTAACAAGGGAACATAACTAGACGGAGAATGAGTTTGACGAACTGACAGAGGTAGGCTTCAGAAGGTGGGTAATAACAAACTCCTCCAAGCTAAAGGAGCATGTTCTAATCCAATGCAAGGAAGCTAAGAACCTTGAAAAATGGTTAGAAGAATTGCTAACTAGAATAACCAATTTAGAGAAGAACAGTAATGACTTGATGGAGCTGAAAAACACAGCACAAGAACTTCGGAAGCATACACAAGTATCAACAGCCAAATAAATCAAGTGAAAGAAAGGATATCAGAGATTGAAGATCAACTTAATGAATTAAAGTATGAAGACAAGATAAGAGAAAAAAGAATGAAAAGGAATGAACAAGGGCTCCAAGAAATATGGGACTATGTGAAAACACCAAACCTCAACTTGATTGGTATACCTGAAAGTGACGGGGAGAATGGAACCAAGTTGGAAAATATTCTTCAGGATATCATCCAGGAGAACTTCCCCAACTTAGCAAGACAGGCCAGCATTCAAATTCAGGCAATACAGAAAACCACAAAGATACTCCTTGAGAAGAGCAACCCCAAGACACTTATTATCTCCTATTAGAATCAAAAAGGATATATACCATTCACAGAGAACAATCCCTAGTTTCTCTATTACATGGTCTGTACCATGCTTGTCATCTCCAACACCCTGTCTTAAATATGCATTTGATTAATTTCCATCTATCCGTTAAGCCCCAGCTCAAATGTTATCTGATTTAAAATAGTATGTCCCTGTCTTCTTAGCTGGTATTTGTATTTTCATATTCTGAATTTGTACAGTTTTTGTTATATATATTTTCACTAAAAGTCAACTTCATTCTTGAGAAATAATTTCAATTACTTATTATTGAATTATAACTCAAAAAACAATTATTGAGAGAAGATGAAATGGTGAATATACAAAATATTAGAGAATATAATCTTGATACATTGCCTTCTGCTCATCTAACAATGGCAAAATGGGATGGCCTAGGAAAATGCATATTTAACATGTATATTACATAATCATCCTCAAATATTAAAAGTAGTGAGTACTTGACAGGGCCCATATAGAATTTTATTCTTAACAAGAAATTATAAAAAGTATCTACAATTTAGATACGTATTTTACTAAAGTTCTCATTTGTCCTCTATACCAGTTCCTGGCCTGTGTTGTGATAGGTTGTTGGTTTTGGGAAAGTTCTACTTTTGCTATGATAATATTATTTACTTATAGCCACTTTTAAGGTACCCTGGATAAAATTAATTATTTAACTGAATTTATGGATTTTCTAAAACAGAACATGAATCCTATGTATTTAAAAATGTTTATATCATTAAATTTTCTTTAAACTGTAAAATACTGCTTAATCAATCAGAATGCTTGCTTTCATGTCAATGATTATACATAACTGTTACTATGGGTGTATTGACATATTCTGACAAATGTGTTTAAAGTGAACATTAGAGAAAATGCTGAGAAGAGAAAAAAAGTTAATTGCCCATATGGTTAAAAGTAACTTAAATGATACTCTAAATAACATATCCATGAGTCATCTTCCTCATAGAAAGGAAAACTAAACTATGTCTGAGTACTAATCTCATGTTTTTTTGACACAGGATGTTGCTGTGTTGCCCAGGCTGGCCTCAAACTCCTGGGCTCAAAAACTCTTCTCATCTTGGCCTCTCTAGTAGCTGAGCTTACAGTCATGTACCACTGCACATGCTTAAATTTGCTTTTGATAATATTCCTGAGGCTATTTTTCCTTGCAAAATTAGTATATATATATGTTCTTGCCTTCAGCAAATATGGAACAAATGCAGGGACACTTTACATATAGCATGAAAACAGGTGTTAATGCCTTCACAATGGTTCATCAACCTTCTGGAACTGAAAGATTTGTTTCTCTAGATACAACGTTGATTAAACTTTATTAAACCTGTTAAATTTAATTGTTGCTTGAGTGCTTTTGTAAGATGCTTGAAATGATATTTGACTGCATTTTAAAACTGTAATTGAAGAATAAAGAAAGACAAGCTAGTAAAAACTGAAAATGAATCATCCTGCTTTGAGGACAAGTTAAAAACTAGAACAGCATAATAACAACAAAACTTGAGCTGCCATTGACTGAAAGGATTAAAAGCACAATTGCAGGTCAGGAAACAATTATTTTGTCACTGCAATGGTTTAAGGGTCTTTAATGATTACTAACAAAGTAAAAACATATGCACAAATCAAATAATCTGCAATATGAAAAGGCTTAATAATCCATTGGTGAAAAATGTATGTATGCACACACACATACATATGCTTTTGCACACAAACACATGCACTTTTGCGCGCACACACACACACACATGCACAATGGGTCAGAAATTATGACCAGTTCAGAGTCTATTGAGAACAATATCTGTTGAGAAAGTATTCTTAATTCTTTGGTATTCATTAAGAAAAATTCTCAGATGTGCAAAAAAGCATCATTTATTGGACTGAATTTTATCTTCAGCATGAAGCAGATGTTTGAAGTTGAATATTGTCTGCTTTTTGTGTGTGTGTGTAAGACAGACAAATGAATGAAAATAGCTCTTCAGGAAAATCCATTTCCAAAATGCATTCATTAGAACTTTACTGAAGTGCAAGGAAAGAAGATGAAATGACAAGTCAGTTTGAACATAATATGGGTTTTAAAAAACTGTTTTCCACCTTGAGTAATTACTAGCTTAATTAAGCAATGCTCAATCTATTATTGTACCTAGAAAACTCTTGATTACATATTAAAATGAAATAACATTTTTAGAAGTACAAATTTTGAAATCTCAATTTGGAATTGAAGAATTTAGGAATATTCATACTCAAAGCCAAATTCTGTTAGATATTAAGAAAAAGAGAGAAAAGAAAAGAACGTATTTACTCATCACTGTAATCAAGCAAAAACTGTGCTTCAAACTCTGTCTTCATAAAAAAAGAAAACAGTTAAGTGGTATTTGGAAATTTGTTTAACCTTGTCAACCTTTTCTACAAATACGTAAAAAGGGATTTTTAATGCTTAATTTGTAGAGTTGATGTGATAAGTAAATTAAATAATTGCAGAGCGGTAGCACCTCTCTGAAAATAGATTCTCATTAAATGCCATTCCTATTCTTACTCCTTTTCAGAACCTAGAAACTTAGAGGATATCTTCTGCTTCCACTACTCACTAATATGGACATACTCTATTATCAAACAAACAATCTATTATCAAACAAAATATCTCAACCTGTATGATTCTTAAAAACTGTAACTTCCCTTTCTAAGCACAAAAGTCTGTCCTTTTTCTCTGTGTCTTTTATAGCCATTTAAATTGTCCTTTGGGTTATGGTTTATTAAAATAATACTTTGCAAAATATTGTCAGACTTCAAATAGTAAGTGTCAAGCATTGGCAAAAATATGAAAAAGAAAATTAAGACAACTCAGTGCCTGAATTAAACATAAGCACACATACACACACCTTTGCACAAACATACAGGCAAAATAGGTCAGAAATTGTGACCAGATCAGAGTTTAATGAGAAAAATATCCATTGAGAAAGTATGTTTAATTTGGGGGGATTCATTAAAAATAATTCCCAAATGTGCAAAATGAAATACTTTATAAGAAGAATATAATATAAAAATATGGGCAGTTACGTGTTTATCTCTTCAGTTTTCTACCCATGAGTAAATCTGGTAATGTACACACAATGCAATCCAATCAATTTTCTAGCACCTCAAATCATTCATGTTCAGCCTTCCAGAACAACCATTCTTCAATGTTATTGAAATATCTAGTTTTCCCACCTCTTTGTATTTTCTATTCATGTATCTCACAGCAATTATTATATTCCTTTAGGACATTCGCTTTATAGAAAGTTGAATTAGAAACTTTAACCTGCTTGTCCTTCTGGGTGAGCCTCGTAGTTCAAGATGGTTAATATTTATACTATGGTGAAACAAACTTAATTTGCTTCCCAGGCATCATATGGTCACTTAAAGAATATTTATTTAAAATCTATAATAAACAAAACATTTCAGGTTCTAAAGTTTTACAGCTAAGCAATGTAGGATGTTTTACCACTTACCTTGAACTTAGTGATTAACCTGATTAAAATTCATTTTTTTCAGTTTGAAAATGGAGCTAATAATACCTATATTGCTTAGTTTTCATGAGGATAAAAAGAGGCTATGTACATGAAAAACATCTGATAAGATGTGATATTTCTGCCATTATTAATATTAATCTAGGTATTTAAATCATAGGGCAGAAAATGTATGCTGAAATATACATACTAACAAGTAAACACAGTAACGTAATGTTTTTCTTATATTTTTAATGTTTTTTTTACCAGCTCACTCACTTTTTTCTCATCTGTGAATAAGTATTACAGTTATGCCTGTGTATAGTCTAATCATGTAATACTATTCTACCTTTTTCAGAAGAACAATTTCTGGAAAAAGAATGTAAAGTTTCAGGAATACTAACGGTTCTTGGGGCGTGGCATTACTCCCAGAAGTGCTACAGATAAACACCTGAACACCATCTCTTTCAAAACCAGTAGGTTTAAATAGAATTCTGTTTAGGTTTTTGAATTCTGACATATGTTAATCCCATTAAGAGTCTCTGCATGAAAGGGATGTTAGCAGAATTTTAACATGGTATTATCAGGTAACTTGTGACTTTTCAACAAATATTCTGTAAATATTCTAACCCTGGGAAGTTTTAAACCAATAAGAAACCATTAAACTATAGTTTGATTATTTGACATCAACCACTATGCATTATGGAGTCAGTAACATCTAATCTCTTTTCACAATTTACAGTCAGATATAATACAATATTATACATCATATTGATATAATACTTTACATTAAAATATTTTATTTACCATTCTTTTTATCTGCAAGTTGATCAAACAATAAAAATTATTTGAAAATAAATGTGGTTTAAAAAGTATTAAAATTTCAACTAATAAAGTTTTTTGTATTCTTGTCAACTGTTTATAATTTGTTTTGATATTTGTTAAACACGTTGTAAAAATAGTGTGATATAGAGATTTTTATATTAAAGCTCATGTCTTAAGGCTTTACTATTCAGAAGTCATACTCATAACTTCGATGTACAGAACCATAATCAACAAGGAAGCCTAAAACGTTGTCCATGCCTCAATGCATAGGACAAAGGTGGCTTAGGCTCACTGCTCCATCCTCATAGTAAGGTATCTATTTCATAACAATGGGGGATAATGTAATAAGTAAAGAGAAATACTGAGAAAGGAAGAAAGGGATTGAGGGAAGTGGAAAAAGGAGAGGAGGAAAACAAAATTGGGGGAAAAAACCTAGTCAATTCCATAGGGAGCATTTTCTTTGCCTAACCATTTTTCAAACAAAGAAGCAGACACAATTAGAAATACTGATTCTACAAAGGCAAATGATTACATTTCATGCTCAAGATACTGTGTTTGGTAATACTAATATTCTTTCTTTCTTAATGGGAGAGCTCCTGATTTGTGTGATGATGGAGGAGAATCTGCTAAAGGGTATATGGTGCCTCTTCCCTCTCTGTGCATCCGTGAGAGGCATTCCATATACCATTGCTTTATGGGATGGTACCAGCCAGCCTACTATGGTGTTAATTTAAATGACGTCTTGATGTCCTTTCAATATCACTATTGTAACACATCTAAACTTAAAAAATACAAAAATAATAATTGTATAATTTGTACGGATTCCATATTATTGGGGGACAAGGGAGATTAACACACAGTAGACAAAACATTGATGTGTGTCAATTCGAACAAATATAATTACAAGTTTAACTGGTTCCTCTTTTCAAAGCATATTATCCTTCAAGGAATGTGCTTGCAAGGCAGGCACCACTTGTGACAGCAATATGGGTAGCATATAACCCATTCTTGAGTTTATAATACTTCTCAATTAAACTGTGTTTCAAATCATGTACCACAGAAAGGAACAAGATTTTCGCCAGGCATAGTGGCTCATGCCTGTAATCCCAGCACTCTGGGAGGTTGAAGCAGGCAAATCACTTAAGGTCAGGAGTTCAAAACCAGCTAGGCCAACATGGTAAAACCTTATTTCTACGAAAAATAAATTATAAAAATTGCTGGGCAATAGTGGTGTGCATGTCTGTAATCCCAGCTACTCAGGAGGCTGAGGCAGGAGAATTTCTTGAGCCTAGGAGGCAGAGGTTGTAGTGAGCTGAGATGATGCCACTGCACTCCAGTCTGGGTGACAAAGTGAGAAAGGATCGAAAAAAAAAAAAGGAACAAGGTTTTCATGAGGTGGGAGTAACAGAAGACACTGTTCCTAAATATAATGTTCTTTAACCTCACAATAAAGCTATTTCCTCCACTACCTTTGTAGTAATCAAAACACAGGTAAATATGTTTATAAAAGGAAATTAAACTTGCTCACTGAAATTATAAAAATTCATCCAATTAAATTGAATTTGTTCAATTAAGTCATAGAATAGACTCACTGACTTTGAGTTAAGATGTAGAAAACACAAGTTTTCTGTAAACCTGAGTCATGCACAGTACAAAGTGAAGTATGAACACCCATCCATATATATTTGTGACCGACATCCACAAAAGTGTTTATGTGAATTCTTTAAATATACCCAAAGTATCTCACATTTAAAGTATCACTTTTATTTTAGTGTCTAAGTAGTAAATTATCTGAGCCAAACCCCATTCTACCTAATTTAGCAGGGGTGAATATACTCCTGGCACAATTTGCTCAATTCTAGCTTTTGTGCCACCACCATCAGGGTGTGTGGAGCATCACAGATTTCTATGTTCTTCCAGAAAGAAGCAGCTTCCCCCTCTCCTTCAACCAGGCACTGAGAAGATTAAATGAACAATCACCAGATAGGCTACCTTAACACTTATCCTCTAACTCTCTGCTTGGTTGCACCATCGTACTTTTTGAAAACTGTTGACTCAGAAGCCTAGTAAATTGAAGCAAAGGGTACAAATAGCAGAATAGCAGAAGATAAAGTAAAACATATTAATTATTATTACACAAGAAGCTTTTTTTTAACATGTATTTTTACTTTTTTTGACTAATTGTTCTCCTCACCATTTGGAATTTAGGTTTCTTTTTCAGTATGCTACCCACAAACATTGTACTGAAGGTCACTGAAGACTTTCTAAATATTAAATCCAATCTTTCTCCAGATCTCTTAATCTTTCTGAAATTTTTGACCTTACAACTATACCTCTGAAATTTTCTCCTCTCTGGATATCTATTGCACAGGATTATCCTATATCTAATGAATTGTCCTTTTCTTTTTTATCCTCTCACTTAGGACCCTGATTGATTTTATTGATTTTTACGAATCTCTGTCCATACTAATTTATTCCATACAATTATATCTAGCCCTGAACTCTTTCTGAAAGGTCAGTCACAAGTTGAAAATTCCAATTGGCTTCTGGAGTCAATATGTAAATATAGTACAGCCATTTCACTCTACTATTAACTATGTTTTAAGTCATTTTATGGAGTGCTTGTAGGGGTTGTATAAATAGCTGATGAATTTGGACAAAGGGTATATTGGAGTTCCTTGTACTATAGAAAATTTGTATGAGTTTGAAATTATATCAATCTAAAAAATTTACTGAAGCAAATAGATATCAATTGAATTTGCCCTCTTTTCTCTCATACATCTTTAGATTGTTTATTCTACTTCTCAACTTGGATTTGAGATTATCCTTGTTAAAAATCAAGAGTCTAACATTACACCGTTGGTTTCAAACCTAGGTGTTTCATTACAAGGAGTATGACCTTTGCTTATATATGAAATCTCAAATTATATTCTTTCTAGGAAATAAGGACATAGTACTTGTCTTACAGTGTTGTAAAGATTAATGGAGATAACCCTCATAAAATTGTTAGCATGGTGTCTAGTTTATAGCAAAAGAAAAAAAAAACGAGGATCAGAGTATAGAATTATTGACATTGTTGTTATATCTCCTGTACCATCATATCTAATCAATTGCCAAGTTTATAAATCTCAACTATTCAATCCCATTATTCTTTCCCTGGTATATTCACATTATATGGCTCTACTCTATGTTATTCCAAAGATTTTGTAACTCCCTGCCTTAAAACCATATTTTTCATAGCTGTTAAATTAATGGGCTTATACTACAATTCAAATTGTGTATTATATTTTGCTTATGACCTTATTTCCTTTTATTATGTCCAAAATGTTGTCAAGGCTTCAGTTTAGCCATTTTTGTCCTAATTCCCCTCCACACTAAAGTTTTCTTCTGTCCACATCCTTTCTGCAGGTATTACATAAGATCACATTAAGGCAAATATTGTTCAAGACAAACTGCTGAAGTTTCACTGGTTTAACACAGTAGTTTATTTATTGCTCATGGAAGCCCCAAACAGGTGTACCTGCATGGTAAGGCAACTCTCCTATACAAGGTAATTCAAGGACCCAGTCTCTTTCAGTCATGTGGTTCTGCCATTTTCAATTCATGAATTACAAGATTACCAAGCTCATCTGCATCAAGTCAGTGGAAAGAAAAAGAACATGGGCTGGGGGGAGGTTATGGCCTTGCCTTGGTGCTGTACACATCACTATGCTCTCATTCCATTGCTTACAACTGAGTCACATATTCACTGCTGACTTCAATAGAGTCTAGCAATATAACCTGTCTCTGTGTCCAGGGAGAAGAAGAAACATATCTTTTAAATACTCTCTGCCACACCACATTTCTTTTCTATGAAGCCTTTCATTTGCCTTCCAGGCAAATGACATGTGTGATATACAATAAGTAGACAGAAGCACAAACACAAACTTGCATTTCCAAATTTGCAGTTAGCTATTACAAGATGTCACTATTAAAATTTTGTCTTAAAAATGTTATTAAAGTAGATTGTAAAACGAGATTATGTGTTCTCTTCATGGAAAGAGAATGAATTATCTTCTGTATAGAACAGCATACGTATTCATACCAGATGGCAAAAGGATAAGTTAATTAATCTCTCAAGGTCCCTTATGACTTTCTAATTCTAATGATTTAAATGCTTTTGAAAAGGTATCTCTATTTTATTTTCTATTGTGACAATGAACAAAATTTGAGTTGGGCTCTTAAGCTTTCTGAATGTCAACACAAATGGTATTTTCATAAAGTAGATTTTTAAAACTTATATTATGTTACAGAATTAAAGAGAGCTAAATAAAATTAAAGAGGATACTCTCCCTGCATCTTATTACGGAGAAGTTAAATCTTATTGAAATTTAACAATTAAAATCTCATTGCCTAGATTTTGAAATTATGCTATGAAAACAGGCTATATTGCAAACCTATCCAGAAAATATAAAATATAATGGGCCCTTAACAGACAATGCTGTACTTGGTGTTTTCACTAGCTCCATAGATAGCTTTCCAGATGTTGCCAGGCAACAACAGCTCATATGAAGAGGTTTTTGTTCATAAGCTAAACCTTGTTGGTAATACAGTGAGGCTCAAGATTTTTACCACCTGTTCAGGTGGAATTAAAAGCAAAATAACTATAGTTATACTATCAAAGAAAAATCAATTTGCATATTTGTAATTAAAGTATATATGACAGTGACCTTAGTAGAGAGATCTATAATTGGAATGACAGGCTTCACGTTAGTAGTCTGAGTGCTTTCTATAATTTTTAAAAATTTACCATGACTATTGTGTACTTATATCTTAAAATTGTCTGGCTTGTTTAAGCACTTTAAAAACATATTATTCAGATGTCAGCTTGTTTATAGCATGGATTTTATCTTTTCATGTGCACATAAATTTAAGTGAAATCATCTCTACCCTGTGTTTAGCCTATCAACTTACTATTCTCTGTTACCAGCAGTTCTCTGTTATCTGGATTGTCTGGGACCATTATGTTTTCATTATTCAAGTATTCTGGTTCTAATATACATCATACCTGGATTAGTAATTGTCAAAGTACAGTTCTATGAAAATCACCTTAGTGTTGAAATTACAGTACCTGAAACAGCTACTTTTTATAGGAATACAGTATTACAGTTTCACTTAATTTAATCATCATGTATACAAACACTTAGAATATGCATGGCAATAATTCAGTGTCTTTCAAGTAACTGTCTTTTTCCTCAGGAAGCACATGATGTTTGGTTTTTACATAACATGATTCAAAACAGAGTGAAAACTGCAAAGAAAATATGTATATACAATGTAGAAAAATATTCATTCTCCAAAGAGATTCATCACAATGACATCCTTTACATTATTGCAGAGTCAAATCATGTTACCGGTTTTTGATGTTATAAAGACTCCATTATATTTTATGAAAATCCCTGTGTTACATAGTTTTCTCAGTTTTGTTTCTGCCTCTGTCCAAGTAATTTATTTTTAGATCAACGACTAGGTAGAAATTTTTCATTTTGCTGAGGGATATACTTTAATTTCTCAAACTCTGAGACAGGAGAGTCACTTTTTTGGTGAGTACAACTGTAAAATGAATGTCTCAACATTTATATCTCTATAATATATGGTTCTTATAGTTTAATACTTGTCATAGCTAATTTTAGGTGTCAACTTGCCTGTATTGAAGAATAACTAGAGAAGTGATGAAGTATTATCTGTAGGTGTGCCTGTGACAGTGTTTCCGAAGGAGATTGTCATGTGAGTCCGATTGAACTACGTGTGGAAGATCTACCATCCATGCAGGCAAACACCATCTAATTGGCTGGGTATCAAGATAGAGTAAAAACAGAGCAAAAGAGAGCTGTTCTCTCTCCCTCTGGAGCTGATTTACACTTTTTTTTTTTTTTTTGCCCCTGGGCATCAGAATTCCAGGTTATCTGGCTTCTGTGCTCCAGGACTCACTCCAATAGCCCCCATGGGTTCTCGGGCCTTCAGACTTGAATTGAACTACACTAACTGTATCCCAGGGTCTCCAGTTTCAGACAGCCTACCATGGGACTTCTCAGCCTCCGTAATGGCATGAGCCAGTTCCCCTAGTGAATACCCTTTCATATGTCTTATTGGTTCTCTCTCTCTAGAGAAAACCCTGACTAATGCAATACTCAAATCTATATAATCCACAACATCATCTATTAAGGAATTTATTATTATCTTCATGTCACAGCTGAATAGAGTGAGGAGACTTACATTGCAAAGGTGACAGAATTCACAATTTGTGACTATTATGAGTCTATTTGAAACCTCTACTTCTACTATGATGGAGTAGCTGGTATTTTACTAAAATTTCACTGGTTATATCTAAATATCTAAATGCAGAAACATAGAGTGAGAGAGAGGAAGAAGAGCAAGACCTAAGGGTACAGAATCCTAGAATGAGTTTGTATTTGTTTATTTGTGCTGTTGTAACAAATTACCAAAAATGAAGGACTTAAACAACACACAGTTACTATATTACAGATCTGGTTATTAGAAGTCTGAAAAGGGCTTTAAGACCATCATTCTCGCCAACTAACATAAGAACAGAAAACCAAACATCACATGTTCTCACTCATAAGTGGGAGTTGAATAATGAGAACTCACGGACACAGGGAAACATCACACACTGAGGCCTATCGGGGTGGGGGTATAGGGGAGGGATAGCATTAGGAGAAATACCTAATGTGGACGAGGTGAGGGATGCAGCAAACCACCATTGCACGTGTGTACCTATGTTAACAAGCCTGCATGTTGTTCTGCATGTGTACCCTAGAACTTAAGGTATAATAATTTTAAAAAACAGTGAAGAGAGTTCAGATGATAAGTTCTTACTCATGATATGAAAATAAATGTGTTAAATTTAATTTTTTTAAAAAAGATGCTAAAATCAAAATGTTGGCAGAGCTGCTTTCTTTCTGAAAGCTCTAGGGGACCATTCATTTCCTTACCTTGTCAAGCCTCTAGAAGCTTCCCACCTTCCTTAGCCAGGTATCACTAGCAATCACATCACTTCAAACTCTACTTCTGTCTTCACTCCTCCTGCTTAGACTCTGACACCTCTCCCTTCCTCTTAGGAGAACATGTGTGATTACATTCATCCCTTCCAGAAGGGTAGTCTCCCCATCTCAAGATCCTTAATTTATTCATATCTGCAAGTAGTTTTTGCCACATAAACACATTCACAGATTTCAGAAATTAAGGAATGGATATCTTTGGGTATCCAGTATTCTGCCTACCACAGAAGAAAAATGGCTTGAGATGAGGCTGCACACACCACTCCTTCTGTCTTGACATCTGACATTATGCAGCATGAACCACAGTCAGAATCTGGAGTCACAGTTGGTTGCATAGAGGATGAACAGAAAAAAGCAGGCTATGATCTCTAACACCATCTTTGGCTGGGTAGACAAATCTGATTTCTGGGCTACCAAGGAAGCCAGAATCAATGTCATAGAGAAAAGACACTCTAGAGAAACAGCCTCAATATTCTGCATACAATTTCCTCTCAAGACATAAAATGACTTCTTGTCTGTGTTTGTGTAGATTAAGAAGCCAATTAATTAGACAAAAGTGAAACAGAATGCAAATGGCAAAAAAAAAGTTAAAAACTATTATAGACAGACCCTAAGGTTGCCCCTCAACCATAATTCCAAGGTTTGGTCTTCATGATCTTGTAAAATTCTTCCTTTATCCTTTGAATGTGGGTGAGACCTATGACTTTCTCTACATAATAGAATCTGATTACGGTGATATGATATCACTGTTATAGTTATTTTACATTAGACTTTGTCTTATTAAGGGACTCACTTTGGAGACTCCCTTGCTGGCTTAATGAAGTAAGTGGTCACGTGGAGTTTCCAACATGATAAGTAACTATGACCAACTTCTAGGAACTATAGGATGATATTAGGAACTGAGAGAGTCCACCAAGCAGCAGGTACCAAGAAACTGAGCTCCTAGTTAAATGGCCACAAGGAAATAAATTCTGTTAGCAACATAAATGAGCACATAGAAAATTATTTTGTAAATTTTCAGTAATGTTCTCTTTCTTTCTTCTTTCTTCTTCGCTTCCTCCCTCCTTTCTTCCCTCACTCCCTCCCTCCCTTTTTTTCTTCTTTCCTTCCTTCCTTTTCTTCCTTTCTTTTTCTCTCTTTCTTTCTCTTTCTTGCTTTTTTTTTTCTGGAGTCCTGTTCTGTTGCCCAGGCTGTAGTACAGTGGCACAATCTCAGCTCCTTGCAACCTCTGCCTCCTGAGTTTAAGCAATTCTTCTGCCTCTGTCTCTGAGTAGCTGAGATTACAGGCACATGTCACCACATCAGGTTAATTTTTGCATTTTGAGTAAAGACTGGTTTTCACCATGTTGGCCAGGCTGGTCTGAAACTCCTGACCTCTGGTAATCTGCCTATTTCAACCTCCCAAATTGTTGAGATTATAGGTGTGAGCCAAGGTGCCTGGTCTTAATGTCCATTTTCTGCATAAGGGATTTGTTTTGTCTGTAGAACAACCCCACAAAGTAATCATTATCATCTTAATTTCAACAGAAAGAAATATGAGACCACCAAATTTTTAGATAAATTTCCCATTAACCACACAACTATTAATTTAAGAGCTAAGATTTTAATCTAACTCTTTTAGATTCCTAAGTCTGTGTTCAATGAATTTTCCCTTTATCCCAAAGAGAAAAATTGCTCAGCATAGTGGTACATGCCTATCTATGGTCTGAGCTACTCAGGAGGTTGAGGTGGGATAATAGCTTGAACCCAGAAGTTTGCAACATAGTAGGACTCTAACTCTACAATAAACAAAGAAAAAGAAAAATTATACCAAGAGAGGCCCACAAAGCTTTTTATTATTTATCCTTAAACGTCTCAGGAAGTTATTTCTTGGGCATTCTATTGGTGAAACAAGCCATTGACAACAGTGAGGATTCAAAAGAATGGCGGGGATAGACGTCACCTGTTGATGGAGTAATTGAAAGAAAAAGGGTAAACAGGTCAATGACCTTCATCATGAAGACAGGCTACCACATCCTCTATCTTCTGGTTGACTGTGATCAGTGGAAAGTAAAAACTAGAAACTTGAAGAGAAAAGAGAATAAAATATTTCTATTCAACTCATCATTATCTCTTTGGTCACAGATTGACAATAGCTGTTTCCTTCTGACGTTTTTTATTTCCCCATTTAGATACCTTCTCTACTGAAGCTAAAAGTCTTCCTGGGGTCTTTCAATTTCTCTATCTCCTTGACCCTTTTTTCCTAAATGGTGCTAAAATGTTTCAACTGTTGCTAAACCCTGGGATTGGTCAAGTTTACAGTTACAAGTGTAGTGAGGTTGGAATAATCACTACCCTTTTTGCTTTTCCTAGCCATATCTATAGATCTCTGGAACTTGCACACATTTATATCTACACATTTATGAATGTGAGGATTTGCAAAATATGAAAGAGGACTTATATTGGCATTGAAAAAAACAGCAAAATTATAATAATGCAGAGAAAAATTTAATTGTGGAACAGCTATATATAGAGAATAAAGATAAAATTTTAATTAGATAAGACACACCTCTGAAGTCATGTGTCACTAACTAAAATATGCATTCAGCATGAAGATAGTAGAGCCCAGTCAATTTTAGAAAGGGTATATTCTGTACATTTTCTTATCAAATAAGGTTTTGTATTGAGTGCATCACCTTATACAATAGGAATCAGATGGACAACAATAACTGGAACAGCTTGAGTTAAAGACAAATTTTATCCACAGAGATATAAAAACTGGTAGAACATGCCACTTGTTTAGATTACTATTGTGGCAAAACAAATCACCTCAAAATGTAGTAGCTGGAAACAACTATTTTATCTTGCTCACTGGTGGGTGTCGAATCCTGGGTTGGATTGACTGGGTGGTTCTTCCTTGGACTTCATGTTTCAGATGTTGGATGAAGCTACAGTTATCTGAAAGCTCAAGTGGGCTGGGTTCCAAGATGGCCCACTCAAGTGGCTGGCAGCTGAGGCTAGATGAGAGCTGAGAACTCAATTGGAGCTATTTAACAGATCATCTACACATGACCTCTCCAGCATAGTGATCTCATGGTAGTCGGCATTCTTAGATGGTTGACAGCATTTCCTAGAAAGAACATCACAAGAGAATCAATCAGGTAGAAGCTACATGACCTTGAACATTGGCCTTGAAAGTCAAAAAATCTTAGTTCAATCGTATTATATTGGTTTAAACATTGTCAAGGGCACCCAGAATCAATGAGCATAGAATCAATGCAGCCCCCTGAAAAAGGAAGAATGTCAAACACAGAACTGCTATAAACTAAAGGAGCAAGGCCAAGAGTTATATGTGTTTAGATCATTCACTATGAGAATGTACTCCTTGAAGAAGTTCACAGAAAATAAAAGCCATGAGAGGATAAATATGTGAAGATTTGGGTTTCAGAAAGTCACTGTACATACCTTAGTTTTATGACACCAGATTTTAGTTGCATGATAATGTTAAGCTACTGAGTTTAGAAAAAAAACGCCTTTTGAATTTCAAAAACAAATTCCCTTACCATTTTTATTTACATATTAGTTACTATCGCAAGGTAAAAAATTAGTCGAAAATGAATTGTTTTAAACAATACTATTTATTATGTCTGTTTCTGTGGTCAGGAACCTGGGTACAGTTTAGTTAAGGCTTATGGCTCAGGATCTTTCACAAAGTGTCAGCCTGTGCTAAAGTAATTTCAAGGCTCCCTTGGGGAGAATCCACTTCCAAACTTGCTTATGTGGCTGCCAGCAGGATTCAGTATCTTCAAGCCTTTGGAGTAAGTGTTCCTTACTAGCTTTTGACTTGAGGCTACCCTCACATCCTTGTCTCATGGGAATCTCTAGAAGGCAGCCTGCAACATGGCAACTTGCTTCCTCAGTGCTACCAAGCCAGAAGAGCCAAAGCAAGTCTTTTATAACTTGCTGTGGAAGTGACACCCCATCGCTTCTGCCATAATTTTTTTTTATTTTCATGAGGGGCAAATCAGTAGGTCTAGTCCACACTCTACAGGAAGGAATTGCACAAGGGCATGAGTCCCTGGAAATAGAGAACACTGTGAGTCAGCTTAAAAGCTGCTATCAGAATTTGCATTTAATTTCATTTCAATAATATTTCCATGTTTTATTTGTATGCTCTTTGTTTTTGGTTTTAACTGAAAGTTATATCTTAATCGGTCTTACCTTCTTTTGTTTCATTTCTCTTTTATGGCACTTTCTTTTTGCTTTCGTATTTTGCTTTTCTTATTAATCATTTAAAATTATCACATTTCTGTTAATGGTTTAACTTGTTTTATTTTTTTCATTATTTTATTGTTAACTTCATTTTTTTTTTACTAAAAATTAGTTATATTTTCCCTGGTATTTTCTTCTGTTAGCTTTTGAAAAGGCCAGGCAAGATGGTATAGCTACTTTGGAATACAGTGTGGCAGTTTCTTTTAAAACAAAACCTATTCTTGCCATATCATCTATCATGCTTCTTGGTATTTACACGAGGGAGTTGAAAACTTATGTGCACACAAAACCTGCACATGGATGTTATCAAGGCTTTAACATAATTGCTAAATCTTGGAGGCAACCAAGACATCCCTCAGTAAGTGAATGAGATAAATAACTACGAGACATCAAATCAATGGAATTTATTCAGCAGTTGAAATAAGTGAACTATCAAGCCATAAAAAGACCTAGAGGAAACAAATGTATATTAATTACTAAGTGACAGAAACCAATCTGAAAGTGTGTCATATTGTATGATTCCAACTTTATGACATTCTGGAAAAAGGCAAAGCTATGGAAACAATAAAAAGGTGAGTAGTTGTCAAGGTTTATTGGGGAGGGAGGGATAATAGAGCAAAGAGGATTTATAGGGCAGTGAAAATATTCTGTATGATAGTATTATACTGGATACATGTCATTATAAATTTGTTCAAACCTAAAGCATGTACAACACCATGAGCGAAACCTGATGTATACTGTAAACTTTGGATAATAATGATGTGTCATTTTGTGTTTATCAATTGTACCACCCTGGTAGAGAATGTTAATAATGGGGGAGGCTGTGCATTGGAGGGGACAGAGGTATATGGGAAATACACCTCCCACCCACTTTTGCTGTGAACCTAGAACTCCTCTAAAAATCGCCTTTAAAAAAAAAAGTCAGGCAAGAAGCACAGTGAAGTGATGGACATTTGTGAGCAGTTTGCCTAACTTTAGTGGGCATTAAAAAAAATGGGCATATAAGAGAATATGTTAGTTCTACATGGTCCTTTTATATTCCCTTATTTTGGTTTCTTTCACATCTTCCAAATATATCTACCTCTCTTTTTTGAGTTGTTAAATAAGCTTTTATTAATATTTGAATCAATGAGTATCTTCTGAATGCTACCGAAAAAGTTGATTTTCCTCAAATCAATTAATCTTTTCTATGTAACTTATTTTAAAATGTCCATTTGAAATATAATGGATTATTCCATCATTTTGTGAGAAGTTAAGTCACAGAAATTCTTGGTATTTTCTCTATAATATTGCTAAACTTGGGGCATGACATATAATCATTGGTCCACATCAGAAGAGATAATGTCGGTAGAACAAGAGTAGGTAGTTTGATTTAGGCAAAGACCAATGTCTTGTTGTAACAAATCACCAATGTTTTGTTGTAATAAAAATCCTGAGTTTACATCTGTATTGGTGCCATCTTCCCCAAAGTTGTCTTTCTATATTCACGCCTGTCATCTTACAAAAATGCAAATCTATCAGGTCAACTCTTCCTGCCATTAAATATTTATGTAGTTTTTTTACTGCTTTTAAGGAAGTAACCACATTCCTTGGCATATTTTTGCAACCTACCATGATATAGCCCCATGTCATATAGCCTCACTCCAGAACATCAATCCAATTGTATTGGATTGTCACGTATACACACTTTATAACCTCTTTTTTAATGCTCAAAATTGTATTGTATTGTCAGGTGTACACAATTTACAACTCCTTTTTAGTGCTTAAAATTGTTTTCAACTAAAAATGTTTGTAGCTAATTATTTAAATTTTATTTCTCAATGAACTCTAACTTCTCTGAGAAAGTAGCATTATCCACTCAGTTCACTGCTATGAAATAATGTCAGGAATAATGTTTTGCAAGCAGGTGACATTCAATAAATATCTGTTTTACTAATGAAAAATAAAGAACCTCTATTTGCAGACGAAATGATTGTATATTTAGAAGACCCCGTCGTCTCAGTGCAAAATCTGCTTAAGCTGATAAGCAACTTCAGCAAAGTCTCAGGATACAAAATCAATGTGCAGAAGTCACAAGCATTCCTATACACCAATAACAGAGAAACAGAAAGCCAAATCAAATCATGAGTTAACTGCCATTCGCAATTGCTACAAAGAGAATAAAATACCTAGGAATACAACTAACAAATGATGTAAAAGACCTCTTCAAGGAGAACTACAAACCACTGCTCAAGGAAATAAGAGGACACAAACAGACAGAAAAATATTCCATGCTCCTAGTTAGGAAGAATCAATACCATGAAAATGGCCATACTGCCCGAAGTAATTTATAGATTCAATGCTATCCCATCAAGCTACCATTGACCTCCTTCACAGAACTGGAAAAAGCACTTTAAACTTCACATGGAACCAAAAGGGAGCTTGCATAGCCAAGACAATCCTAAGAAAAAAGAACAAAGCTGGAGGTATCACGTTACCTGACTTCAAACTATACTATAAGGCTACTGTAATCAAAACATCATGGTACTGGTACCAAAACAGAGATATAGACCAATGGAACAGAATAGAGGTCTCAAAAGTAACACCACACATCTACAACCATCTGATCTTTGACAAACCTCACAAAAACAAGCAATGGGAAAAGCATTCCCTGTTTAATAAATGGGGTTGGGAAAACTGGCTAACCATGCGCAGAAAGCAGAAACTGGACCCCTTCCTGACACCTTACACTAAAATTAACTCCAGATGGATTAAAGATTTAAACGTAAGACCTAACACCATAAAAAACCCAGAAGAAACCATTCAGGACATAGGCATAGGCAAGGACTTCATGACTAAAATATCAAAAGCAATGGCAACAAAAGCCAAAATAGACAAGAGGGATCTAATTAAACTTAAGAGTTTCTGCACAGCAAAAGAATCAATCATTAGAGTGAACTGGCAACGAACAGGATAGGAAAATATGCTTGCAATCTACCCATCTGACAAAGGGCTAATATCCAGAATCTGCAAAGAACTAAAGCAGATTTGCATTATGTATTTAGCTCATCCGTATCTTTCTAGGGCTCATAATTTCTTTCTTTCACTGTATCTGTATTTTGTGGGTATATCATACAATCTATCCATTGACTCATTCACTTATTGAAAGATAACTTGTTATTTCATGGTTTTGGTCATTATCAATAAAGTCCTTATCGATGTTTGTGTGCAGGTTTTTCTGTTGACATGCATCACCAAATCAGTTGGGTAAACATTTAAGAACATATTTTATACCTTTATGTGGTTTGTCTTAATTTTTGAATCAGTATCTAAATATTTTCAAAATCTGGTTGTTCATTGCTTTTCCATAGCTCCATCCACTGTGTTTAAAACCAGCAGTGCAACATTCAAATTTCTCTCCTGATCTCTAATTTCTGCTTCTATCATCATGTTGCCATCTCGAACTGAACCTCCTGCCTCCTCATATGGACCTTTGTGACTGCATTGCTCCTATTCAGATAAACTAGTATAATTTTCTTATCTCAAATCATTAAATGCATAACAACATCAATGCCCCTTTTGTCATGTAAGGTGACATAAAACGTTTTAGTTGTTAGGACGTAGGTATCACTGTGCAACCATTATTATGTCTATCAAATCTTGTATCTTGTGACCTCCCTCTATTCCCTTGTAGGTTGTAGAAGAGTTTTGCTCTTGTCAATCCTTTAGGAATTTATACATAGATATCATGTTATCTTTTCCCATCCTGTATACTTTTTATTTTTATTTTTTTCCTGTTTGTTTATTTATTTATTTATTTATTTATTTATTTATTTTGAGAAGGAGTTTCGCTGGTTACCCAGGCTGGAGTGCAATGGCACGTTCTCGGCTCACTGCAACCTCCGCCTCCTGGGTTCAGGTAATTCTCCTGCCTCAGCCTCCAGAGTAGCTGGGATTAAAAGCACACAACATCATGCCCAGCTAATTTTTTGTATTTTTAGTAGAGACGGGGTTTCACCATGTTGACCAGGATGGTCTCGATCTCTTGACCTCGTGATTCACCCACCTCGGCCTCCCAAAGTGCTGGGATTACAGGCTTGAGCCACCGAGCCCGGCCCTGTATACTTTTTATTATCTACTGTGCTAGCCAGTAATAATAACAAGCCAATGTTGAACAAAACTGGCTAGAGAGAATATCCTTACCTTGTTCAAATTGAGTTGGAAACTATCCAGTTTCACACTAGTAAGTATGATATTAGCGGTAGGTTTCTTGCAGCTGTTCTTTATCAAATTGAAGGAGTTCCCTTGTATTGCAAATGTGCTGGAGAGGAGAAAACTCTGCTACTATACTAGCTTTGAAGATGTAGGGAGTGGCCCTACGCAGGGGAATGCGGACTGCTATGGAAAGTTGAAAAAGGCAAAAAACCAGGATCTCCCCTGTGGTGTCTAGGACTCAAGAAGGAAGACAGCTTTGAAGAATCATTTAAAACTTCTGACATCTACAATGGTAAAGGAACAAATTTATGTTGCTTTATATCACTAAGTTTCTGGAAACAATACAAGAGGAATAGAAAGGTAATCATTATTATTTCTTATTTTTTATCTTTAGCAAATTCAGAGCTATTGGATTACCTCTATTTTTTTTTTTTTGAGACGGAGTTTTGCTTTTGTTATCCAGGCTGGAGTGCAATGGCGCGATCTCGGCTCACCACAACCTCCGCTTCCTGGGTTCAGGCAATTCTCCTGCCTCAGCCTCCTGAGTAGCTGGGATTACAGGCACGCGCCACCATGCCCAGCTAATTTTTTGTATCTTTAGTAGAGACGGGGACCAGGATGGTCTCGATCTCTTGACCTCGTGATCCACCCGCCTCGGCCTCCCAAAGTGCTGGGATTACAGGCTTGAGCCACCGCACCCGGCAACCTCTATTTTTTAATTTTGGTACTTCTTGTCTTTCATGTATTTCACCTGTTTTCAATTTTGTGGAAATAAAAGCATCCATCTTATTCTTTTATTATCCCTTTCATATCTATGGATTTACTAATGATGATACCTCTTTTATTTCTGATATTGGTAATTTATATGCTCTCACTTTTTTTCTTGGTTAACCTGGCTTGAAGTATATCAATTAATCTTTACAAGAATCTGTTTTTGTTTTCATTGATTTTCTCTTTTTTTTTGTTGTTGTTCCCAATTTTATTAATTTCCATTCCATTTTTTTGTTTGTTTCTTTTCTTTTGCTTGCTTTAAGCTTGAATTTCCCTTCTTTTTCTAGTCTCCTAACATGGAGGTTTAGGTTATTGTTATTAAATCTAGAGGCAAGACGGAAGGATAGGGACAAGGACTGAAAAACTAACTCTTGAGTACTATGCTCAGGACCTGGGTGACAGGATTATTCATACTCAAAACCTCAGCTTCACACAATTTACAGAGGTAACATACCTGCACAAGTACCCACTGAATCTAAAAGTTGCCTAAATAAATGCATCTTTCTTCTCTGATAATACATGCTTTTCATGTGACACATTTCCCATTAAGCAGCATTTGCACTGTATCCAAGCATTTTGAAAAGTTGAATTTTTATTTTCATTTAGTCCTAACTTTTTTAATTTCTCTTGAGACTTCTATGATTTATATGCTATTTAAAAATATGTTAGGCTACCCATCTATCTTTATGTTATTGATCTCTAGAGTAATTCTACTGTGTTGAAGAACATACTTTGTATGTTATCTGTTACGTTTAACTTGTTAAGGTGTGCTCTATAGCCCAGATTGCAGTCTGTCTTGGTGGATGTTCCATGAGAGCTTGAGAAAATGGTTTATTCTGCTCTTGTTTGTGGTATTCTACAAAATGTCAATTAGATAAAGTTGGTTGATAGTGCTGTTAAAATGGGTTATACTCTTACTGATTAATCACTTACTGAAAGAAGGTGATTGAAGCCCCCACCTGTAATGGAATCTTATGTTTCTTTTCGCAGTTTTATCAGTTTCTGCCTCACATATTTTGACATTCGATTTTTTGGTGCAAACACATTAAGGATTATTATGCCATCTTAGAGTACTGACAACTTTATCATTTTATAATGACCTTTTTATCCTTGTTAATTTTCCTTGTTTTGAATTCAGCTTTATTGGAAACTAACATGGCTACTTGGTCTAGTTTGAATGTGGTATATCTTTCCAGATGCATTTTCTTTAAGCTATCAAGGTCTCTATACTTAAAATGAGATGTTGTAGAAAACATATAGTTGCCTTAATTTATATTCACTCTGACAATCTATCTCTGTTTTGCAATTGATATATTTAGACCTTTCACATATAAAGCAACTATGGGCATAGTTGGATAATATCCATAACACATGTAACTGTTTTTACTCATGGCACTTTAGAAATGTTTCTCTTTTTCAGCATTATCTTATTTTAATTGAATATTTTAAATACTTCTTTTTTATTTCATTTCTTGGCATTTAAATTATATTTTTTTATGTTTAACTGTTTTCTATAGAGTTTGTAATACACATTTTTAACTAATCTAAACCTATCTTCAAATAACACTCGGACATTTCACAAATAGTGCAGATAACTTTTAAGAGAGTATTCCAGATTCCTCACTCTTATTGTTTATGATATTACTGCCATTCATTTTACTTACTCATGTGCTTTTGTCACTCAAAACATTGTTGATAGTATATTTTAAAACAGTTTCCATATAGAATTAAGAATAAGAAAAAACTTTATTTTTCTTTATTTCTTCACTTACAGTCTTTCTTTATTTAGATCCAAGTTCCTCACCTATATAATTTTTATTCTACCTGAGGGTTTTAAATATTTCTTATGTGGCAGGTCTAATGAGAATGAGTTGTCTCTGTTTTTGCTTATTTGAGAACAGTTTTATTTCTTTCATTGTGAAGAGTAACTTCATTTTATATAAAATTCCCAATGTTATTTTTTCTTTCAAGGCTTTAAATATTGTACTCCACTTTCTTCTTGATAGCATGACTTCTCAGAAAAAAATCTGTTATTTTTACCCTTTTATTCATTAGGTATGGTATCTCACACCTCCAACTTTGAATCCTTTAAATATTTTTTCTCCTATCTCAGACTGAGTTGTATCCCTCTAAAATGTATATGTTGAATCCCTAAGTCCCAGGGTGATGGTATTTGGAGATGGAGCTTTTGAGAGATAATTAGGTTTAGATGAGGTCATGTAGGTGGGATCTTTACAATGGTATTATTACCTTTCCTAGAAAAAAACAACAGAAAACTTGCCGTGTCTCTCTACTATGGAGGACACAGCACGAAGGTAACCAAATTCTAACAGCCAGGAAGATAGCCCTCACCAGAATCTCACCTCACTGGAACCCTGAACCCAGAATCTCATCTCACTGGAACCCTGAACTTGGACTTCCAACCTCTCAAACTGTGAGAAACAAATTACCACCCAGTCTATGGTATTTGTTACAGTAGCCTGAGATTAAGATATATGAATAGGTATAGGATTTTCTTAAAGCATATCCTGCATGAATTTCTATAAAATTCCTGATTCTTTGGTCTTGTCTTTGATGTTAATTTTGAAAAATTCCCAGCCATTTTCACTTACTATATCACTTTTCTTCCTCTCTCTTCTCCTTTGGGGAACACCATTACATATATGATAAGCCTCCTGAACTTGCCCCACACATCTTGGATGTTCTTTCTGGATTTTAATTTATTTTATATCTTTGTATTTCAGTTTGACAAGTTTCTATTTAACTATTATCAAGTTCACTAATTTTTTATTGGCTTTGTTCAGTCTAATAATAGTGCATCAATATTGTTTTCAATAGTTTATGTCCTCTTCTCTTTTACAGTGTTTTTGATTTCTATAAATTCTGTTTGAATTCTCTTAGATTTATCATCTCTGTTTACATTACCCATGTTATTGAATTTTGCCTTTCTTTCTGTTAGAACCCTTAACATGTTAATCACAGTTATTTTAAATTTTCATCTGATAAATCCATCATTTCTGTTATATCTGAGTCGCTTCTGATCACTGGATTTTCTTGTCAGACTATATTTTGCCTTTTGCATGGTGTGGAACTTTTTGTTAAAACTTGAGCACTGTGTATTGAGTAATGGGCAAATAAAGAAAATAGACTTTTACTATAAAATTTTACATTAACTTGGCTAAGAGTTACACTATAGTTAATGTTTGCTATAGCTTCAGAGAGGCTTCAATTTCCTCAGGTGTCCCTGTTTTTGTTTCCCCTATCCTTCTAGTTTTCTCTAATAACTCCCACATAAGTCTGCTTCTTGTAGTTATGGCCCTTGATATCTCCTGTAATTATGCTGAGACCCTATTAAGGCAGTGTTAAAGCATGGGGGAGGAGAAAAACTCTGTTATTTTGTGATAAAAATCTCAGTATTTACATGGACTTATGACCCCCGATTATGACCTATATAATGGCTTCTTATCTTTTATCATCCTTAGCTGAGACAGGCAGGCTATGAAGTGCTGGACAGAAAAAAGACAGATTCATTGTTGTAGGGGCACCAGATATTTGATAGATGTAGATAAACATAAATAAAGGGTGGAGTTTTCAATAATTGTGTTGGGGGCTTTGTAGCTATTAGCTTCCTATGGCTGCAGTAAGAAATTACCATAAATTTGTTCACTTACAACAACAGAAATTTATTGTCTCTCATTCTGGAGGTGGGAAGGTGCTGGCAGGGTCACACCTCCTCTGACGGTGTTACTGGAAAGGGGTCTGATGCACATCCCAAGACAGAGTTCTTGGATCTCGTGCAAGAAAGAGCTCTGGATGAGTCCATAGAGTAAAGTGAAAAAAAGAGTGGCTCTTCCATAGGCAGAGCAGTGGCATGGGCTGCTCCACTGAGTATTTTAGTTATTTCTTGATTGTATGCTAAACAAGAGGTGGCTTATTCATGAGTGTTCTAGGAAAGGAGTGGGGATTTACCTGAACTAAGGGTTCCTGTCTCATTTAGACCATAAAAAGTAACTTCTAGAAATTGCTATGGTGTTTCTAAACTGTCGTGGTGCTGGTGAGAGTGTCTTTTTAGCATGCCAATGCATTATAATTAGCATAAGCTGAGCAGTGAAGACAGCCAGAGGTCACTGTCATCACCATCTTGGTTTTCATGGGTTTTGGCTGGCTTCTTTACCACATCCTGTTTTATCAGCAGACTTTGTGACCTGTGTCTTATGCCAATCTCCTATCTCATACTGTGACTAAGAATGCCTAACATCTTGGGAATGCAGCCCAGTGAGTCTCAGCTTTACCACCCAGCTCTTATTTAAGATGAATTCAGTCTGGTCCAAACATCTCTGACACAGAGTTTAATGGAAGAATATTTCTGTTCCTCTAGTATTCCAGTTTCTGATGGCGACAGGTGTTGTCTGAGTGAGGTAGCATAACTCTAATTTCTGCTTCCTTCTTCTTATAGCATTCCGCTCTGTGTGTCTTCTCCCCTTCTCATTTCTTATAGAGATACTTGCTATTGAATTCAAGCATCAGACTAATCCAGAATCATCTAATCTCTTGATCCTTAATTATATGTGCAAATACCTTTTCTCCAATAAAGTCATATTCATAAGTTCTAGGGATTAGTATTTGCACATATCTTTTTGGGGGAGCCACCATTCTACCCACTGTAATATCAACATAGAAAAGAAAATTATTTTTTGCTTCATACTGTATTTCACCTGAATGTGAAAAGGAAAGTATACGTATTGAATTATATTGTAAGATAAGCTTTTTAAAACATCAGAATATGAAAGAATTTACTAAATAATATTCATAAGGTAAAATATATAAACACAATCCCGATACATTTGAGTACATTATAATTAAAAGTTTTGTTTATTAAAGAATACTGTAAAACATGAAAAAACTTAAGTCTATGTCCATAAAACACAAGTAAGTACAACAGATAAATAGGAAAATTATAAACAATTAAAACTAACAGCATGTAAAACTTATGAATAGATTTCTGACAGAGGAGAAATTACAAATGGCCTATAAGCATATTAAATATTGTCAAATTCATTAGCAACCAGAAAAGCACACTTGAAAACTGCAAGGTAGTATCACTGTACAACTATTAGATTTGCAAAATAAAAGCTCTGAAAATGCTGAGTCTGTCTTGATATGGGGCTACGTAAATTTTCATGCAGTGTTAGTGTGAGTAGAAATTCATGTAATCTCTTGGGAACACATTTTGGTATCACCTACAAATATGATTAAGTACCCTTTTATTTACTATTCTCTTTCAGATCTAGTGGTAGTAAAAAAAAAAATTCCATAAAGCAGAGCAGCTGAAAAGAAGAATCTACAATATGATTTACTCACCTATTAAAAAAAAAAAATTGAAGGCTCTGTGTCTACACATTGACCTACGGAGGTGGTTCAAAACTCAAGGACATCCCACTTGGGGAATTCTATTTCTACACAAATGAGGTGATCTGAATCCAGTTAGGGATCTGCAACACCTCACAGAAGAGAATATAAATCAAGCTTTATTTAAAATATTATATATATTAATTACTAAATTTCATTCCTTTCTCTCCCAAGTCCTTCATTCTCTTCCATGTTTATCATTAGCTAAGTTGCAAAAAAAGTGAATACAATGTATATATATTTAGCCTTCATCTCTACATTGAACAGAAAAGAAAAACTGACCTTCTTTTCAGTGAAAACAATATCAAATTCTCCATATTACATCAGAGTTAATGAACTATAAACACAAGCCCATCAAAACATGTACAAAGCTAAAAGAATCAGTAACTACCTAAATACATGTAACCAACATGTAAAGGGCGAAGTTCAAAACCTAGAAAAAATATAGCTTATGGAATAAAAGGAAATTTGTCACAATTTTTTATATCTTAGAAGAAATTAACAAATGTTAAATATAACATTAACAAGTGTTAAAATAATATAATAAATTTAATATAAATGTTAAAGATAATGTAATATAACAAGTGTTATAGAAAATAAAAAAATAAAGACCTAATAATGAAATAGACAAAAGCTTATTGTGAATTAATAAACATAACAGGAGTGAACTGAATAGGCACCATTAAAATTAAGTTGTTACCAAAAAAAGATGGCTTAGAGTAATCACAACATGCTGAATAAAGTTGTATTAAGAGTAATTAGAAACGGACTGAAACACATAAAATAAAAAGCCATATAGTGTATGTCTCTAAATGTGCAAATAATAAAAAAATCAATTCATAACATTAAAAATATATAGTCAATGCATTAATTCTATAAAGTTTTCCTAGCTGAAAATATTACTGAATCTCATGCAAGACAGATTGTATAGTACATTGACAAATGGGATCTAATTAAACTTCAGAGCTTCTGTACAGTAAAAGACAGAGTCATTAGAGTGAACTGGCAACCAACAGAATAGGAAAAAAATGTATGCAATCTACACTTCTGACAAAGGGCTGATATCCAGAATCAACAAAGAACTAAAACAGATTTAAAAGAAAAAACAAACAACCCCATTCAAAAGTGGGCAAAGGATATGAACACTTTTCAAAAGAAGACATACATGAGGCCGACAAACATATGAAAAAATGCTCATCATCACTGGTCATTAGAGAAATGCAAATCAAAACCACATTGAGATACCATCTCACGCCAGGTAGAGTGGCGATCATTAAAAAATCTGGAGAAAACAGATGCTGGAGAGGATGTGGAGAAATAGGAACACTCTTACACTGTTGGTTGGAGTGTAAACTAGTTCCTCCAGGACCTAGAAATAGAAATCCCATTTGACCCACCAATCCCACTACTGGGTATATGTCCAAAGGATTATAAATCATTCTACTATAGAGACACATGCACACATATGTTCACTGTGGCACTGTTTACAATAGCAAAGACCTGGAACCAACCCAAATGCCCATTGATGATAGACTGGACAAGGAAAATGTGGCACATATACATGGAGTACTATGCAACCATAAAAAACAATGAGTTCGTGTCCTTTGTAGGGACATGGATGAATCTGGAAACCATCATTCTCAGCAAAATGACATAAGAACGGAAAAACAAACACCACATGTTCTCACTTTTATTGAACAATAAGAACACATGAACACAGGGAGGGGAGCATCACACCCTGGGATCTGTTGCAGGGGAATAGGGGAAGAACAGTCAGGCGGTAAGGAGGTTGGGGAGGCATAACAGGGGGAGAAATGCCCAATATAGGTGACGGGGGAATAGAGACAGAAAACCACATTGCCATGTATGTACCTATGCAACAATCCTGCATGTTTTGCACATGTACCCCAGAACCTAAAGTGCAATAAAATATAAAAATAATAATAATAATAAAATTCTGAAGAAAAAAGTTAAAAAGTTATGTAACATCATTAATTTATTTGATTTTCTAATTAAGAAAATAATTCTTCAATTATCAGAACAGAAAGGGCATTGCTTTATTAGGAAAAAAGAAGTAAGACTGACCCCCAAATTATCTACAGCAAGGTTTAATGCCAGAAGATGGCAGAACACCCTGAACCATGTACATTACAACAAGTCACAGTTGTTGACAAATAAAAAGGCAACAGGCTGACATTCCAAAACACAAATGAACTGGTGGAATTATATATATATATGTTTTGGAAGTATTCATTTCAAAATCTATGCAACTATCTGATTATTAAAAATAAAAAAAATGAGGAATAGGAAAGCTGTGCTACCAGGTCAGTAGTGAACACTAACTCATTTTAAAAATAAAATTCATAATAACCACCTATAAAAATCATAGAGAACAGCACACAAATCTTAAAAACAGTGCATAAATAGTTACCTATATAAGTGAGTAATTGAGGAAAAAGTCATAGGTCATAACTAAAGCTCTCAGATTTCATTGTTGGAATTTCTTGATTATTCCTCAAGATATTTACTCCGTTTCAATGTTACCTTTATGTTTTATAAGCAGTTTATCTATTCATGTCTCCATCTTTCTTTTCCTCCCCACATTCTATAATGTTTGTAGTCTATCTATGAAGATAAATATTTCTGCAAACCTACTTAGCCAATATTAATGATGCTTATCTGTGAATGGCAGGATTTGTATTTTTTATATAATTTTTTGAGTTATTCGAAAGCTACATTATTTGAGTGTGTCATTTTTTACACGAAGACTTTTGTTAAAATGTAAAGACTGAAGGCAAACAAAAGACATTCAAATATGTTGACAATGACTAACTCTGTCTACTGGAGATGGATGATTATTTTTTCTTTGCTTTCTCCCTGCATTTATATATCTGCATGCATGTGCCTTCATTATGAATAATGATAATGCAATGTTTTAAAAGATAAACTGAACAGTAGTGTGTTTTCCATTCTTTCAATATTCCATTCCTTGCAAATATGAAGTATTTTATGTCAAAATCCATACCCACTTTCCATATAAGATATATACATTTTAAGAGGAATTAGGAAATGACTATTCAGTGGCAATGAGGCAGTCCAGTGAGGCTGTTCTCTGAGACCTGGCATTATCTGTTTGTAACCCCACATCAGATCACCTAGGCAACTCCTACATCTAAATGTAAAGGTGAATTTTAACTCTAGTGTGGTATATGCGTACCATTTTTAATAGGAAATAAAGCAGTCTTCGGTGATGAGTATAATGTTCCCAGGAACGAGTTTTGTTTATATTTGATGCATTAAAATAGTGATATATTTATCTAACACCTATTTTCAATTCTTACTGTCACATCAAGTCCAACAATTGAATTCAGAGAAAAGAAACACTCACTAACATCCTATTTTATTAATTAATTAAAAGGAGGTTTTGCGGCAACTAAGGGCATAATACAGGGTATAAAATATCAGAAATGGAATTTTTCCACGACATCGATGGAATTCATTATGAATTATAACTTAAGAAAGGTTTAAAATATATTTTAAATAGTGAGCACTGACATTCAGAGTTATTTCATTCCTTTTTAATCCAATTCTTAACAGCCTGTAGCAGCATTTCAGAAGCTCTACAATTCTTGCCAATAACCTTTCTCCGAAAAATAATTTCAGTCAGCATTATCACTCAATGTAACCAACAGAAACCAGAAATCCACTTCAAATGTCCTTCAAATAGCTAGAAGATGAATTCAAGGGGATACAAAACCTAAAACTCAGAAGATGAGGCCTGACTTTGATACTTAATTGGTCTGATAGAGTAATTTTGTCTCTATATAGATCTCACTGTATAAGAAAAAGGAGGGGGAAAGGAAGCTGTAATGTGTCACCTTATCTAAATAAGGTACCTGTCATTTCTTGAATTATGTTTCAACTATGATTGATGTTCTTATTCAGCAATAGATTCCCTTTTCTCCCTAGAAAACAGATTTTAAAAGGAGAAAGTAGTATAAATAAACTATACTTTCTCACTGTAGATACTACGAACAACGGAAAGTTAAGCCTTGATTGAAGAAAGCCTGGAATTTAGAGGGAAAGATTCAATTCCAGTACAAGACCAACAGAGGGAATGGTTTTCTTTACTGTGTCACACTAGTTTATTCTCCCCCGCCCCCACCACATGTTGCATTACTTTTAAATTTGCTCACAGTATATTTTTAAAATTCATTTTGTCTTTTCTTTTTTGCTTTTATGATAGAAATTGGAGTTCTTATTTCTTTTTACAGAAAAAAAATATGCTAAGTAAGTTATAAAAGTAAAATTTAATTTTTTAAATTCTCCAGTCAGAGATGGAAAGAAATGAAGCTATTCTTGTTAAACAATAAGTGAACAGTGAACAGTATGGGAAGATCATTATTTTTACCTTGTTTCCTTTCACTTCTGGTAACAACATCTTATTGAAAGTGTGAATTAATTAGAGCTCCCTTTGCTTAGCCGCACTTCCTTTACCAGGGATGATCAATGCACAAGTGACTCACAACTTGCCAACCTTACTTCCTCACCTTCTTGCTTCTATAATGGTTGAAGTTTCATATATAACACAAGCCAAGTTAGATAGTTACCTTCTTGAGTTTTTAAACCGGAGCACAGATCAAGAGTAGGGGAATTGGTAAGAAATGTGATTCCATAGGTTTTGGTAGCCAAGATTGTATTAAAGTCTCTACTTTGCCTTAAGCAAGTTTAAAACAGATTTCTGCTGCTTACAACGAGATGCCTCAAACTAACACATACACTACTGAATGTGTATCATTTTTGCAACATCATAAAGTCAAAAAATCATGTGATATCATTGTAAGTTGGACTGTGTTGAAAACACAATAAACAAAAAGATCAATATTATATATAGCTATACACTAAAAATATGGATTCTGCTGTAATTTTGATCTTAGCATTTTAATACCCTTTATGCTAGCTAAAAATTTTAATCAATGTATATCACTTAATATGGCAAAGAAAACCAATATGTAAAAATGTTTCTTCCATTAAATCTCACAATTTCACCGTATTGCAGACTAGTTGTGACTACTTTTACCCTCCTGTATTTCAATAGCCAAACTCTGTGTATAGGTTACCCCTTACCCATATACACACTATGTTCTCAGTGTCTTAGAGAGATGCAAGAATACAATCTCAGTTCTATTTCTGCTGTAACCAGCCTGATTATATTATTCTTCCTTTCTTCTCTGATGTCTTCTTTTATCTTAACTTCTTTACCTATGTTGTTTCCTCATCTTCTTTCTTCCTCTTCTCCTTCTCTTCTTGTAACTCCTCCTTTTTCTTCTTCTCAATTTTTTATCTCTCTCTCCCTCTCCCTCCTCTCCTGGCATCCTCTTCCCATCCCTCTCTATATATATCCCTTTGCCTTTTTCATAAACTTAAATAGAGGTTTTATTTAAGAAGGGATATTAAGAAGGGATAATATCACCTTCTAAAACAACAAACAAATAACAAGCAAAAATATAGTCGTTTCACACAACACACTCACACCTTCTGTGCAGATCTTTCTTCTCCTATTCTCTCTCTTACAGACATACACACACACACATACTCGCTCACACACATGCACAAACATACACACGCATTTCAAAAGAAACCTATATTTTACATATATCAGTTAAACTTACTGGCCTAACTCAAGATAAAAATAAAAACATAAGAACTGTACTGAAGAACATGCATAGGAATATCAAAGCACCTATCAATCAACAGTCCAAAATTCAAAATATCTGCCTTATGATAAAAAATGTCAACCATGCAAAGAGGCAGAAAAATATGAACAATAATAAAAAGAAAAACAAAACAAGATTCTGAAATGACACAGGCAAAATAATAGAGAGAGATTATATATGTTTTAGGTGTTTTAAATACTATATTAACAATGGATGAGAATAACAGGAAATTAAGATTTACAAAAAAAAGGTTAGCCTGGTGTGGTGGCACACATTTGTAATCCCAGCTACTCCAGAGGCTGAGACAGGAGAATCGCTTAAATCCAGGAGGTGGAGTTTGCAGTGAACGGAGCATGCCTGGGTGACAAAGTGAGAATACATCTCAAAAAAGAAAAGAAAAGAAAAGAATGACGTGGACCCTGAGAGGAATTCAACTGAGGTCGGTTGGAGGAAAGACCGGTCTGCCATTGAGTTGCCCAACCTTAGCGGAAAACCACCTTCCACTCCATTCCCCTTTGGTTTCCCATCTATCTCCTGAGAGCTACTTTCACCACTCAATAAAACCTCGTACTCATTCTCCAAGCCCACTGGTTATCCAATATTTCCAGTACAACCAAGGCAAGAACTCAGGGATACAGAAAGTTCTCTGTCCTTTCGTAAAGGCAGAGGGTCTAACTGAGCTGATTAACACAAGTTGCCCATAGACACAAAACTGAATGAGCACACCGTAACACACGCCCACTGGGGCTTCAGGAGCTGTAAAGGCTCAAGCGTAGAGCCTCAAAGATGCTCCCCACAATCTGCTCATCAGCATGCTCCCCCTTAGGGGTTTGAGCAGCAGGGACAAGGAAGAAGTGAGCCACACCCCTGTGGCACACCCTGCTAGGGGGATTAAGGAAAACTCCTCCCTTTTCACTAACATAATCACTAAAAAAAGAAAAATGTTAAGTTATAGCTAATAAGCCAATAAAAGAGATAAACTGATCGGATAATGAAAATTAATTCAAAGGAAGGCAGAAAAAGAAGAATGTGAAAACAAACAAAAATCAGGTATATAGAAAACAAATAGCAGGATAATACATTTCTATTCAACCCTATCAATAATCTCATTAAATGTAAATGATCTAAACATACCAATTAAAAGTCAGAGGAATGTTGATTGAATAAAAAATCCACACCTGTTGATTGAATAAAAATCCATACACTGCCCAGAAGAAGCTAGTTTTAAATATTAGTGCTGGGGTATATTGAAATCAAAGAAGAGAAAAGAAAGGAATACTAATCTCATCTTTATTTAATAATGTGATTTAATAGATAGATAGATAGATAGATAGATAGATAGATAGATAGATAATAGATAGATGATCTTGCTCTATCACCCAGGCTGGAGTACAGTGGTGTAATCTCAGCTCACTGTAACTTCAACCACCTGGACTTAAGCTATCCTCCCACCTCAGCCTCCTGATTAGTTGGGACCATAGTCATTGTGTAATGCCTTGCTAATTTTTTTTAATATATTAATTTTTTGTACTTTTTGTACCAATGGGGTTTGCCATGTTGCCCAGGCTGTTTCATTCACTTTATCCAAGTCCCTCCCCTCTTCAGTGTAGGCACACAAATAAATTAAATGTAGAAACAAAACAAAAAAAGTCTGCAAGCATTAATCAAAAGAATGCTGGAGTGGCTATAACCGTATCCGTCAAACCAGATTTCAGAATATAGAATATTGCCAGAGATAAAGAAGATTGTTTCAAAATAATTCAGATGTTGATTCATCAGGGGAACATAAGAATTAAATTCTCACGTACTTAATAAGAAAGCTTCAGAATACATAAAATAAAAACTGATAAATCTTGAGAAACAAATTAAACCAAATTTATAATTGTAAGTTAGAAAAGCAGTAAGAAAACAGAAGAATTAGATATTATCAACTAAATTGACCCCCATTGACGTTTACAGAACCTTCTAAACAAAAGCAGAATAACACATTTTCCACACACACATGTGGAACATTTGCTAAATTCTGGCCCCTAAAATTAGTCTAAATACATTTAAAAGAATTGAAGTCATACTAGCCATGTTCTCCATCCTCAACAGCATTAAATTACAAATAAATAATAGAAAGGTATCTTAAAAGTACTTTTAAAGTACTAGGAATATTTTTAATTATTGCAAAAATTAGAAAACTTATATACTTTTACAGAATCCAAGGACCAAAGAAGAAATCAAAATAAAATTATAAAGTATTTGCATATTAAATGAATGTAACAATAAAACATATAAAGATTTAAATAATTCTTCTAAAATGTAGTCAAACTGATGACTTGAAAGAAGACACATATTGTCAGTATCAACAATATGAGATATGACATGGTTCTATCGATGTTAAAAGATCAAAAGAGACTATTATGAAAACTTTGTATCAATTTATTTGCCAAGTTAAATGAACTGCAACAAAGGTCACACAGAAGAAACAGGTTACCTGAAAAATCAAAATTGAAGTTTTAATGTTTTAATTTCACAGCAAATTTTTCCAAATATTAAAAAACTGGCAATTCTAAAAAATTCCTTCAGAATTTGTAAAAATAATGATATATTTTATTAAACAAATATTTCTTAATTATTTTTACCTTGACATGTTACCAATGTGAAAATAATTCAATAAATTATTTTTGTGTGTGTGGCTATAATATTGATCAGCCACAATATCAATATTATTATCTCAATAATTTATATATATGAATTCATAAATACGTATACAATAAGTCATAAATTAACATGTTATGTTTAAATAATTACATGTTGAGAGGCAGTATAGACTAATGGTTAAGGACCCAATGTCTCAAGCTAAATCGCCTGATTTTTAAGCCACCTCCAGAGTTTAATAGCTGATGCCCTGTGACCTCAATTTTCTATCTGTAAAATCAAGATCAATAATAGTACCTAATTCATAGATCATAGGTTCATTAAACAAGTTAACTATATAAGCCACAAGACTCATACTTGTCTAATAATTAGCTTATATTAGTATACATTATTATATTTATTCATTAATACAAAGTATTTCTTCCCTGAGGACTCATATTAACAAAAACAACACTAAACAGATAAGACCACAGACACTGATTTAAAAACAAAAGAAGGCCGGGCGCGGTGGCTCAAGCCTGCAACCCCAGCACTTTGGGAGGCCCAGACAGGTGAATCACGAGGCCAAGATATTGAGACCATCCTGGTCAACATGGTGAAACCCCGTCTCTACTAAAAATACAAAAAAAATTAGCTGGGCATGGTGGCGCGTGCCCGTAATCCCAGCTACTCAGGAGGCTTAGGCAGGAGAATTGCCGGAACCCAGGAGGCAGAGGTTGCAGTGAGCCGAGATCGCGCCATGGCACTCTAGCCTGGGTAACAAGAGCGAAACTCCGTCTCAATATATATGTATGTATAAGTAAAAGAAAGCTGAAATACATAGTATGTTATACAGATTTTTAATATATCCTTACTTTTTTCTGTTCTTTCAAACCATTTCCAAACAAAATCTGCCTATACATTTTTAGATTTTTTTAGATTTTTTTGTTTTCTCATTCTTTCCTAGAAAATATAGAGAAAGGTTTCATGAATAGTTTGTTATTTCCATCTTACCTAGTACAGAAAATTCTAATGCAACATGTCCTTGAAAGTTCAAAATAATTGGTTAAATCTTGTTTGAACTTTTTGGCTCCAGGAAAGAATGACACTGTCAATCCTATAGAAATTTTTTTCAACCATTTTCTGTGCTAAACTTATGACACAGCTTGTATGTAATGAGATGGCCTGTCTTATTTCAAAGCTCAGCCTCCATATATTTTAAAATATATTTAAATGTATTTTGTGCTATCAAATAGAAGAGATGGTTAGAAGTAAGAAAAAAAATCTTCTTATCTCTGTTGTTGACATTTTAAGTGTTCTATGTTTGGTGGATTTTAGAATATGACATTATGAGGTTCACTTAGCTATTTGAAATGGTAATTAGGAAATTGGAAGTTGTACCAAATCACGTTATTTAACTTTAATTATAATCCTCACTGTCTCAACTGATAAGTTACTAAACTAAAATATTCTGTAAAATATAAAACAGAAAATACTTATTACTCTAATCTGTTCTTCATATTCCCAACTTGTCATTTTTGGGGAAATGGAATTATTTCTAAGAGTGTCAACTGAGTTAGGAATGTAAAGACTAGGAAAATTAAAATTGGGATACATGACAGCTAAGATGAGCGGTCCCAGAAAAATTTGATTTCAAATATTACTTCTTGCAAAGTAATTGTGTAAATAAAACACTGAATCTCAACAGAAGGATTAATTCTACACTCAGTTGTAACTCAGTTTCACTCTAAAATATAAGGGCAACTGCCACAAATCAGGGTAAAGATAAGAGATTGAAAAGCTCAGAGCAATGCTAATAGTTACTACAAAAATGAATTATAACTTTAAAAAAATGCCAGAGTTTCTCCAAAAATTGAAAGAAGAAGATAAGAAGTTACTGTGTGAATGTATCACTGGCCTGTCTCTTTTACCTCTCGCTCAGCACCAAACAATAATCTACTCTGTAAAATTTCAGATTATATTTAAGCAGCAATGAATGTTGGATTGGTAAATGGTGTTTCATTAGTTGGAAAATGAATCTATTTCATAAATGAATAAAACCAGCCATTTATTTATTTAATCTCTAGAGGAGGTATCAAAAACAAAGTTTTCAAAAATTACATTAAAAAATTAATAGTTGTTGGGATCTGGAATACTGTCTACTATTTCTTATATAAAAAGTGTCAAAAATTAACATAAATCAATGAGAAGAAACAACAGGAAAACTACTGATTAAAGGATTAAATAAAAAGAAAGTTATGTTTCATATCTATACAATTTTATATAGTCACTAATTCTTTTAAGAGTCATGCACCACTTTTGATTCTCTCCTCAGAAAAATTTAGTTTAGCTTATGCATCCAAATACTGGCATAAATCTTTATGAATCTTAGCATATTAATGAACTCTAAGTTAGAAAATTGTTGCTTTATTTAAATGAGATGAAAGCGGTTTCTACCTTCATCAGGGAAGTTAAATAAGCCCAGTTCTCTGAAGACAGAATGTTGTGACTGTATAAAGCTAAATTCATTGCAATCTGCCCTTTGTTATATTTCTACTGATATATTATAGAACAGTTAATGTGCCAAAACTTCTAAGACCTTTTGTAAGAGAGAAAATATTTGGATTCATAAAACCTCAATTGCTAAGATTTCTGTTATCTGCTTTAATTTAGTGAGTGTCAAGACAAAATAACTATATGACAGGTTTTTAATGGACACATTCGCTTTAGGCTGATCTGTACATTATTTTACTTTAATTCACTTGCATAAAACTACCTGGCATATCATTGTGAGGGCAATGTTATTACTAGTGTAAGGTCTGCTGCCCAGAAATTTTATAAAATATTATGGAGAACCACAAGGTTCTCTTTTCTTCACATTAAAATATGATGTGGCAGTCTGAGAATTTGTGTTAATAGATAGTGTTATATTTGCCTGGGTCTTCTATGGTAATATGAAATTGTATAGAATCTAGTAAAAAGCAGAGTTTTAAAATTAGTTACAATTTTAAATGCAGCGCATTTTAGACACTTTAATATCATGTAGATTTTCTCCTCTAGACTCTGAATTCCAACCATAGAATACTCTTTGTTATGTGCTTTACAGTAAAAATATAATCCTGGCAAAACAGCAATTACCCCTGTGACACTTATAACATTGGACCAGAGCTAAATGAAGTAAAATTTAGTTTATCCTTGGCACTCTTGCTTTTTCATACCTTTTGCAGTATTTTTTCTTCTATGAGTTTCTCATGGCTTCCTTATCCCTCTTCCTTATTCCTTTTCTGGGCTACTCAAAAGATCTCCACTGATCCAAACGCTACTAGTCTCCATATAGATAAACTTGGATAAATCACCTTAATACTTTGAAAATGAGTTTGATTCCTTGCAAAGAAGGTAAAATAATGGCAGACTATTATGAGGATAAAATGAAATAATATACGGAAAACAATGTCTTGCGCATATCAATAACTAGAATTATGTTTTTGTAATAAAAACCTAAATGTCAAGCAATAAAACATATGAATTAGAAATCTTGAAGAGTTATGTTTTTGAATGAGAGCCTGTTAAAATCCAAGGGGTGAAGTTTAATGAAGAAATGACTGACACTACAATGCAGATTTACACTACAAATAACTGGCAACACTGGTATGTTTTGTAGGTCCATAACCTGCTCAGTGTCTTTCACACTACATTCTCTTTGACCCATTTTTCCAAAATCCTGTTTCAGAGATGTGTTTAGAAAAACAAAGCATAAAATATTTATAAAAGTAGCTTATGAAATGTATTAATTTTGGGGCAGTTTTAACAAGCTAAAATTACTCTTTGACCTATCCATTGACAACATTCAAAACACATGCTTCGAGAAATGAGATAAAACATAGTTTCCAAAAATTGTAACTTATGAGAAAATAAAGAAAATAAAACATGTTTCACATATTGCATTTGGTTTGTAGCACAAATTTTTCAAAGAAGGAAATGAGAGGGCAGAATATAAAAGTATTGAAATATATGATGATTTATAAATTTTACATCATTGTGACTGCAGCCAACTATTATGCTCACTGGCTTTGCCTATATAAATGTTGCTTTTCAAAATGTACCTTTTATTTGTTTCATTCCAACAAAAGTACTGGTTGTTCCAAATATTTCTGGAAAATATAGATGTTCAGATGATACATTAAAAAATGTAGGTGAAATTAGTGACTATCTCTAAATACAAATTAAAAGACATCAGCAAACCATAAAAATGATCTACACATTTTCTGTGAAATCTTAACTATAAAACTTCAATTAAATACCTGAGTATTTTGAATCTGTCAAGGCATTAAACCCTGCAACTGTATGTCATAAGATTGCATTGTTTATTTAAGATTTCACTATAATAACGATAATGATGTGAAAACATTTTAAAAGTTACTTTGAAATAGAAAATATATAGGGTAGCTTTATATTTACCTGTGAAATCTCATTTCTGACACCTTTTTCAGTAACTGTGAAATAGAAAAGGCAACAGCTCATGAGGCATATTTTCCGTCATCTTGAAATGCCCTTTATCTTAGTAACCTACTTTCTAGCTCTGCATGCGTTTTAAATAACTACTTTGCTAAAACGTGAAAGATGTTAAAAAGCAAAATGAACATATCATCCACTAAAGAAGAATGTTGAGGGAAATTGAGGTCATTTAAATTATTGGTAAGAGGCTTATAACTCATAAAGGTAATCATGACAATGAAAAGATGGCAAGGAAACTGGCAGGCAATCGTGGACAAGGTGACTGTATAGGAATGATGTCATTTCCCTCCTTGGGCAACATAAACCCTGAGGAAACCCTTGCCATTACTGTAAGTTATATTTTCCAATGTCAAGTTAAAATATAAACCAAATGTAAATCATCATAACAAGTGGTCAGTAATAACAAATTAAAATAATAAGACTTTAGTTGCTCAAAGGTTTTTTTTCTAAATTAATCCTTTTGATACCAAAGTACATGAATTTCATTTTCAGAGAATTCAAATTGCTTAAATTCAACTTTTCAGATGAAAATTAACTTACCATCTTCATTCTAAATTACACTGGGATTTTTACTTTTCCCTTCCAAAGTCTACGATTTTTACTCACCCCATCCAGTAGACTTACATGGTTTGATATTTATTACAACGGTGTTTGAGCTTAAGAGTACTCTATGCTGTAACTGTGGAAAATAAATAAGAAAAACGATTGTAGGACACATTGCAAACAATGATATTTTATTAACTTGGATTAAAACAGTTTCTCACTGGAGTTCAAGACCCAACATCAAATAACTACCCCGAAATATCTGCCTGAGGTAAAATAATTCCAATAAATGTCATTGTACAGTCCACTAAAAATTGATACAGAGTATGTTAAACAGTTTTCTTAAAGTGTTAGAATAAAACTTCAAAAATATCAGAAACAGAAATGTAGAGGATGCATGAGGAACTCTCTGAACTGTATAGCTTCCTCATGTTATTTATCATTTCTGATGATTAGACTTGCTTCATCTGACTGCAAAGTAATATATAACCCGGCATATTTTAAGTTTTTTTTTTTTTTAATTGGTGGGGGGTTATCACAGGAAACTCAAAGATAAATTTAACACTTAATCAAAGTAATTATATTAACTAAATATTTTGATGCATCACGTTTTGATATTGTATTTCATATTTTTTTTTCATTTATATGTTTGTTATAGAATGCAATTATGAATCTTTAGGGAAATAAATGAAAGAAAAAGCAATAAATCCAATAGTAGTGTTTACACTACTTTTGCTGCTATAATCTGGAATGAATAATAGGCAATTGTTGTCATCATTACAGCCTATCACAAGTTTAGAATTCTAAGTATAAGGTCTTTTAGGCTGACTGATGGCGCCATTGATGCTATGATGAACCCCATGACCCACACATACACCTCTGGAGGGCCTTCCAGAATTAGAAAATCTGAAGTGGTTGGAAGATCATGAAAAGCAGAAGAACAGTCAACCCCTGCAGCACCTAACTAACCTGAGACATTTTTCTATTATTTCTTATTCCGGCCCCAATTGATAAGACAGTTGGACTTTGTAACTGACCTTGATCAACCTCACGACTCCAGACCCTATGTCCCCTCCCAGCTTGCAAGGTCCGCTCTAAACTGTAACTTCTGTAACTTTCCACTGCCTACCCCAAACCTATAAAATCGATACCTATCCCACTGCCCTCCACTGACTTTGTGAACTCAGCCCACCCTCACCTGGGTGAAAAAACAGCCATGTTGCTCACACAAAGCCCGTTTGGGGGTCTCTTCATTCAGAGCATGCATTTTAATATTAAATGTATAGTCTTCCTGTCCATTATTAAAGAACAGTTACTACATTTCATTAAATTTTCCTTCACATGTAATGTACTTTCTTGTATATAGATAATAATTTCTTAATTTTACATATATATAATATAGGTTAAAATTTTATAGAGTCTTGAGTGCTGAAATCAATCTGGAAAAACATTTTTAAAAATTCTTTCTATGCTTTTCATGGATTTGGAAACTGCTGTCCTATTTTCAGCCACTTACCTTTAGCCAAACTCTCTGTGTTTATATACTTTAATCCTTTGTAGTGAATTTGTACCTAGATTACTTAATCATATTTAGAATCTTTTCATAACTCCTTCCAGTTTGTCTGTTCCTGAATCTGCATTTGAAATCAACATCAAAAACCAAGTTGAACAACTTTCTTATATCACAAACCTAGGACAAGTTTTCCATTTATTGGACTGCTTTTTATCATCACTGCCTTTGAAAAGTCTCTCCAAAATAATGTCCACTCTGGTTACTTAGGTTTCTTTTGATATTTTTACTTATCAGGTATTTTCACTTACTGCCTATCTGTGCTTCAAAAAAGATGGTTTTTATTTCATCCTTAAGACTTATCATTTTAACTGCACTTTATATCTTTATATTGTTATCCGCCTATTTCTTCATTTAGTATTGCAGATTTTTGCTCTGATTATTTCTCCTACTCTCTGCTTTAAAGTGGAAGGCAACTTTTAAAATCCCTACACACATTACTCTTTTAATCAGTTGAAAAATATTTCTTCTCAAAATTACTGATAACACATAATGCTATTTTTCTTAGGATCCTCTGAGTTAGATTGCTAAGAAACATGATTCAAACTTGTTCAGGCATGGCTGTAAGTGAAGGAATTCTTGCAGACAAGTAAAAATATTGGCTGACTTTTAGATGACTTCACTGGTCCACTGATCTTACTGTTTAATTCAAAACAGATAAGAGAAAAATAAAGATCCAGACTATCTCCATGTATATCATTTAACTTTAACTGCACAGCAAACAACTGCAAAAAAAAGGGGCTAAAAACAATAAAAAGTTATTAGGCAATTATGTGGGTTGAAAATTTGTCTGGGGATCCGCTGGACCTTGCTCTGCTGCTCTTGCCTTGGCTCACTTGTGCAGTGCCACTGTGCTTGCAACTTCCTTGATAAGCTAGAAGATGACTTAGGCATCCAAGAAACTGAGCCATGAATATCCAAAAGCAGTGAGAAAGGACATCTACCAATGAGCAAGCATTGCCTGTCACATTTAGAATTGTCTTTTTATATAAGCCAACAGAGTCACAAGTTACATGGTCAAGATTTGAGATGGAGAGATAAACTCCACTTTTTGCTGGGAAGAGTGAAAAGGTCATGTTACAGAGGGCTAATTCCTAATGAATAGTCAATAATAATTTTTTAAATTGTCTTTGCCTCTAACTGTTTTTAACTTCTCTTTATTAGTCACCATCCATTTTAAGGATGGTACCTTTCTTTAATAATTCACTGAAATCATTTCTGAGATTTCTCTGAACAAATAATATTTTCTAATCTACAAGGAGCTAAAAGAATTTCTAAACTGGGAATATGCCAATTAAGAAATTATTGACATACACCAAAAATGCTCCATATGCAAAAATGGTTTGAAATTGTATCACTGAAAATGTTATAAATACATTTAATTCATGATATCCCTATAGGATTACCAAGTCAGAGCACTGCTTTCTATTTTCATCATAAAAAACTAAAATACATGATAATTTTTATTATTGAAATGTTTTTATTGACATATATCAGTTTTGTGAAAGGGATTTTTATGTAACTCAAAACTGCTTACTAGTCAATTTCTACTTATGTTTTAAAAAGATATTGTGACTTTAAAATTATTTTAATTGATTAAATTGAGAAGACATTTATTGATTATCTGCTATGTTCAAGAAATTTTTCAGGCTGGGGGATGAATTAGGGAGGAACAGTCCCTGTGTATATGGAGGTTGTTTTTTGCTAGGAGATTCAATCAGTAACGAATATTGAAAGAAACAGCATCAGGTTCATATAATTATCATGCTATCACAATTAGAAAGCTTACAAAGGGTCATTAGCCCTTACAAGATGTCTGATATTTTTTAGTCCCAGACAGGTCAGTTTAAAGTAAATTAAGTGACTGGGTAAGTCATGTATGATAGAAATCCCTTCCATTCACAGAAAACATGTTGAAGTGAATTAAAAAAGAAACAACTGTTTATATGCTGAATTTTCAAAAATATAATATCTCCTCTTTAGTAATCCATCTCACTGACTTTGTATATATTTGAAAATGATTGATCTAATAATATCTTTATGTCATAATTATACATGAGATATATCTTCATCCATAATTGAACAATAACAAAGAGTTTTATTTCTTTTGTCTTTCTAAAATTCAAAATTAGACAATATGTGAATGAGATTAAACAAATATATACACACCTTTTGTTAAATATATATATATATGATGTTGAATATATGATAGATTTATGATAAAGGCAATAATACCTTCAGTGTTGACAATTGTGATTTTTTTTATTGAATCCATTTGTAATTGACATTGGAAAAGTTGACCATATATTATTTCCCTCTGAATGTACATATATAATTCTTTTATTTAGAATGAACATGAAATAACGGTGAACTTGACTAAATTTACTGCCCTCAATTACTCTATTTTTAAGAAAAATGTCAAGCATTAAGCATAAAAAACATATGTAAACTCTTACTATTTTTTATAAACACATGCCGTCTTTCTTAGCGACCAGACACAGATGAAGCTATAATTAATGTACTTAACTCTTTGAATATGCTAGTTTTAGCTCCTTGTTCTCTCCTTACAAAAGACGTGCAACTACTATGAAAAGAAATGATTATCCAGATCAAGAAAGGTGGCTCATGATCTTTTCGGAAGCCATTGGATATAATTTTTAACTCCTTACATTAGAATTTATGTTAAAGTAAATCCTTTTTTTTTAATTTTATAGAAAATGGAAAGTCTATGTCTCAGAGAGGATATAATTTTCTAAACTTATGGTTATAACTAAAAATAAATAATAAACCATTATACAAGAAATGAAAATTGGAAATTATTCAAATAAACAAAAATATCAGTAGCTTTCAATATGCCAATATGTAGGAGTTCTCAGATTAATAATTTCTTATTATTATGTAACATTTCAGATGAGCCTAGATTATCATTCTTTCTGTTGTCAACTGTTTTTTCCCTGCAAGTGCATGCCATTTTCCTTGACAATACAAATAAAATTCTAACATGAATATCTAGAATTCGCAAACTTTGAAATAAATTCCAGTGTGATTTTTTAATAACTTTTAACCATAATAAAAATTTTCTCTGAACTTTAAGTTATAACTCAAAATTTATTCATTTCTTCTAGGTTTTCTGGTTTATTTGCATTGAGGTGTTTATAGTATTCTCTGATGGTTGTTTGTATTTCTGTGGGATCGATGGTACTATCCACTTTATCATTTTTTATTGCATCTATTTGATCTTCTCACTTTCCTTCTTTATTAGTCTGGCTAGCAGTCTATCTATTTTGTTGATCTTTTCAAAAAACCAGCTCCTAGATTCATTGATTTTTGAAGGTTCTTTCTGTTTCTCTATCTCCTTCAGTTCTGCCCTGATCTTAGTTATTTCTTGTCTTTGCTAGCTCATCACTGGTCATTAGAGAAATGAAAATCAAAACCACATTGAGATACCATCTCATGCCAGTTAGAAATGTGATTAAAAAATCAGAAGACAGATGCTGGAGAGGATGTGGAGAAATAGGAGCACTTTTACAATGTTGGTGGGAGTGGAAATTAGTTCAACCATTGTGGAAGACAGTGTGGTGATTCCTCAAGGATCTAGAACCAGAAATACCATTTGATCCAGCAATTCCATTACTGGGTATATACCCAAAGGATTATAAATCATTCAATTATAAGGACACGTGCACATATATGTTTATTGCAGCACTGTCACAATAGCAAAGACTTGGAACCAACTCAAACACCCATCAATGATAGACTGGATAAAGAAAATATGACACATATACACCATGGAATACTATGCAGCCATAAGAAAGGATGAGTTTATATCCTTTGTATGGACATGGATAAAGCTGGAAACCATCATTCCCACCAAGCTGAAACAAGAACAGAAAACCAAACACTGACTGTTCTCGCTCATAAGTGGATGTTGAACAATGAGAACACATGGACACAGGGAGTGGAACATCATACTGGGGACTGTCGACAGGTAGGAGGCTTGGAAAGGGATAGCAAGGGGTTGGGGAAAGAGGAGAGATAGCATTAGGAGAAATACCTAATGTAGATGACAGAGTGATGGATGCAGCAAACTGTGTATACCTATGTACCTGCACGTTCTGCACATGTACCCCAGAACTTAAAGTATAGTAATAAAAAGCAATTTTAAAAAACTCAAAATTTATTTCAAAAGTTCTGCAATCAGACATGATTGAAGCAGCTTTGTAGAAACTCATGTACTTTCAACTGTCACAATTGTAATATTATTCCTGTATGTCTGGTTAATTGAGACCAGTGACAATTATGATACATAAAAATCCAGAGTGAGGAAAACAGAGTAATTAATGTCTGTCTTGAAAGGTACTGTCAAATATTTACATTATAAATTCCGTGTGCACTTAAGGCAAGGTGTGGGGAAAGAACATGGAATGGAGGAAGGATTGCACAGAAGTAGATAGTCTGGAGAAAATCAAACATCTAAATTTTGTTCACCTGATATAATAGTGTGGCTTTGGAATTTTTTAAATGTAGTTTTTCTTAGAGAAGTAACTATGTGGAATGCTTTTATCATATGTTTTAAATCTAATTTAAACAAACATATAACAATAAAACTAAAGACAAATAGTGAAAGCATTGTTAGTCATAGGCTGTGACAATTTAATTTTCTAAAGAAAAGTGAAAATTATCTCATTGACTTGTTACAACAAATACACAGCAGGTTTCTTTAAAGGTGTTTAAATTTACAGAGGCAAAATAACCTACACACTATAGACAATGATGACAGCTGGTTGAATAATCTTTAGAAAGATCCTTCATATTATTTTATTGTCTGGAGTTTAAATTCTCTACCATTTAATATCAACTCGGGAAACAAATTTTTAAAAATGTGTTTCTAACTTTGCCTCTTGGCTGTATTTACCTCATCTTTTCAAAGTCCTCTTGGTAGGAATCCAAGGAATGGGATACACTATACAATTATTCATTTGTTAACATGTTTTCCAGCTTTATGCTGGTCTGAGTTCAAAAAAAAAAAACCTATTTCCGATATTATGTAATGCAAGTTCTTTCTCCAGAATAGTTGGTCATGACAATACAAATAAAGAGTATAAATAGTATCATGGTTATCTATTGGTATACACTTAGGATTGGTTCGAAGATCCCTGACACATACCCAAATCTGCACATGTGTACTCACCCCCATGTATCCCCACTTCTGCACATACTCAAATTCTGAAGTCAGCCCTTAGGATCCTGCATGGAGGAAAAGGTGGCCCTCCATACATGCAGGTTTACATTCTGCAAATACTGTATTTTCTCATGGTGTTTGGCTAAAAATCATGTCTGTGTAAGTGGACCCATGCAGTTCAAACCCCTATTTTTCATAGGTCAACTATGTCTGGTTAATTGAGACCAATGACATTTGCCCTGTAATATCAAAATAGTTTGTACTATCATGGGTGTAAAGTGTTTATGTTAAAATTGTATGGTGACTTTAATGTCACTTTTATCTCTACAATTTAGTGACTATACGATTCTAATAACTTTATGAAAAATAGAAACAAGAATACCCATTTTCATGATGTTTTTAAAAACCCTATCTATTTTCTAATCTAAATATTTTAAAAAATATGTTTATAGTTCAGAATGCCAAAAGGATAACTGGAATAACTGCATAATGTTCTTAGTCACTGGACAAGTTATAAATTATTTTTTTCTGAAATGTGTCAATAATGTGCTTTTAAAAATATGTATAATTTTACATTCCTAAGTATATAAAGGCAACCTGTATATACACCTTGTACATTAAAATGCATCCATGCATTTAAAAGGGAACTTTATATGAATAATAAATCGTGAAACAAAAGAAGTTTCCCATTGTTCTTGGAATACCAAACCCCTCAAATTCAGAAAGCCACAATAGTGGATGTATAACTCTTGTATTAGAAGTGAATAATAGAATTATATTTGATGTGACGTATACCTTACAAAAGATTCAAAATGATATTTACCATGGAGTCTTTATATTCTTAAGTACTCCCATACCTCTATGTTACTCATTAAAAATGTATTTCATATGACCAGAAGCAATTTTAAATAACCTCACAAGACTAAGGTTGTGAGGTTCAGTGCCATGATTTTAATTTCTTTAATTCAGAGATAAGTCCTATTTCCTAGGAGGGTACTTGTTTCTATTAGTTGATAAAAATGATAAATCTCTTCTATTAATTTGTATCATTGCAAGCAGCTACTTTATCAGATAATGTATCAACATATTATATGCTGTACAACACAATCCTGGAGGCAAAACAGAGTGAAAACCTTTATTTAGCAAATTTTGTTCTTGCTCTGACTTTCACAGTAATATGTGACTTAAATAATCTTGTTCATCATCAAAACCCTTTGGCAAAACAGTAACTAAATCTCAATCCCTTCAGAAACAAGATTTTCTATTCATCACATTTAAACAAAATAAGAATGAAATCAGAGAAATATATTTAAAATACAGAACTCTTAGCAGTAAAAGAAATGCTTAGGAATATGAGTTTCTGATATTGTTAAAGCTGCACGTGAATCATAAGGCATTGGGGGAAAAATTCAGGATAATTTTTGGAATCTTTCTACAGAATAAAAATATAAGTTCAACAAATTGGTAATAATATAAGTAAACTTAGAAAATTTCAAGAAGAAAGAGGGTAGGCACTTTGTCTAAAAAGAAAAAAAAAGCTATAGAATATGGGAAAACTGTGATGGGAAAATATCCTATTTTCTAAAGTCTTGGGTGACATCTTAAGACTTTCTAAGATAATGACCATAACTCAAATGCTTAAAGGGCCAGAGAAAAGACATAAATGAATTAATCCACCCAGATATATAAGAGAATATATGTTTGTCTCTTGGCCTCGGGATCAACACAACAGATAGTTGTGGGAAGAAATTGGAAAAATAACTTTTTTTCTCAAGGGAAGCAGTTGTTACATTGCAAAAACATGCACCTGTTTTAATATTTTCTGAATTGTCAAGGGAGTTTTGAAATCTGGATTTTCATATTGAATATTTTGATTTTCAATGTGAGTAAAGTTTACTGTATATATCAATACAAAACACATCTTTGAATGGACAGTTCTAAACTTTTGATTTATATGCCAAAAGTGGTCTGGGAAGGATTACATGAGTTACTGCAAGATTGCCGATAATTTATTCTGATGAATTTTGCATAACATACTGTCTAAAAGTTACTCAACTCTTTGGCTATGAGAAGATGTTTTGGTTCAATTAAAGTTGAAATGTTGAATCCTTTAGGTTTTCCAAAATAATTTTGATTAGTGACTGTGTGTGTGTGTGTGTGTGTGTGTGTGTGTGTGTGTGTGTCTAGAGAGGAGAGAGAAATCAGTAATGAAATGGTACATATCACTCTTATAAATGTTTATTTGATGCATTATGGTGATATACTTAAGATTCCAGTTATTTTTTTCTAGAAGATAGGCAACAATAGATATGAAATAGCAATTCCCTGGAAATGTCAATAAGCAATACAGTATTACTTGTTCTCATAAAACAGGGCAAAATTGCATTTAAAACAAATGACTGAAGACAAGCTGATGACGCTATCTTTTTCTGTCTTGGGATTAATATTCTAGACCTCTTATTCTATTTGAAAGTAACAAAATTAAATTTCCTAAGAATAAGTCCACTATGTTTTTTATGATTTATTAAACTTACATAGTTGGAATTGCACTGTAAGTCATTATTCAGGGTTTTGTCCTATGCCAAGTCAATATTTGAATGAAGACTTTGCACAAAGGGTGGGGTCGTGGTATTCACTAAAATTAAAGTTCCACCAAAGCAGAGATCCTATTTTCTGAGAGAATTATAGGATCCTGTTATAATAAGTTATAATCACCTCAGTAATAACTCTTAATAGAATTAAAATAGTACTAACTAGTGAGATTGCAATACTGTATTTAGCAGAAATTAAAATATAGTTTTTAGTGTCTGTGCTACTCACACAAGAGGATAGAAAGCTTGTACCAACAGGACAGAGTATATGTTTTATTCATGTTTTATTATAGTAGTGTCTATCCAGCACAGTGTCCACAAGGTTGTGTGTGTTCAGGTATGTGCAAATGAAACAGACATGTACCTAAGTGAAAAATTGAGTCAGCAGAATACAGGATAACCCAATGCCAACTGGATGTGTGCATGTTCATAGAAAGTAAAACTGCATTTCAACATATTTTCTCAAGATTATGAATTGTCTTGAGTTATGCAAAATTTTAAAATATTTAAATTCAATAATAAGGTATTGAATATGCTAATAAGTAGGACTCAGTAATTGTTGGAGTAAGGAATTAACTTCATTTTTAATGATTATTAGATTTTGGTGAAAGCGTATGTGAGGAAAGTCATTTACAAAGAAGAAATAATATGAGAATGAGTACAGGGAAGATAACCTTACTTGGCATATTTGCAAGTCTGGAAAAAGCAATTCAAAGTCCTAAGTGTTAAACATATTAAATTGCCTCTCATAAAACATAAATGAAATAAAATAATAAGCTTAAAGTAAGTCTAAACATGTCCAAAAAGTTTTGATAATAAACCTGATACTTGTCAAATGTAAATTATCAGCTGCAATCATGATGCCCTAAATGTATGCTTACATTTGACTATTTGATACTCCAGAACTGCATATTTGTGATGCATATATCACAGAGTTGAAGCTGTTGGATGAGTTTTATAAGTATATACTGTGGATCTTTTATAAATAAGGCTCTAGTTATTACCACAAGGAAAGGAACCAGAAGCCTCAGGGAAAGAAATAGATTTACAGAATTAGAAATGGATGTCCAAAGCCTTCATTACATTAGAAGCATTCCACTACCAGAGCTATTGATTTATTTTTTCACACTTCTAGTAGATTAAAAGTATCACTGTCCCTGGATTCATCTATTTCACATTTGGGTGTGAAAATCCACAATTTGAACTAGGGGAAAAACTGGAAGAAATATGTACACCACAAAAGTATGACCTTAATGATGGCAAATACATTGTAAATCACTAAAACAGAAATGCTAATCATTACTGAAGCCAAACAATTCATTTTTTTTCTTACTGGGATGCTAATGTTTTGTTAAATGTGAACTTATTAATTTAGCTATGCTTGATTATAATACTGCCGTAGTTGGCTTACACACATACAGGCTACTACTCTCTTTCGGTTCATTCAAACTTCTTTCTCCTTTAAAAAACAACAATGGTTCATGTAGCTCCAGGTTTTCTACAAGTCTATGTGTGATGCCTTACTTTAAAGACATAATTAGAAACATAGGATGAACTTGCAAGAAAATCTTCATTCCTTACTTACATGGAGTAATTGCAATTATTTGTTTATAGCTTCAGTGAGCATTTTAAAAACTTTATTTTTAATTGACAATAAATATATACTCATGGGCACAATGTGATGTTTTGATCTATGTATACATTGCAGAAAGACAGTCTCATTAACATATTAATCAACTCATGAATTTATCTTTATTGTGATGAAAACAATAAAAATGTATTATTTTCGTAATTTTGAATATACAATAAAGTATTTATTCACAATCACCAAGATATGTAAGCAAACTAAGTGTCCATCAGTGAATGAATGGATAAAGAAAATGTCATACATATGCATAATGGAATACTATTAGCCTTAAAAAAGAAGAAATTTATGCCATTTGTGACATAAATGGAATTGGAGGACATTATGTTAAGTGAAATAAGTCAGGTAAAGCAAGACAAATACTATATGATCTCATTGGTATGAGGAATCTAAAAAAGCTGATCTCATAGAAATCATGGAAACATGATTACAGTTACACATAGCCTTAACAAAACTTTTCTTTAGGAAATTTTAATCAACACCTAATAGATGAATAAAAACTAACGATGAAAATTCAGAGAAGATAAACATTCTAAACACAGGAAAGAGCATATGCAAAGACATTGTGGTAGAGAAGGAGCATAGCTGCTCCAAGAACTGAAACAAAATTGCCTGTTTGGCAACAGTATAGAGAGAAAGGGGAAAAAGAGAGAAATTGACAAGGCTGGTAGATAGATTCACTGCAACTGCACAAGTACAGCTAGTACCATTTACTACACTGAATGTGATAATATGGTCGTTGCGTTCTGGATATGGTACTTGCAATTTCCTGCATAGCTGCAATTTAGGAGATGTATAACTTCCCGAGATTTCTCCATATTGTTTTTTGTTTTGTTTGCTCCCCATCACTAATAAATACATTCCAGAAAATCGGATTTGCAAATATGAGAAAAAAATCCAGGATATCAAGAAGTTATTGGTTCTATCACTTGTCATTGCTTCTTGATCCTGAGGGCTTGCCCTTGGGTATAGGAATTGCGTTTAACTCAAAATGTATCTTTTCCTTAAGGACCGTTGCTTACTTACAGAACAGGACTGCCAAGCAGTGACAGGCATCTTTTCAGCATGAGTCAAACATTTCACAATAAATCTATGACTATATATATTTATTTTTATGGTGAACAAACTTCTAAGATTAGGTCTAGATATTTCCCAACTGTGTTCTTATCCCCATAATCTTTAGCTCCAGGCGAAACCTTGGCAATTTAGCACCAAATGCTTCAACTTTACATCATGCAAAAGGTCAGAATTCACCGTGTAAAATAGTTTAAATATAAACTTGGCATAACATATAGTGATGTATTTTTTTTTTGGAAGATATCAAAACCTCTGTTAACTTTCTATGTTGATTGAGAAATATCATTCCCAAGAAAGCCACCATCATTTATAATTATATTTTTTTCAAATTCCTTTCATTACCAGTTCAAACATCTGTACTATAGCAGAAGTTGCGTAAAAGTTACCTAACTTATTTTATATCATCATTATCTAGCTCTAGTATTGATACACAGCACTACATAATTCAAGTAAAACTTGTTGAGTAGATGAATACATGAAAGAATGATGATTATTATTATTTGAATAGATATTATGACCATGGTATTATGCTAGGTTTTGATGACGTAAATGTGACTCACCTGATCTCTTCCTTTGAGATGCTTACCGTTCATTTATTGGTAGGAACAGAAACATTAGCAAGCATTTTCAGTACAATTTGATGGGTATCATAAACCACGTGACACGGGTGCCTGGATATACTTAGTTCCACCTAGAAAAAGGACAAGTAGACTAATAAGAAAGAAATACTAGGAAACAAAAAAGGTGACCAAGATGAATCTTGAAAGAGAAGTGGAATTTGGAAGGATAAAGTGCAGAAAACATGATCTAAGTAAAGAAAAGTGCAGGAACAAAGGCAGATCAGTAATACATATTAACGGAGACAGCAAACAATTTACTCATACGAGAGCTTAAGGAAGGAGGACAGAATGTCAGGAGAATATAATGTTTTTAATAAGGGGCAGCTTTCATTTCAATAGAGTTTAAGGAAATTATATAAAGAATATAGGTGAAAGTATATTTTGATCACCTACTATCCCAACATGGAAAAGCAATGTCTATTAACATTTTGAAATATTTTCAATTTTTGTGAGGTATATGTTCACATTACAAGGGTATCCCTGGATGTACCTATAAATGTATATATAGAGATATTTTACCCATATTGAATTATATATAGTATAATTATATATAGTATAATTCATTTGTATTGAATTCATATGTACTGAATTATACATAGTATAATTATATATAGTATAATTCAATATCCTTCTTACCTTCCAAAATAATTCTAATTTCATTTGGTAAAATATTATTTAACATACCATTTTACTACCATGACATTACATTATATAAAATATTATTTATTTAATATACCATATTTAACCAATAAAATGTTTGTATTTTTAAAAGTTACAAAATATGGCAGTAACCACTTTCCTTAGAAGTTTGTGAGAAGTCCAGGAGGCTGAGGCAGGAGAATTGCCTGAACCCAGGAGGCAGAGGTTGCAGTGAGCTGAGATTGCACCATTGCACTCCAGCCTGGGTATCAAGAGCGAAATTCCATCTCAATAAAAAAATAAATAAATAAATAATTTAAAAAAAAGAAGTTTGTGAGAAGTCAACAATAAAACTTTTGGGCTTTCTGACCTAGAATCTTATTTCAAATCCTTTGATATGAAGCAAGACACAAAGTGAGACAGAGCTGTTGTCAGAATGACCAAGACAGAAGGTAAGGAGGGGTTGTACTCCCATACTGTAAGATAGCTGGCATCATTTATTTCAGAAAACATTGAGAATTCTCCAAGGCCAGAAAGTGAATAATGCAAAAATGATTCTTTGATTTCAGCATCTGCTAAAGTGGGCTCACATGGTATTTTTAAGCCTTCCAGTATGATTTGGAGACTTAATCTTTAAAATGTGCATCCTTACTTTTGAAAGATTATTCTAAGTAATTAGCAAGAGTGTTATGTGTATCAGAATGCGTAGTTTAATGTTAATTTTGTTTTATTTGTTTTTATTCTCCTGAGTGGTTATAGCTACTGGCCGAAATCTCTTAGAAATTACATAATAAAAAAGAAGGACTGTCTTCTGAAACCATGCTTATTCCCTGATCTGATAATCTATCATATTTTATTATACTAAAGGCTTAAACAAGTATAAGGCAAAACACGAATATATAAAATATTTGTTTTGCTAGTTTTTTAAGTTAAGAATGGAAAATTATTTTCATTCTATGAATACAATTTCTGACCATAAAAGCTTAGTTTAAATTTTTTTCTTTTTTTCTTTTCTTCTTTTTTGCATAGTCTCACTCTGTTACCCAGGCTCCAGTGCAGTGGCATGATCTCAGCTCACTTCACTGCAACCTCTGCCTCCCAGATTCAAGCAATTTTCCTGCCTCAGCCCTGCAAGTAGCTGGGGCTACAGGGACACACCATCACATTTGGCTAATTTTCTTTTTCTAGAAACAGGGTCTCACTATGTTGCCCAGGCTGGTCCTGAATTCCTGAGCTCTAGTGATCTACCCAGCTGGGCTTCCCAAAGTGCTGGGATTACAGGTGTGAGCCACCACAGCTGGCTTTAGTTTAATATTATACCCAGTTAAACAAAACCGTTTTAAAGAATGAATCTGGTAAGTCCTAACCACCCTCTCTGTCATTTTATCTATTAGCATTTGCTGCATTAAAAATCACTGCCAAAACTTAGTAACATAGAAAACCAGACATTTATTAGCTCATGATGTTGTGGGTCAACTGGATAGTTATTTTCTGGTCCAAGCTCAGCTGATTTCAACTAGAATTGCTCATGAATATGTGTTCAACTGTAAATCGGGTTGCTGATTTTGTCTGGGCTCTCTTGCATCTCCAAGGCTTGGCTGAGACAAAATGCTTACTCTGCTTTCCTCCATAAAAATATCTCAACCTGCAACAAACTAACCTTGGCTTGGTGTTTAAATGGAGCTGAGAAGGATCTCAAGAGAATAGGCTATTCACAAACTGAGCCAAACTTCCAGAGAGAGAAAAATAAACTCCATTTCTTGATGAGTGCAGCTGCACGTACCCCTACAAAGTGCTTGAATACAGAGAACATTCTCACTATCTGCTTGTAGTGCTGAATCATATTTATATTTTACCTAAATATCCCCGATAATTCTTAAAGACAATGATTATTTTAATATTCTCTTTTATCCAACTATCATGAGCAATGCCCTGTATATAGCAAGACAATATAATAAATTGTACAGTTAATATTATTTCCTTTTTGAAAAAAAAGAGTAGACTAATTTTTCATAACCAGAAGCACATTTCTTCTACTTCTTTTATACAATGCACTAGAAAAGATCACATATATTTCTAATACATTGTTTTACCTCTCAGGGTAGAGTCAGTTTTAAAGACATTTTCCATAACGAAAATACACAAGCACCGTACCACCAGTCTATTGTTTTACGCTTTAAGCTTGATTCATTCCACCAATAGCAATCACCTTTACAAATGTGTCAGAAGTTTTTTTAATATATATACTTTAAGTTCTGGGTTACATGTGCAAAAGTGTAGGTTTGTTACATAGGTATACACGTGCCATGGTGGTTTGCTGCACCCATCAACCCGTCATCTACATCAGGTATTTCTCCTAATTCTATCCCTCCCCTGCCCCTCCCACCCTTGAACAGGCCCCAGTGTGTGATGTTCCCCTCCCTGTGTCCTGTCCATGTGTTCTCATTGTTCAGCTCCCACTTATGAGTGAAAACATGTGGTGTTTAGTTTTCTGTTCTTGTGTCAGTTTGTTGAGAATGATGCTTTCCAGCTTCATCTATGTTCCTACAAAAGACATGAACTCATAGTTTTTTATGGCTGCATAGTATTCCAAGGTGCATATGTGCTACATTTTCTTTCTCCGGTCTATCTTTGATGGGCATTTGGGTTGGTTCCAAGTCTTTGCTAGTGTGGATAGTGCTGCAATAAACATATGTGTGCCTGTGTCTTTATAGTAGAATGATTTATAATCCTTTATATCCAGAAATGGGATTGCTGGGTCAAATGGTATTTCTAGTTCTAGAACCTTAAGAAATCGCCACATTGCCTTCCACAGTCATTGAACTAATTAACACTCCCACTAACAGTGTAAAAGTGTTCCTAGTTCTCCACATCCTCTCCAGCATCTGTTGTTTTCTGACTTTTTAATGATTACCATTCTAACTAGTATGTGATGTTATCTTATAGTGATTTTTATTTGCAGTTCTCTGATAACCAGTGATAATGAACTTTTCTTCTTCTTTTTTTAAATTATACTTTAAGTTCTGGGGTACATGTGTAGAACATGCAGGTTTGTTACATAGGTAAACATATGCCATGGTGGTTTGCTGCATCCATCACCCTGTCATCTACATTAGATATTTCTCCTAATGCCATCCCTTCCCTATCTCCCCATCCTCTGCTATTCCTCCCCTAATCTCCCATTTGTTGACAAACCCCAGTGTGTGATGTTCCCCTCCCTGTGTCCATGTGTTCTCATTGTTCAGCACCCACTTATGAGTGAGAACATGCAGTGTTTGGTTTTCTTTTCTTGTGTCAGTTTGCCGAATATGATGGGTTCCAGCTTCATCTATGTCCCTGCAAAGGACATGAACTCATCCTTTTTTATGAATGCATAGTATTTCATGGTGTATATGTGCCACATTTTTTTCTCCAGTCTATCATTGATGGGCATTTGGGTTGGTTCCAAGTCTTTGCTGTTGTGAACAGTGCTACAATAAACATATATGTGAATGTGTCCTTATAATAGAATGATTTATAATCCTTTGGGTATATATCCAATAATGGGATTGTTGGGTCAAATGGTATTTCTATTTCTAGATCCTAGATAAATTGCCACACTGTCTTCCACAATATTTGAAGTAATTTAAATTCCCACAAACAGTGTAAAAGCATTTCTTTTTCATGTTTGTTAGCTACATAAATGTATTTTTTTTGAGAAGTATCTGTTCACATCCTTTGCCCACTTTTTAATAGGGTTGTTTGTTTTTCTCTTGTAAATTTGTTTAAGTTCCTCATAGATTCTGGACATTAGCCCTTTGTCAGATAGATAGAGTGCAAAAGTTTTCTCCCATTCTATAGGTTGCCTGTTCACTTTGATGATAATTTCTTATGCTGTGCAAAAGTGCTTTCGTTTAATTAGATTCCATGTGTCTATTTTGGCTTTTGTTGCCATTGCTTTTGCTGTTTTAGTCATGAAGTGTTTGCACATGCCTATGTCCTGAATGGCATTGCCTAGGTTTTCTTCTAGGGTTTTCATGGTTTTAGGTCTTACATTTAAGTCTTTAATCCATCTTGAGTTAATTTTTGTATAAGGTGTAAGGACAGGGTCCAGTTTCAGTTTTCTGCATATGGTTAGCCAGGTATCCCAACACTGTCTATTAAATAGAAAATCCTTTCCCTGTTGCATGTTTTTGTCAGGTTTGTCAAAGATCAAATGATTGTAGATTTGTGATGTTATTTCTGATGCTTCTGTTCTGTTTCATTTGTGTGTGTGTGTGTGTGTGTGTGTGTGTGTGTATACAAATATATATGTATCCTTTGTTTGTGTCCTTACTTTGGGCAGTATAGCCATTTTCACAATATTAGTTCTTCTTATCCATGAGCATGGAATGATTTTTACATTTGTTTGTGTCCTCTCTTATTTCCTTTAGCAATGGTTTGTAGTTCTCCTTGAAAAGATCCTTCACATCCCTTGGAAGTTGTATTCCTAGGTAATTTATTATCTTTGTAGAAATTGTGAATGAAAGTTTGCTCATGATTTGGCTCTCTGTTTGTCAATTATTGTCAATTATATATATAAATGTCTGTTTTGGTACTAGTACCATGCTGTTTTTGTTACTGTAGCCTTGTAGTATAGTTTGAAGTCAGGTAGCATGATGCCTTCAGCTTTGTATTTTTTGTTTAGGATTTTCTTAGCTATAAGGCTCTTTTGGGGTTCTATATGAGATTTAACATAGCTTTTTCTAATTCTGTGAAGAAAGTCAATGGTAGCTTGATGGGCATAGCATTGAATCTATAAATTACTTTGGGCAGTATAGCCATTTTCACAATATTAATTCTTCTTATCCATGAGCATGGAATGATTTTACATTTGTTTGTGTCCTCTCTTATTTCCTTTAGCAGTGGTTTGTAGTTCTCCTTGAAAAGATCCTTCACATCCCTTGGAAGTTGTATTCCTAGGTAGTTTATTCTCTTTGTAGAAATTGTGAATGGGAGTTCGCTCATGATTTGGCTCTCTGTTTGTCAATTATTGGTGTATAGGAATGCTCTTGATTTTTTTCACTTTGATTTTGTATGCTGAGACTTTGCTGAAGTTGCTTATTGGGCTGAGATGATAGGGTTTTCTAAATATACAATCATGTCATCTGCAAACAGAGACATTTTGACTTCCTCTATTCTTATTTAAATGCCCTTTATTTCTTACTCTTGCCTGATTGCCCTGGCCAGAATTTCCAATAATATGTTGAAAAGGAATGAGAGAGGGCATCCTTTCCTTGTGCCAGTTTTCAAAAGGAATGCTTCCATGTTTTGCCCATTTAGTATGTTATTGGCTGTGGGTTTGTTTCAAATATCTCTTATTTTGAGATACATTCCATCAATACCTAGTTTGTTGAGAGGTTTTAGCATGAAGAGCTGTTAAATTTTGTTGAAGGCCTTTTTTGCATCTATTGAGATAATCATGTGGTTTTTGTCATTGATTCTGTTAATGTGATGGATTATGTTTATTGATTTGTGTATGTTGAACCAGTCTTGCATCCCAGGTATGAAGCCAACTTGCTCGTGGTGGATAAGCTTTTTGAAATGCTGCTGGATTTAGTTTACCAGTATTTTATTGAGGATTTTTACATTGATGTTCATCAGAGACACTGGCCTGAAATTTCCCCTATTTGTTGTGTCTCTGCCAGATTTTGTTATCAGGATGACGCTGGCCTCATAAAATGAGGTAAAGAGGAGTCCCTCTTTTTCTATTGTTTGGAATAGTTTCAGAAGGAATGGTATCAGCTCCTTTTTGTACCTCTGGTAGAATTCAGATGTGAATCTGTCTGGACCTGGGCCTTTTTGGTTGGTAGCCTATTAATCGCTGCCTCAATTTCAGAACTTGTTACTGGTATATTCAGGGATTTAACTTCTTCCTGGTTTAGCCTTTGGAGGGTGTATGTGCCAACACATTTATCCATTTCTTCTAGATTTTCTTCTAGAATGTTGAATATTGGCCCCTTTGGGCTTATATAATTTCTGCAGAGAGATCTGCTGTTAGTCTGATGTGCTTCCCTTTGTAGGTAACCTGACCTTTCTCTCTGGCTGCTCTTAACATTTTTTCCTTAGTTTCAACCTTGGAGTATCTGATGATTATGTGTCTTGGTGTTGCTCTTCTCAAGGAGTATCTTAGTAGTGTTCTCTGTACTTCCTGAATTTGAATGTTGGCCATATTGTTAGGTTGGAAAAGTTCTCCTGGATAATATCTTGAAGTGTGTTTTCCAACTTGGTTCCATTCTCCCAGTCACTTGCAGGTACACCAGTCAATCCTAGATTTGGTCTTTTCACATCATCCCATATTTTGTGCAGGCTTTCTTTTTTTCCTTTTTCTCCTTTTTTCTCTAATCTTGTCTTTACACTTTATTTCAGTAAGTTGATTTTCGATCTCTGATATCCTTTCTTCTACTTGATCAATTCGGCTACTGATACTTTTGTATGCTTCATGAAGTTCTCCTGCTGTATTTTTCAACTCCATCAGGTCATTTATGCTCTTCTCTAAACTGGTAATTCTAGTTAGAAATTTCTCCAACCTTTTTTCAAGGTTCTTAACTTCCTTGCATTGGGTTAGAACATGCTCTTTTAGCCTGGAAGAGTTTGTTATTATCCACCTTCTGAAGCCTGCTTATGTCAATTTGTCAAACTACTCTCTGCCCAGTTTTGTTTCCTTGCTGATGAGGAGTTCTGATCCTTTGGAGAAGAGGCATTGTGGTTTTTGCAATGTTCAGCCTTTTTTCACTGGTTTTTCCTCATCTTCATGGATTTATCTGCCTTTGCTCTTTGATGTTGGTGACCTCTGGATGGGGTTTCTGTGTGGAAGTCCTTTTTGTTGATGTGGATGTCATTCCTTTTAGTTTTTCAATTTTCCTTCTAAGAAGCCCCTCTGCTGCAAGTCTGCTAGAGTTCTCTGGAGGTCCACTCCAGACCCTGTTTGCCTGGGTATCTCCAGCAGAAGCTGTACAACAGCAAAGATTGCTGCCTGTTCCTTCCTCTGGAAGCTTCATCCGAGAGGGGCACCTGCCAGGTGCCAGCTGGATCTCTCCTATATGAGGTTTCTGTCAACCCCTGCTGGGAGGTGTCTCCCCATTAGGAGGCATGGGGGTCAGAGACCCACTTGAGGAGGCAGTCTGTCCCTTAGTAGATCTCAAGCATTATTCTGGGAGATCCACTGCTCTCTTCAGAGCCAGCAGACAGGAACGTTTAAGTCTGCTGAAGCTGCGCCCACAGTCGCCACTTCACCTAGCTGCTCTGTCTCAGAGAGATGGGACTTTTACCTTTAAGCCTTTGACTGGGACTGCTGCCTTTCTTTCAGAAATGCCCTGCCCAGAGAAAAGGAATGTAGAGAGGCAGTCTGGCTACAGCAGTTTTGCGGAGCTGTAGTGAGCTTCACCCAGTTCAAACTTCCCAGTGGCTTTGTTTACACTGTGAGGGGAAAACTACCTACTAAAGCTTCAGTAATGGTGGGCACCTCACCCCCACCAAGCTCAATATTCCCCAGGTGGACTTCAGCCTGCTGCAATGGGAGTGAGAATTTCAAGCCAGTGGATCTTATCTTGCTGGGCTCCATGGGGCTCAGATCCACTAAGCTAGACCACTTGTTTCCCTGGCTTCAGTCCCCTTTCCAGGGGAGTGAATGGTTCTGTCTCACTGGCATTCCAGGTGCCACTGTATGAAGAAAAACTCCTGTAGCTAGCTTGGTTTCTGCCCAAATGGCTGCCTAGTTTTGTGCTGGAAGTCCAGGGCCCTAATGGTGCCAGCACCTGAGGGAATCTCCTGGTCTGTGGGTTGTGAAGACATTGGGAAAAGCGTAATACCTGGGTCGAAATTCACTGTTCCTCGTGGCACAGTTCCTGATGGCTTCCCTTGGCTAGGGGAGGGAGTTCCCTGACCCATTGTGTTTCCAAGAGAGGCGATGCCCTACTCTGCTTTGTGTCACCTTTCATGGGCTGCACCCACTGTCTAACCAGTCCTAATGTGATGAGCTGGGTACCTTAGCTGGAAATGCAGAAACCACCTGCCTTCTGTGCTGATCTCTCTGGGAGCTGGACAACAAAGCTGTTCCTATTCCACAATCTCTTCCAGAGATATTTTTAAATGGCTTCCACTTTTCCTCTTTTCTAATCCTTGCCCATTTGCTTGTAGATAAATGTAACTACTTCCTTCTCTGTAATATTGTTTTTTATTCCTCTGTTTATTATTTGATTCTATCTTTCCTTTTATTTCCTTGACTAATTTCCTTTATATTTACTTACTTTACTGTATTAAATCATCATTAAGTGTTTTACAAATAAAAAGTGAAACACTTTCAAGAAGAAAAAGCAAAAGATATACGTTTGGTGATTAAACTATACACACTAAAAACAGATGACATAAACCTCTACAGCTCTTGCAAATATCCACGTATAGAAGCTCCAGGAAGTATCCATCTAACTATTCCATTTTCCTATAATGAAGCTTTATCATCATGATTTCATTTTCCTATGAAACTCTCTGAATTTTCACTCAGGCAGAAAATCTCAGCCGATTAACATCTGTGCTTCAGTTTCTCTTAAATGCATACAAGTATTTTCGTATATTGTTCCTTATTACTTAGGGATTAAATATGAATTTGAAAAACTGAGATGAACTGTTATTTATAACATTGTTTCTGAAAGATTATGTATTAACAGTTTCAGTCATGATACAGTATTTACAAGCAAACATTTAATCTACAACTGAGTTTTTAATTTGGGAGTTACTAAAGCAAATACATTTTTTATTCTAAATACTATTATATTTTCCTTGGTATTACAATCTAGTGCATCCAGAGGTTAAATAATCATTGACAGGGGATACCAGACAAATGAGATGGTGAAAATCTTTTTCCCTGACATTTAGCAAGGACAAGCAAAACTCAGTTTCAATAATCATGATTCATTTAATACCATATATAGAAGACAGGCACTTAGTGGTTTTTCAATGGTATTTGCAGACAGACAATATTTTCCTCTTTTTTAATACTACAATTTCAAGAAATCAAATTCAATTAAGACAAAACAACAAGATACAAAATAAAAAACACTTACTGATAATTGAAGAAAATAAATATTTCTATGGAATAATTTAGACATTTTGCAACTAAAGCTTCAATACATATAATCAGTTGAACTTATTGCTAAAAGTGTTATTGCTATAACATATATGATACATAATTATTACAAAAATCCTTAATTGTAGAAGTCTTTGATGATTTCTTACACAAAATATTATAGTAGTTTACTTGGTATAATACTTGCTATTAATTTAATTTTGTTATTGGTTCTTTGTTGAAGAGAACAAGATGGAAGAATAATAGTAAAAATATGAATGCTAGTTCTGACTCCAACATCAAATAACTATGTGCTCTTAACCAATATTTTAGAGAAATTCCTATCACATAATAATACTGTATTGCAGTCTCATGCAAACGATATTTGGTTAAATTCTCAGTGTTCATCGTTGTCAATTAGTTCTCATGTTTTCTGTAACTTTGTACTACCTTTCAGTTTGGCCAATTGTCTCATATATGTGCCATTGGCAATTAAAGGGACAAAATAAGAAATGGGTTTAAGGAAATCTATCAGCACTTCAGGAGAAACAGAAAGGGAAAGACATATAAGGGTTGTGCATTAATGAATTGTTATGTACAGTTACTATATTTTTTCTCTGTGTATACTTGACTTGTAGTATCTTTACAATGATAAATCTTAGCATTATATCATTCCTGAATGGAATTAAATCCCTCTGCTCCCTGGATACATTTTTGGACTTTTTTGATCTGATGATAACTTTGACAACTGAAGAAAGCATTACTATGATTGTTACGATCTCTTAGTCATAAAATCTTTCTAAAACATTTCTACGAAATGGTCAGAACGCCATATCTATTTTCTGATATTACTTACCAATTTTTCACAGTTGTCTCCTATTTGTCTACATGAGAACTCACTCTGGCAAAAACTGATGGGGTCGTCTACTAAATATGAAGGATTTGAAATTCTCTGAAAGAAAATTGGGATTTTTGTTGTTGTTGTTATTAAACTGCAGATGTAAATTTTGAAACAGAAAAAGGATAGGCTATTTATTTATCATTGCCAGTTGATAAGAGAAAATTAGATCCCCAAATATAATTTTCCATCTGATTGCCACTATTGATAACAAATGCAATAAAATCATTCACTATTGAAAGAATTTTATCCATAAAATTGTATACATAAAGGATGTGTAGTGGCATTAAGACTGGGAGCCAGTTAGAGGAATACAAGGCTGCCTACTGACTAACTTGTGATTTGTAATAATATTTGGAATATTTATTTTATTTTAAGATTAAATTATATTAAATCTCCTTTCTCGGGATTTCAGGGAGATTGAAGCATGGAGAAATGAAAATAGAAGTTCTGATTGATCTGTGATCTCTTTTTACTTAGAATTTTTTTTATGTATTTAACTCAAGTTAGTTCAAATACATTCAATTCAGTAAACATTAATTGAGGGATTATAAATTTCTAGGCAGTAATTTGGGAATTCAAAGCTCAAAAATTATTTTGTCCCTACTCTTAAAACCTCCTACTCTTTCAGCATTGCCAACAAGGTAAGATAAAGAATTATAGTCACAGTTGGGCCAGCTGCGGTGGCCCACACCTGTAATCCGAGCCCTTTGGGAGGCCAAGGCAAGTGCATCACTTGAGACCAGAAGTTACAGACCAGCCTGGCCAATGAGACAAAACACCATCTCTACTAAAAATACAAAAAAATTAGCCAGGCTTGGTGGTACACCTCTGTAATCCCAGCTACTTGGGAGGCTGAGGCAGGAGAATCGCTTGAACCCCAGCAGCGGAGATTGCAGTGAGCTGAGATAGTACCACTGCCCTCCAGCCTGGGTGACAAAGCGAGACTTTGTCTAAAAATAATAATAATAACTGTTAGAGCTATAGTCACATTTGAATTAGGTGGTTATATCACAGGAAGTATATTTCATATCAAGAAAATAGCATAAACGAAGGCACAGAGGTGTGAAGTTCCATGACATGCTGAGAGAATAGGAAATAGTCAGGGAGGCTGAAATGATTTAGACAATTGGCAAGAGAAAAATAGTCCTAAATATTTGTTGTTTTCCTACCTTTGTTCTAGAGTAAGAAAATTAAAAAAAAAAAACTTTTAAATTAGTGGGCTAGATTTGTCATCAATATGATTATTGAAGTGCACATACTGTGCAAAGTAATTTGGGGAAACGAAGCCAGGCACTAAAATAAGCAGAAAATATGGATTAATGAAACACAGGAGTGCAATGAGAATGTCACAACCATATTTAACAGTTTCAACACAGGAGAAACTGAAAAGAGAAGTAAGGAAGTGGAGCCAGGAAGAAGCCACTTCCGGCAAGGAGTGTGTGAGATTTAAAGGACAGTCTCTTACTACTTTTGGCTAGGTTTCTAGGAATCAAGTGAAGAAGGTAGAGGAATCATTCTCTGTTTATGTAATTCATTGTGAGTACTAAAAATGCAATGGAGTAAGTTTAGAATGGAGATTAGCAAAAGTGGGAAAAAGGCCTGTGAGTGGTGATGGCTCTCCAAAATGAAATAAGAACATCCAAACACAGCTAAAAGTGAGATTGGTCTCTTTGGTGGGAGATTAGGACTCCTGGGGTAGTGGAGTAACGAACTGAGAGGCAAACAGGAAAGAAGAGAGGAAGTTGAGAGATAGCAGTGAATAGAGGACAGTAGTCTCAAATAATATTTTGGTTGTCCTTTCTCTTAAATAAATATGTTAACATTAGGCGCCACTCAATTTGTGAGCCCTGGGTGAGTAATCTCAGCAAGGTTACGGAAAGTGTACACTATTAGATTTTGATAGAGAAATGGTAGCTTCTGTAAATGGCATGATAATCTAGTCAGGGCAAACCAAAGGTATTTTAGAAGTTGTACATACCTAAACTCATTTCATTAAAGGGGTATTAATATTTTTATGGGCTTGTGCTGAGCATCTGTCATGCACTGATAACATGTCACGATAGGAAACCAACTGACTAAACTAGTCATGAAGGGGTTACATCTCAAAATAAAATAGCTTCTTAAATACTTAATGGATGGAAGTTTAAAGGGATGACACTCATTTATTAGTATATATAGGTTTGTGATTTTTACGAACATACCTCTTTTATGGTATAAACATAGCTTATGAAATTATTTTATTTTTTAAGTTTTGCTTCCCAGACTAGGCAACTTATTAGCTGTTATTCTTTGACTAAAGCTTTTAGTCAATGAAGAATAGCAATACTAAGTAAATAAGTTATTTTTATGAGAATTTAAATATCTAGTTAAGAATTACTTCAACCTTTTAAGTTGTTACAACAAATAACTAAAAACCTATAATCCCAGATAACTTTTCCACACTTTATAGTCAGAATGAACAGTTGGCATGGAGTCAGGGTATAATTCCAAATGCATTTTTTAAACATCTTATGTCTTTAATTCTTTATTGTAAGTAATAAAGTGCACTTTATTTAGCTGGTTAGTAATCTTGGGGATGCATCTATGAATGGGCAACATGACAGCACCAAATGCATTTCTCTTTCTTTCTTTCTCTCTCTCTCTCTCTCTCTCTCTCTCTCTCTCTATATATATATATATATATATATATATATATATATATATATATATATATATATCTCAGAAATAGGGTCCCAATGTCTTGTACAGACTGGTCTCTAACTGCTAGGCTCCTCAAGGATGCTCATATCTCATGTCTCAACCTCCCAAAGTGTTGGGATTAGAGTGAACCACTGTGCATGGCCCCAGATAAATTTCTTGCAGAGATATATATGAGGTTATAGGTATATACATGCTCATACTGGTGTTTCTGCTTTTATTCACATTAACAAAAGAAAGAATCAATTAGGCTGATATTTTAGTTTGCTTCAGCTGTGATAACCAGCAATTATTAATTGCATTTTAATATTTCTAATATAGATTAAAAGGTTTTGAGTTAACTAGTGAACATTCAATTCAGTTATGTTCCACAAGAAGTTAATTACAGATAAGCTTAAAACACAAATAATATGATGAAGGGATTGCATATTTTTGCTTGCTTACGTATCAGCCATTTCCTTTCTTTCTTCTTTCCCTTTTTCTTTTATTTCTTGCTTTCTTTCTTTTCAGTGCAATAATTGGTCATAAAACCATGAGTAGTATAGCATTAAAACTATAGTTTCTGTGGAAATTCATTATGGTTTCAGACCCACTAAAAGTAGTAAAGAAGGTATCTCAGTGATGTGTGTGTGTGTGTGTGTGTGTGTGTGTGTGTGTGTTGCCAGCCTAGCTGGGTTGAGTTAAAGCAACTTTAGTTTGTTTAGTTTGCTTTATAAAAATTATGCTTGCTCTTAGTAGAGTTAGAAATATAATTAACTTAAGATATGGAAAGCTGTATTTCCAGAGACTAGAATAAAACTCTCCTAATACCCTGAATATTGAAAATATACACATTCATTCATATTAGAAGATTTCTACTTCCCTACTTATTAGTGTACTAATAAGGGACTGTGATATTGAGTTTACTGTAGCATTGTAAAGGTCATGTGTGTACAATAAGTATGTAAGCATCGAATTGCTATTATATCCCCAGCCAGCTAAGCAGCCAGATATAACTTCTATTCATATTTTCTAATCCTTGGTTTGCCTATCAAAATTTACTTTTGTATTAACATTCTGGGATTTGAAGGAAAGGGAAGATGATACAAATAATGGTTCAAAAGCATTTCAGTTACTTGACAGAGAAGCCTAAATCTCCAAAATACATTTAGAAACAGAAAAATATTTCTTTGAGGGCAATTTGTGATATTATTAGGAAAAAATGCAACTTTTATGTCAATGTTTTTACCTTTTTTTATAATAGCAATAAATGTTTAAGTAACATATTTAAATATTTTATGGTGTCCTATTGGTAGATTCTGGCATATGTTACATAACTAACAGCACATCTAAGATGTATGAATAACATAAGGAAAGAACATAGCAATAGTTTCACTGCCTGGTCAAAAGCATAGAACAGGAGAGATCTAGAAGAGAATGGCGTAATGAGACTGGTAACCTAAAATGAGGTAGAAAATATTGCTCATTGCTTTTCTTCATTACTTCCTCCTTCTCTTCCTTCTTGTCTTTCTTCCCTCTCACGAAATGCTTAGCTCCATGTCTCTGGTGGCAGAACAAGGGGAATAAGCTGAGTATATTAGATTAAGATGAACTGGTGGCCAGGAGCAGGGGCTCACACCTGTAATTCTAGCACTTTGGGAGGTCAAGGTGGGCAGATCATCTAAGATTGGGAGTTCAAAACCATCCTGACCAACATGGAGAAAATACAAAAAACTTTTAGTCTCCATTAAAAATTCAAAAATTTAGCCAGGTGTGATGGTACATGCCTGTAATCCCAGCTACTCCGGAGGCTGAGGCAGGAGAATCTCTTGAACCCAGGAAGCAGAGGTTGCGGTGAGCCAAGATCATGCCATTGCACTCCAGCTTGGGCAACAAGAATAGAACTCCATTCAAAAAAAAAAAAAAAAAAAAGATGAACTGGCAAATAGCCAAGGAAGCCAGAGATGACCAATTAGGAGGACAGATGCTAGAAAGGCAGAAAGCAAAGCATCTTGAGGAATGTTGCATTCAGCACCAACAATGATACAGGGCAGTAATTGACACACACTGGAGTCTCCCAATTCTTTCCAATAGCTCCCATATACCCTCAACCTCTTTCTGATCGCAACTTTTTGCTGGAACTAAAATTTGACTATCTCCTGAGATACCACATTCCTGGCACAGCCTTCTCAAGAGAAGCTGGTGATTCTCAAACGTTCTTGATATGTCAGGATTGGGTAGTAAGTTGATAGGTTTCCTGCACACTAATCAGTGTAACTTCCATTCAAAGTTCTATCTATAACATTTTTTAAAATGAAGCAAATAATTATTTTCCTTTCAGGCTTCTGCAATTTGACCCCATTAGCCTCTCTCACTTCCTGTTCCTGTTCATCACCAACCTAGTGAATACTCCCCATTATTTATTAATAACTTTAGCAGATGCATTTCATTCTTCCACTCCACTGAAATTTCTGTGTCATTCATGTTGCCCATACCATCTTCTTGTTTGATCCATCCTTCACCATGACTGATCAGTTGCTGGGACTTTTTATTTTTGCTAATTTTTAAACTACTCTACAGCCCAACCTAGAATTTCTCACTAGTAGAAATTTATCATCTACAAAATCATAATTGTCAAACAACCACCTTACCATCACTGACTTCCTTCGGGCTTACTGGCTCAATGAGTTCCATTGATGAAACTCTTTTTTTCTCATTGAGGTCCTTGACCCCACCATTTTTCTACCACTCATCAAGTCCTTCCTCAGATTAACTTTTCTGTTAGATGAACCTTGGTTCTCTGATATATGACACCAACACTTTGCAGTTTTTTTTAACTCCTTCAACTTTCCTTCCATTTTACTTTCACTGAATGAAACTTTGTATGCAGTTCAATTCTTATATAAAAAAAGTAGAAATTTTCTGGAGAAAATCATAAAACTAACGTATCTAATTTTATTTATAAAAGGCATGTATACTGAGCTACAATTAACATAATTCCCTCCTGCTCTTTTTAATTGATCATTTTCCCACCACCACCAACTCAAAGTTCTTAGCAAGTGCCTGACATATTGAAGATACTAAGGGACAATAGCCAAACCATATATAAAAATACCTCATATCAAAATAGAACTCTGACTCACAACCTGTAGCAAGCAGTCCAGAAAGGCAAGCCACGAATTCTGTAGCAATTAGCCCAAAGCAGACAGAACTTGATTAATAACTATCATTTTTCTCTAATTCCCATCTCCACTGTCACTGTAGGGGCAATGAGATAGAGCCAAATATGCTCCCTTAACCAGTCATATACGATACCCACTTCTACTTGGCCCATCTCCAACTTCTGCACGCCCAAAACCTTCAATCAAGAATTACCTAAAGGCTTTCCTGTGTTCCCTTCTCTGCCTTTGAATCTTTGTCAAAATCAAGTGATGACGGCTGACTCTTGCTTTGGCAAAATCTGAATAAATATCCTTTTAAAATGCTAATTTGGTCATCTCCATTTATTTCAAGTGTTTTCCTGGAGGTCTGATGGAGAAAGCATGGTTGCAGACTCCAGCCTTCAATCAGGTGCATACTCTCCAAGGTCCCTTGTGGAGTCTGCACTGATGTTGTAGCTCAGCACTGGGTCTGAACCCTGCTTTCTTTATATTGATATACTTCACTGTTTATTCTCAGTTTAGAACCTGGGTTTTGTTATTGGTTGTCATTTGTTTGCCATCTTTGGTAGAATTAGGCTACCCCTTTACCCTCAGTTACTGTTTTGTGTTGGGGTGTCCAATCATGTGTTTGTCATAAGAAAGAATCTTATAGAGTAGAAAGTACATATAAGCCCATTATTCAAGCTAGCTTTACAGATTGATATGTTGGGACTGGCGTTCACTTGCTGTGTGAGTCGTCAATGAAACTGGATAAGGTTCTCCTTCATCCACAATTTGTGTCCTAAGAGCTCAATCTTCATAAGCAAAGAGGTTTCTACCTGCTGAAGGCGGGTTACAGATTGTTGTGCTGGGGGGTCTGAGACACAAAGCGCATAAGCCTTACATTCCTATTGACCACTGCCAGCTCTCATGGGGTTGTCTGCATCTAAATCTTTTCCTCTTCCAGAAAAAAAAAAAAAAAAGTCTTTGGCCAACATGGTGAAACCCCGTCTCTACTAAAAATACAAAAAAAAAAAAAAAAAAAAAAAAAAAAAAGTCTGTGCTTATTTGGACACTGATTATGATCCTAAATTTTGTGCTTCTCTTTTTAAATTGCATAATTCTACCAAGGATGATTTGGGTCTACACTAGCAACTCTGGGGAACACTTGATTTAAACAAAATTGCTCAATTCAGAGAATCTTTAGAAAAGAAAAAGAAAAGTAATTTGCCAGGACCCGTGGGCAACATTTTCTACAGTATGTATGCAGAGGCCTCCAAATAAAACTCTGAATCAAAAATAGCTGCTTCTGCTAAATTTGTTCTAGGCTCCACACTTGATCTCATGGTTTCTCATGCAGTGGAGATATTGCTAGTGACTGAGCACGCACAACACTTTTCAGCCAGCCAATCATCTTCTTACAGTATTCAGTTTCTCTCTTTACTGTTTCTATTCATCAACAAAACACCCTGAATTCTGCTTCTCTCCTGACCCTACCAGAAGACAGGGAACATTATGATTGTCTTACCTCAGTTACAAACTTTCTGTACCTTATTCAGATTTATTTGAGATGCCCATTAAGAACACTGACAATATTATCTGCCACTGGATCATAGCTCAAAGTGGACTTTACCAATCAATGATACAGCTGTAACTAATCTAGTCTTTCCTTTAAAATACAGTCCTCTACCTGAAATAAAATTCATATACTATAGCTTTTAATTGTAGCCCTTTTCTCTTAGCATAAAATGCTTTAAATTTATTTAAAGTTTTGCAGGTATCAGGAGTTCTTTGATTCTTATTACTAAGTAGTATTCCATTGTATTAATATGAAATGATTTGTTTATTCATTTATCAATGAGTATTTAATTATTTTCATTTTGAGATAATTATGAAAACTTATTTTCCCACAAACTCTTATACACAAATGTTCATAACAACCTTATTTATAATGGCTGAAAACTGGAAACAACCCAGATTTCCTTAAAGTTGATACATCTTTGTGATATAATACTACTCAGCAACAAAAAAATATATTGATATGGCTATTGATGCCATAATTTGAATGACTCTCAAAGAAGAGAGTAGGGGACAAGCCCACCTCAAGGAGTTACATAAGGTAGAATTCCACAATCCCAAAATCAATGGGGATGTGGGAGAAAATATTTGTTGCTGGGAATCAAGGTTGGGGAAGAGTGAGTAATTATTAAGAAATAACATGACAGAGTTTCCTTGTAATGTTAGAATGGTTCTATATTCTAATTGTAATGATGTTTACTTACATGTGATAACATTTTTCTGAAACAAAACGCATGCACGCACACACACACACACACACAGAGAGAGAGAGAGAGAGAGAGAGAGAGAGAGAGAGAGAGAGAGAATACGGGTGTAAACTGGTGAAATCTGAATTCAGTTTGTGCCTTAGTCCATATGTGCTGCTATAACAAAATACCACAGACTTATCATTTGTAAACAAATTAATTTATTATGTTTATGGAGGTTAGAAAGTCCAAGCTCAAGGTGCCAGCAGGTTTGCTCTTTGGTGAGGCTGCTGCCTACATTCAGGAAGACATCTTGTTGCATGTCCCGACATGGTGAAATGGACAGAAGGAACAAAAGGAGGTGAACTTCCTCTGCCAAGCCATTTTATAAGGACATCTGATGCCATTAATGAAGACGAAGCCCTTATGACTCAATCAGATCCTAAAAACAAAATTTCTTAACACCGTTCCATAGGGGATTAACATTCAACATGAATTTTGGAATGGACACCATCATTCAAACAGTAGCAGTCTGCATTTAATAGTATGGCAACTATTAAATTTCCTGGGTTTAATATGGGGTTATGATTTCATATAATATTATCATAGGAAGCTGGATAAAGAGTAGATTGTAACTCTGTACTATCTCTGCAACTACTTATGAGTATTAAAGTATTTCAAAATAGAAACTTATTTTAAAATAATAACTTTACTATTTAAATATTCTTTTTTATATTTGAAATATAAATAATATAATCTATGTTATTTATATGTAGCTTATATATTGTGAGTAATATAACATATAATATATAATATAATAATATAGCTTATATTATTTATGATATATAGCTGTTTAGGAAGGCTTTTCTTCCACCTACGGGGAGTTTTATCATCAGATAGCCTCCACCTGTTCATTACTTCAGAATGTGAATCAGGGGTAGAGAGCTGCCTTATTAGAAAACACACCTTTTCCATGAAGGCCACTACTAGTGGTTGAGAGAATTGGAAATATGAAGGAGTCACCAGTTGCACCATTTGTGGGACAACTCAAACAAACAATACACACTTCAGATGTCCTCACTCAGTTGAATGAGGTTTTATGGGGCTGCATTAGAATGTGACTTCCCGGTCTTCCCCGGCTTAATGGCTCCTCCATCTTATAACCCAAACATCATCTTTCTGTCTGCTCCTAAAGTACTCAATCTGTAACAATATTTTTGTGTCATTTAAAAAATTTACCTCCCCATAACTTACCAATCAAGTTATATACTATTCTGGTTACTTCAGTAAGTATTGCTTATATAATATAGAATATAGAAATGTACACATAAGCTGTATAGAATGATAAAATTATATCTTCATTTGCTTGATCTTTCAACATGAAAGATCATTACGCTTCTATTAAGGCATCATCATTATGTGTTGTTATTGAATAAGTCAGGGTTCTCCAGAGAAAACCAGTAGAACATACACACACATACACATACACACACACATATGAAAATATAGAGTATATTACTCTACGATGCTCTTATATTATTACATTAATTATATTATATATTATATTATTCTAATAATATTATAGTGTTATATGTCTATAAGATTCTACATATAATACACATGCATATCTATAGCCAAATAAAGTTGAACCATGAAATTAACCATCACACTCATTTTGGGTAATTTTCTACATGCTTATCACTAATTCATCCTCAAACACTGTAAAATAATTATCCAGCTACATTAAGTATGTTGAAATATGAGAAGCAACCATGACATTTTCAAAAATATCATCTATCCTTTTATTGGAGTGATAACCAAGTATAGAATGCTAGTTTGGAAATCACGTATTTCAGAATTTGGAATGCATTTCTCATTTTCTTCAAACTCCTGCTGTTATAGTTAAGAAATTAATGCCATTTAGATATTCAATCCTCGAAGTACTATTTGTTTTTCTTTTGGAAGACTTTGGCATTTTTGTTTCTAGTGGTTTAAATTTTGCAATGTACCTTTGTGTGAATAGTTTTTTAAAAAATGATTGTGTGAGGTATGCACTAGATGCTTTTATTTTTAAAAATAGTTTTTTAGCTTTTAAATGTTTTTCTTCTATTCTCTTTTGTAAAATAATATTAATCATCTCCAGGATCCCATTTTAATTCCTTTACTTTTTCTGCTTTGAGCCAATTTTTAGCCTTCTTTTTCTGGGAGTTCTCTCAAATTTATCATCTAACCTTACAAAGGACTTTTTATTTATACTGTCATATTTTAGATTTCCAAGAGAGTTATTATGCTTGAGTGTTTTTTATAGTACTAGAAATACATGAATGCATTGCCTTCTCCTATCTCCTAGGGCATATTGATTATAGTTGTAGTTGTTTTGAGATTTTTCTTCTGATCTCTACATTGTTTATATTTTCTCTACAAAAACTTTACTATTGTTTTAGTCACTCTATTTGATTAAAGCTTTTTTTAAATATCTTGTGATCTTATTTTTTAAATTTGTATTTACATTTAAGAAGGACCTATGGAGTATGTTGAAGGTTAGGCTTCAAACAAATTGATAAAACAGTGAACTCGAATTTTCACTGAGCAACTGGCTTAATGTCCTGACAGAGGGATACTATAATCTCCTGCATAGTGGGAGAGGCAGAGAACAATCTCCATGTCAGCATTATGACACCTACAGAAGGCAGTCTCATTGATGAATATGTACACTTTAATATTCTGAATGCATGTTGACACACCTCACGAGTTTTCTCAGTTGTGCAAAGTTTTCAAAAAATAAACTTTCTAGCTTCTATTAAGGCATCAGCATTATTCTGCTATGTTAGATTTGAAAAGAGATTCATTTACTTAACACATATTTTCTTTATTCTGACGGTATGCCAAACATTATTGTAGGTAATTGAGATAAAACAGTAAAGATGATAGACAAGCTCCCTAACCTAATATAGCTTACTGTTCAAAAGGATCTAGTGCCCAAATAATCTTCAATCAAAATTTGAAACAATGTTTGTTTCTGGCCCCAACCTAAACCCCCAAAATTGTTAATCTTGATCCAAGTCATGAGCCTTTGGGAGTTTCTGCACTACGAGTTAATTTGCATCACTTTGACTTTCCTTCCTATAGGATTAAGTATCAGCCTTTACTTGTCAACTGTGGCAGGTCACATTTTCATCTATTTGCAAGTTCCATGAAATTTTGCTAAAATTCTTGTTGCTATTTTTCCTAAAAACTTCTATGTTGTTTGATTTTCTAATTAAAATCTGTTTAAAATAATATTTGAACAATTTATACGCAATACGTTTCTACTTACATGTTTTCTTCTTACTTATGGATGATATATTACTGATCCATAGATAAGTGATAACTTTTCAAAGGGCTAATTGCAATTTCTCAGGATTTACAAACACTGTAATTTTAAGGACCAAGTTTTAATTTCTGCATATGATTATATTAATGAAATTGTCCAGTGAAGAGATGAATGCTAAATCAGAATGATTTGAATTCATTTGCAAAAGGAAAGAGTGGAGGCAATCTTACACTCTGATCTCATTTAGAATACAAACACAGAATTTCTTCTCAGATTGATTGTGCTAGTTGCAACATTAATAACTTCACAAGTTGACTGACATAGATTTCTCTCACCATGAAAAGTTTGTGAGTTGCTTTTTTCCCCTGAAATCTATTTTCTTTATAATGCATTCTTCAGAATGAACAATTTTAACTTAATACCAAAAGAATGGTGGCATTCCTGCCATCTCAGGTCTCGAGTCAATCAGCTATAGTCAGATGTTCTGAATTAGTAGCACAACAAATGGATATGGTGAATTCATTACTTTGATATTAATTTATAAATAACAAACCTTTAATACAAATCACACTTTTAACAGTTTCTAAAATTAGCATAATTAGAAAAAAATTTAAACATTTGGAAGTAGATTAGATCATTGTTCACAGATGTCCTTCTTCCTCCCACATCTCCAGTATGTATACATTTCCCCATTTTTTGACTTTGGGTTTAACAGTGTGACTTGCCTGGGCCAAGTGGATGTTAGAAGCTATGTACTAAGCAAAATCTTGAAATATGTTTATACAGCAAACTTGGTCTTTTGTATTTCTGAGCTATTCATAAGGAGATTATCCCACAGAAAGTTGCTAATACCTCATGTACACCCCAGATGGAAATGCATCCTGCAATGTGAGGCACTGCCGACTCAACATCACAACTTGAAAACCAACAGTTTTCGGTACAAAACAAATGTTTACATTTTATGTCACTAAGATTTTAAAGACATTTGTTATCAAATTGGAGAAAAGAAACGTGTGGCACAGCTGTAGCAAAAATAAAATACGTAGCATTGGTTTGTGATTGACCAATGAGCGAAGAGGGCATTCCTATAGGAAGCAGGAGAAAATGATAAGGGAACAGTTTAAACAAATTGTGACCTGAATTATAGTATAGTGATAAAGCATTTGGCAGACTAAACCCTGATGCACCTTGTGAGGCAGGAAATGTGCCTTCTAAACTTGTAGATAAACTTGGACAAGATGGTTACAGAAAGAATATTAAAAGTGTGTGCTGGCTCCTGTTATCTGTATTTTGATAATGTACTTCCCCAAAGGACAAGCAGAATTAAGTGTGAATATAGCAAGTCCAGATATTCTCAGATTTCTGAAGTTGGAAATAAAATAGTTTCTCATCTCCAGTTCCTCAAGCCAGCAAGATTTTCAAACCAAAGGCAAGGGGACAAAGCTTGGGGACAGAGAGCATTTCCATGATGCTATCCAGTAAATAGGGTCTAGAATTAAGCACAATTTTTAAAATATGAATATAACACTTTTCATAAAGATCTAAAAGTGGAACAGTTGGTTTCTAGTAGACCCTTTTAGCTATACAAAAGGACTTCTATTTAAAAACATCAATAAAAGGGAAAGGCATGAGGCATGCTTAAATAAAAATTGGAAACAGCTTATGGCACATTGACTTGATGAAACCAAACAGATTGAAGAGCCACATAGCACTGAGAGAGCTTCATCAGAAGAAGTTTGGACAGCCTGTACTGAATTAGACTGACATGTATTTGAGATAAGAAAAGACATCCTGGCCTACAACTTTATATGGACAACTTTCTACAGGCGAGCAGGCTTAGAAAGCTGCTCAGCATCATACTAAAAAGTAAATTTTATAATGGCCTCTTCAGGAGTAGCCAAGGATGAAGGTGAAAAATGAAAGAGCTTTCAGAGAGCAACGGCAAGAGCCACAGAGGATAATCAACTATTGGGTTACTCACAAAGAGCAGAATCAGGGTAGAAAGCCCTAATAACACATGGCTAATAATATTTCAGAATTGATATGGATCGTTCTCTTCCTTATACCTTCAACTTTTCTCTTTTTCTGTTTTTTTTAAATCTAATTCTATCCATTTATCACCATTTTGTGTTAAGTATGTGGGAGAACAAATAAGGACAAATAACTTGATTTGGGGGTTCAAAGTACTCCAGAACTAAAAAGGGCCACATTTGGAATTCCGATAAACTGTAAGATTCTAGAATGTAAGCTACATGTCATCACTGACTGAGATTTTGGGGGATCTTATGATGGAGGTAGCCTGCTTTTTACATGGAAGGAGCATGAATATTTATGAAAAAGACATTAAGATTAGATTATTGTTGAAAAGTATTTATTCTTCCCTATTTCCCCAACTTCATGGGAGGTATATGATTCCTGTCTTTTGATTTGGGGCTACCTCATATGACTTGATTAGCCAACAAAATGTTAGCAGACAAGAAAATGGAAAAGGCTTGAATTATATCTTAATGTTGAGATTTGTTCTTTTGTGCAGCTGCCATTACCATGAGATGTCCTAGAAAGGACAGTGCTACCTCAGCTATGGCCCTGGGAATAAACACCATGGGGCGGGACTCCTCAGCCATGGCAACTTAAAGCAGAACCACTGTAAACAAATTAAACGTGCAGACATGGACAAAACAAATGCTTATTATCTGCCTCCAAAATGCTATTAATATTGGTCACATAGCAATGGTTTGTGATCTAACTTTAATTCAAATGAAAATTTTAAAAACCACACAACTCATTTAGTAGAATGAAGAAAAATAAAAGATAAATAAAGTGCCTATTTATGATGCTCATATTTAAATATAAGGGGATGAATCATATTTTTCATTGAAATATTTTACAGACTATTTAGCATCTGCATAGTGTTTAAAAACATAAAAGTTCTCATACAAATCTTATTATTTTTGTATGTGCTCCACTATCCTAAAGTTTTATTTAACTGGTGGTATATCTTTTAAAGTAAACCAAATACTGATGTTCACATGAAGAAATTTTGTTTTACATTTTTAATTATGTTCATAGGATAAATATTTGTTTAATTGCCTTGAGGAAAATATTAAACTATTACACAATCAATGACTATAAAATTGTATAATCTTACGATTTTTATTTACTTTGAAGCAGGATATTTCCCCGACCCCTTCACACGACTCATGACAGGGCTGCCTCATTTACCCAGTCCACAGCTTTCAACTCTTTGTGGGAGGGAGTGTGCAAGAGAATGAGGCAGGAACTGGAGTGCACGAACACTGGAACCAGCCAGCAGCTTCAGCACCGGCAGGAGCAAACTCCACTCACTTGGACCCTCTGTGCTCCACCCCTCATGGGACGGAGCACCCAGGTGAGTGGGTGCAGGAGCTGGGCAAGTGTTTTTTGGTGCCAGCAGGAGCAAACTCTGTGCGGACCCCGCTGCAGTGTCTGGTGGGGGACAGGGAATGCCCACAGTCCTTGAAACCCCAGAAGGCATGTTACAGTGCTCTTTTAGCTCTGCCACCCGTGAGTGGCTTAAATGTTAACAGGTCAGTGGGCCCTTTTGGATCTGCATTGGTGGGTCCCAAGCTCTTGTCCAGCATCCAGGAGAATGAAGTTGTATGAACTAGTTGAAGAACAGTAAATGCGAGAGATTGTATTGCTGATGAAAGTGGCTCTCAGTGTGAAGAGGAGCTGAAAGGGGACAGGGAAGGAAGCTAATCTTCCCCTAAAGTCCGGTGGTCTTCAGGCGGATTCTTCTCCTAAGTTATGCCACAAAGCTGTCCCTCTGAAGTCAGGCTGCTTCTCTCTGATGTCCAACCATAGTCTCTAATGTCCAGCTGCTTCTCCCCTCTGCTGGCTGAGTCTGGGGTTTTAAGGGGGAGCAGGGTGGGCCATGGATAGTTTAGGGAAAGGAAGCATTTGAGCAGGAAAACAGGGATAGAAGTTCTTACTTTCGGTCATGGTTTCAGGCTTTTCAGCCTAAGGGTGTGGTTTCACTAGGCAACCCACCCTGTTGTGCCTAGAATTTCTCTGCGTCTTGTGCCTATCAGTACAATTCTATGCTACAAGCTGATCTGCTGCCTGTTAGAGCTTCTCATGTTTTTGTTGTTATCATTGTTGTTATTTAGTTGTTATTTTGTTGACTATAGTCTTCAAAAGCATAAATACTCAGAAATTATTTTTGAGAATGTTTGACACATTCAATTGAGGCTTGCTCCAAAAGGTGTAAGAAATGTAATTGTGCTAAGAAGAGGATTCCAAAAAGGAAAACAAAGCAAAGCAAAACAAAAAACAGATAGTGTATTAGACAATAGTACTTCTTACAGAGTATATTTGAGATTCCCTTTTCCAAGTATATGATAAGATTTTACTTTTAAGCTCCCTGGGGTTGGGTGGAACTATGCAAATGGTTCTGGCCAGTGAAATTTGTGCACAATGGTATGTGTCATTAGGAAGGACATTCACATGCTGCCTTCAGAGCTCCCTCTTTTATCACTGACATGACAACTGGGAGTATTGAGATGGAGGCTGCTTGATAAGCCTGTCGCTCTATGTGATTACAATAAGCAGATTTCCCTGATGACTCATGAATGTGTACTGTGAGCAAAAAATATAAACACCTTGTAACTTTGTAACAATTGTGGTTTTGTTCTGCTGCATAACCTCAATTATTCTGATTTATGTCCCATGTTTGCTGACCACCCTTCCCTCCAAAAGAAGTGATAAGAAAAATAATTAGTTCCTGATGTAAATATCTGAAGTCTTATAAAAAGTCGTACATTTATTTTAAAAAAAAACTAATTTTAAGACACCATTCTACAAAAGAAGTTAACTAACTGGTTTATCCACTTTTAGCATTGAAATCCCTACCGTAACATCCATCCTTTAGAGAAGGCGTTCCTGATATTCCAACTCCATCATATCAAGTTCTTTCCTCCAAGTTATAATTGTCCTGTTGTTTTCTGTTTTCCCCTTCTACTGCAATGAAGTGCCAATTCTGTTTATCCTTGTATGTATTCCACTGTCTACCAAGTTCCTAGTGTTGTGGGACTTTTTTCTTAGTTCAGCTAGACAGAGGTCCTATCACTTGGCTGCAAAAAATTAGGCTCACAGACAATTTGAATAGTAAAGCAGGGTTTTACTGGGTGAAAAGACAAAAAAGGGAAACAGGAACCCTCACAAAGCCAGAGTCCTTGCTGGTGCCCTTCCTGCTTTGCAGTTTGAATACCAGGTTCCACACAAGAAGAGCAGTGGCCAGGCTCCTCCCCATTGCAAATGGGTTTAAACTTCTGTGTCTCTACCCCTGTGTGCATTCCTCCCAGTGCGCAGGCCAGCTGGAGTTTGCCAAGGAGCCCTTTCCACCTGGCTGTCTTCCTAGCACATAATATATTCTGTGTGTGTGTGTGTGTGTGTGTGTGTGTGTGTGTGTGTGTATTTTTCTGAATAAATTAGTAGTAGGCTCTTGATTTTTAACCAGGATTCCTCATGAAGATATGCACTTTACCTAATTGACTTCTTCAAACTTTATGTTGGATAAAAAAAATGCTTACTCAGTGACATGGAATGGTTTGAAAATGGAGGAGTAAATATTTTATTCTAAACTGGGGATCAGCAATGATGAACCAGGGGTCAAATCTGGCCTGTCACCTGGTTTGTAAATAAAGTTTTGTTGTCGCACAGCCATGTCAATTGATTTCTATGTTGTCAATGGGTGCTTTTACTTCATAACTGCGGAGCTGTGGAGCTGTGACAAAAGCTGTATGACCCTGCAAGACTTAAAATATTTGTTACCTGGCTTTTTTACCGAAAAGGTTGACTGACCTCAACTCTAAAAAATCTGAAACAAGACAAGTAAGAAGGATGAGCTAAAAGAAATTCTTTAGGGAAGGCTGTGAGTGATAGACTGGGAAACCAAATAAAAACACCACTTTCAAAAATCTAGGGATGGTTGTGAATCTTTAATTCAGCAAAGGATAGGGGCAGCATTAAATGTAATCAGAGCAAAAAAAAGACAGAAGACATGTCCAATACAATTGCCTTCTTCAGTTCTGAATAAATGAATCCATGATAGATAAGGAAGGATGAAGGATGATTTAAGGGACAGAAGTATTTTAGAAATGATAGTATGCTTGTTCTCTCTGTCCTGGGATGAAAATACAAAAAAAGAAACACTTCCATATTAATTATCCTTTTGATACCTATAATATATGTCTTCTGCCTCCTAGACTCGATATTATTGAATCATTGATCTTTATTATTTTCTCTTTGTTCTAACAAACACATGGTGTATTTGTGCACGTGCGTGTGTGTGTGTGTGTGTGTGTGTGAGAGAGAGAGAGAGAGAGAGAGAAGGAGAGGGAGAGAGAAAATGTTACAAACATACAGTGTTTCTTTTGCTTTAATATTGATAGTACCTCATGTTTGCTCTAATAAATTAACATTTTCACCTTTACTTCCTTGATGGGAAGTACAAGTAACAATAGCAGTATGGAAAAAGAAGATGGAGGCAGACATGTGCTATAAGGAAGAGAAGGGTGGAAAGATTTATAATTCATCAAAATATGCACACTCTTTCTACTCTGTAAGACATGCTAAGACCACCTGTCTGAATTATGCAAGTTAATAGCTTTCCAGAAATATAGTTTTACAAATACTGTTTAACATTTTCTTAGTCCTTTAGAAATGATGCATTGTACATCTTAAGAACTTATTTTCATTTTTTGTGTAAGTCATAAGCTTTTTTGTGAATTTGCTAATTTGAAGGATTTTGTTAAATTCAAGTGCAGACCATGATAAATTGTGGGTTTGCTATTACAGCAACCTCATACTATTAGATACATATTAAAACATCAAATTGTAACCCATACGTATGTTACAAACATATACTGTACCTTCATGTAACATAATTACATGTGTAAATTGAAAAATAAATATTTTAATAAAGAATTATGTTTAGGTGCTAGTATAGAATTAAGACACAAATAAATGATTGAATGATACTAATAGAGCTAGGGGGTAAGGAAAGAAAGAAAATACTGAAGGATTCAGTCAAGCTTCTTTAAAGAATTGCAAGTCCAATTTCTGGGACTCTCATTGTGTTCACAGTCTTCTATTCTGCTGAGCTTTTAGAGCTGGTTCCTTAACTAACTATTTAGAATTTTTCTGCACAAATGTATTATGTGCATCTAGTTAAAGTTGTGTAAAAATGAACCTACTAACTCCAACATCATTGAAAAATTTGAGTTTATATTCAGTTTCCCACACTCAAGGGAGAGAGAAGTCTCTATTGACTGAAAGTTCAAATCACTATTCTCTAAGGCTATATTGACTAAGAAGTTCAATTGCTCTTCTCTACATTTCCCAAAGATACAATTTAATGATTTTCTAGGCTGAGATGTATATAAGATAAGAGTGATCATTATCAAACTGTTTTACACATCTATTTGGAACGCTCAATATGTTCACAGGAGAAACTCTAAATTATGTTTACTTTAATATTAAGAAGGTTTAATGTCTAAACCTTCAATCAATCCAAATGCCTTCAGTTTAGCTAGGAATGCTTCAATAACAAAATTTGAAAGAAAAGTCTGGAAGAACATAATTAAACTGTGATATCAAAGCATGTTTCTTACTATAGGGATAACTAGGAATGCTTTAATCAATTTGCAACTTGAGGTAGCTATGAGTTGTTGTTTTTTTCTGACTACTCTGAAAGAATCATGTCAAATTGGGTAGTTTGGAAGACATTCAGAGATTCTGAAAACCTTCTCCTACAATTTTATTGGAAAACATAAGCTGGTTTAATTTGTATTTTAAATATGTTGAATGCTAATAAGACCTTGGAGCCTCCCTCTGCTTGTGTGTAAAACTAATTACAAAGAACCTCACATGTTTATTCAAAAGATGTATGCCATTTGGCAATATTGCTTATATTATTTCTTCATGTAAAACTCATGGTAATGTTGGTTCAGAAAAGTGACAGATTGGTGTTTATTAAAAACACATCTAATATTCAGTATGCCTAATAACCATTACCAGAAAACTACTAAATATGATGATGCTTTCAAGTATGAAACGTAGCATTTTTGTTTCCTTTAGATGATAGGAAATATGAGGGACAGATGCAGCCAATGTTTGGATAAATAATGACCCAAGAAAGGATTCTAAATAGTTGCTTTCTCTTTGCCTTAGTTAGTTCAGGCTGCAAAATACAGATTGGGTGACTTATAAAAAACAGAAATTTATTTCTCACATTTCTGGAAGGCAGGAAGTCCAAGATCAAAACACCAGCAGATGCAGAGCCCGGTGAGAACCGAATTCCTGAGGTATAGATAATGGCCTTCTCTCTGTGTCCTTATATGGTGGAAAGGCCAAGAAAGCTCTTGCAGGTCTCCTTTATAAAGTTATTAATCCCATTTATGTGGGCAGAGTCTTCATGACCTAATCATCTCGCAAATACCCCCTCTACTAGTACTATTACGTTGGGGTTTAGGTCAACATATGAATTTGAAGGAACATAAACATTCAGTACATAGCACTGTTATTGTGAAAAAAAAAAGGAAAAATGCATTTAAGGAATAGGAGATGTGGGTAGCAAAGCTAAGGTGATGTTTTTGATGTTCAACCTTTGAAAAATTTGAACTGAGTAAAAACAAAAGAATTGTATCAAAAATGGCTCAGTCTTTAAGCTGAATCCTACCTGCTAGGAAGATCTGGCACAGTGTAGGTAAGGGGATTGATTCAGGTCAGAGGGCCTTGGTTCCTGGGGGGCTCCCCCAATAGGAGAGTGCCATTAAAACCCTAGATTTTGCTTAAACTTTATAACCCTTCATTCTGGGGAGAAGGAAAGGAGGAACATTTTATGCACAAGAAGGTGATTTCTTTCACTAAGGTATTCGAAGCAAAGATTACCCAATGTTGTTTTTTGTTTGCCTTTTTGCTTCTGTTTTTGTTCCTGTTGCTTATCAGAAGCTTCAGAAGAAAAGGAAGACGGGAGCAAAGTTTTTAGATTTTGGACACTGTATGATTCAGATTGAATTTTGCTTTTATCTATACCCTCAAAAATAACTGAAGCCAACCATGTATTAGGTTCCATATATAATGATAATTAGAATAGGAAGAGGATTATGAATGTATCACATTTAAGAAGTTCCTATTTCACAACTTTGATTTCTATGTTTATCAATTATTTATTTTAACTATTACTTTCTTTTGTGTTTGCTATAATGTGATTTAAAATGAGAGATTTAAGACACTGATGTGAACATTATATTCAATTATTTGAATGCAAATGAAATTTCCCATTTCCATCTAGAAGAGAAAAGGAATTTTAAAAAGGAAAATATTGTGTCCTTTTACAAAAGTAGTATGACACATTCAAATAAAATTTATGACTGTGAATTGGTGAGGTGGCTATGTTAATTAGCTTGATCAAATATTTCTGTAATGTATACATAGATCAAAACATAAATTGTAACTCATAAATATACCCAATTATTATTTGTCAATTAAAAATAAATAAAAAAGGAAGTTATGATAATAAGCATTATAGTTTAAAAATCTTCAATAGCATATATTGGCAATGGAATTTTAATTGGCTTTTAACACACAAAATTTGAACATGGGGAAAAAAAGAATGAAAGGGTCAATGACTATAATACTTTCCTCTCAGTTGGAACTGAAAACATTTATTTAAAGAGTCACTAAACAGTATCATTCTTGCCAATATATGATGACATTTCTATTGCCATCAACACACTTTTTATTGAAAGTGTGCTATAATTTACATAGTTAATTTACACTAGCAGTTAGCCATCTGACTTATTAATGTAAAAAACGTCTAAGTGATTAAAATCAGTTGGTATATGGACAAATGGACTAGGAAAACCTATTTTTATATAGATTAAAATATATGGTTAAAGGCAAACTTTTATAGTTTCAGTTGGAAGTCTTAAGGAACAATTCTTTTTCCTAGTAAGTAAATTTGAACTGTTAGGAAGCCCAGAGCTACAAACATACCTTATGTTGTTTCAGTGACCTCTACATGATAACAAATTCTTTGTACCTTTGTGTCTTTTTCTTTGAAACTCCTTGAAATCTTCAAGGAAATTGTTCCAAAATAAAATGAGGCTATGTGGTAGAAAGCTAAAATATTGGCTGTTTCAATTTCTCACCTTTAACATAAAAAACATTTTATGTGACCTTGTATTGTTTCCCATGGAAATCATGGACCCAAGAACACAGTGTTGCTTTTAAAATATGGTTGGATATTATAGCACATAAATATTCAAATGCAAAATGTGCTGCAATTATTTTGAAAGAAGGTTTTTTTCTTATGATTCTAAATTCATATAGTAGCTTCATTATGCAGCACTTTTTTCTTTTTTCTTTTTCTTTTACTTCTTTTTTGAGACAGAGTCGTACTCTTGTCACCCAGGATGGAGTGCAATGGCGCAATCTTGGCTCACTGCAGACTCTGCCTCCCGGGTTCAAGCAATTCTCCTGCCTCACCCACACGAGTAGCTGGGAATTACAGGCTTGGCACCACACCCAGCTAATTTTTATATTTTTACTACAGATATGATTTCACCAGGTTGGCCAGGCTGGTCTCAAACTCCTGACCCCAGGTTATCCCCCCTACTCAGGCTCCTACAGTGCTGGAACTATAGGCATGAGCCACTGCGCCTGGGCAGGCAGAACTTATTTTTTTTAAAGTCTAAAATTGGGCTAGCCACTGAATGATTTATATTATGAGTTTGAAAATTTGAACACCCTTTGCCTTATAGATTCTTTATTGCTTTTCTTTTTTTTTTTTTTAATTTTTATTGCATTATAGGTTTTGGGGTACATGTGCAGAACGTGCAAGATAGTTGCATAGGTACACACATGGCAGTGTGTCTTGCTGCCTTCCTCCCCTTCACCCACACTTGGCATTCATCCCCAGGCTATCCCTCCCCAGCCCCCCCACTGTCCCTCCCCCATTCCCCCAATAGACCCCAGTGTATAGTAGACCACCTCTCTGTGTCCATGTGTTCTCATTTTTCTCACCCACGTATGAGTGAGTATATGCAGTATTACTTTTTCTGTTCTTGTGTCAGTTTGCTGAGAATGATGTTCTCCAGATTCATCCATGTCCTTACAAAGGACACAAACTCATCATTTTTGATTGCTGCATAATATTCCATGGTGTATATGTGCCACATTTTCCCAGTCCAGTCTATCATCGTTGGGCATTTGGGTTGGTTCCAGTTCTTTGCTATTGTAAACAGTGCTGCAATGAACATTCATGTGCATGTGTCCTTACACTATAATGATTTATAGTCCTTTGGATATATACCCAGTAATGGGATTGCTGGGTCAAATGGAATTTCTATTTCTAGGTCCTTGAGGAATCGTCACACTGTCTTCCACAATGGTTGAACTAATTTACACTCCCACCAACAGTGTAAGAGTGTTCCTATTTCTCCACATCCTCTCCAGCATCTGTTGTCTCCAGATTTTTTAATGATTGCCATTCTAACTGGCATGAGATGGTACCTCAATGTGGTTTTGATTTGCATCTCTCTAATGACCAGTGATGATGAGCATTTTTTCATGTTTGTTGGCCTCATGTATGTCTTCTTTTGTAAAGTGTCTGTTCATATCCTTTGCCCATTTTTGAATGGGCTTGTTTTTTTCCTGTAAATCTGTTTGAGTTCTTTGTAAATTCTGGATATCAGCCCTTTGTCAGATGTGTAAACAGCAAAGATGTTTTCCCATTCTGATGGTTGCCGATTCACTCTAGTGACTGTTTCTTTTGCCATGCAGAAGCTGTGGAGTTTGATTAGGTCCCATTTGTCTATTTTGGCTTTTGTTGCCAATGCTTTTGGTGTTTTATTCATGAAGTCCTTGCCTACTCCTATGTCCTGAACGGTTTTGCCTAGACTTTCTTCTAGGGTTTTTATGGTGTCAGGTCTTACGTTTAAGTCTTTAATCCATCCGGAGTTAATTTTAGTGTAAGGTGTCAGGAAGGGGTCCAGTTTCTGCTTTCTGCACATGGCTAGCCAATTTTCCCAACACCATTTATTAAATAGGGAATCCTTTCCCCATTGCTTGTTTTTGTCTAGTTTATCAAAGATAATATGGTTGTAGACAAGTTGTGTTGCCTCCGATGCTTCTGTTCTGTTCCATTGGTCTATATCTCTGTTTTGGTACCAGTTCCATGCTGTTTTGATTACTGTAGCCTTGTAGTATAGTTTGAAGTCTGGTAGTGTGATGCCTCCTGCTGTGTTCTTTTTGCCTAGAATTGACTTGGCTCTGCGGGCTCTTTTTTGGTTCCATATGAAATTCATGGTGGTTTTTTCCAGTTCTGTGAAGAAATTCAATGGTAGTTTGATGGGGATAGCATTGATTGTGTAAATTACTTTGGGCAGTATAGCCATTTTCACGATATTGATTCTTCCTAACCACGAACATGGAAGGTTTCTCCATCTGTTTGTGTCCTCTCTTATTTCGTTGAGCAGTGGTTTGTAGTTTTCCTTAAAGAGGTCCCTTACATTCCTTGTGAGTTGTACTCCTAGGTATTTTATTTTCTTTGTAGCAATTGTGAATGGCAGTTCATTCTTGATTTGGTTCTCTTTAAGTCTGTTACTGGTGTATAGGAATGCTTGTGATTTTTGCACATTGATTTTACATCCTGAGACTTTGCTGAAGTTGCTTATCAGTTGCAGGATCTTTTGGGCTGAGGTGATGGGGTCTTCTAGGTATACTATCATGTCATCTGCAAATAGAGACAATTTGGCTTCCACCTTTCCTATTTGAATACCCTTTATTTCTTTTTCTTGCCTGATTGCTCTGGCTAGAACTTCCAGTACTATGTTGAATAGGAGTGGTGAGAGAGGGCATCCTCGTCTAGTGCCAGATTTCAAAGGGAATGCTTCCAGTTTTCGCCCATTCATTATGATATTGGCTGTTGGTTTGTCGTAAATAGCTTTTATTACTTTGAGATATGTTCCATCAATACCAAGTTTATTGAGGCTTTTTAGCATAAAGGGCTGTTGAATTTTGTCAAATGCCTTCTCTGCATCAATTGAGATAATCATGTGGTTTTTGTTTTTGCTTCTGTTTATGTGGTGAATTACATTTATAGACTTGCGTATGTTGAACCAGCCTTGCATCCCCGGGATGAATCCTACTTGATCATGATGGATAAGTTTTTTAATGTGCTGTTGCAATTGGTTTGCCAGTATTTTATTGAAGATTTTTGCATCTATGTTCATCATGGATATTGGCCTGAAGTTTTCTTTTCTTGTTGAGTCTCTGCCGGGTTTTGGTATCAGGATGATGTTGGTCTCATAAAATGATTTGGGAAGGGTTCCCTCTTTTTGGATTATTTGGAATAGTTTCAGAAGGAATGGTACTAGATCCTCTTTGTGTGTGGTAGAATTCAGCTGTGAACCCATCTGGACCTGGGCTTTTCTTGTGTGGTAGGCTCTTAATTGCTGCCTCAACTTCAGACCTTGTTATTGGTCTATTCATAGTTTCGGCTTCCTCCTGGTTTAGGCTTCAGAGGACACAGGTGTCCAGCAATTTATCCATTTCTTCCTGGTTTACTAGTTTATGTGCATAGAGTTGTTTGTAGTATTCTCTGATGATGGTTTGAATTTCTGTGGAATCTGTGGTGATTTCCCCATTATTGTTTTTTATTGCATCTATTTGGTTGTTCTCTCTTTTCTTTTGTATCAGTCTGCCTAGTGGTCTGTCTATTTTGTTGATCTTTTCGAAAAACCAGCTCTTAGATTTATTGATTTTTTGAAGGGTTTTTCTTGTCTCTATCTCCTTCTGTTCTGCTCTGATCTTAGTTATTTCTTGTCTTTGGCTAGGTTTTGAGATTTTTTGATCTTGCTCCTCTAGCTCTTTCAAGTTTGACGATAGGGTGTCAATTTTGGATCTCTCCACTCTTCTCATGTGGGCACTTATTGCTATATATTTTCCTCTACAGACTGCTTTAAATGTGTCCCAGAGATTCTGATACGTTGTGTCTTCATTCTCGTTGGTTTCGAAGAACTTCTTTATTTCTGCCTTCATTTCATTTTTTATCCAATCAACATTCAAGAGCCAGTTGTTCAGTTTCCATGAAGCTGTGCGGTTCTGAGTTATTTTCTGAATTCTGAGTTCCAACTTGATTGCACTATGGTCTGAGAGACTGTTTGTTAGGATTTCAGTTGTTTTGCATTTGCTGAGGAGTGCTTTACTTCCAATTTTGTGGTCAATTTTGGAGTAGGTGTGATGTGGTGCTGAGAAGAATGTATATTCTGTGGATTTGGGGTGGAGAGTTCTGTAAATGTCTATCAGGTTTGCTTGTTCCAGGTCTGAGTTCAAGTCCTGGATATCCTTGTTAATTTTCTGTCTGGTTGATCTGTCTGCTATTGACAGTGGAGTGTTAAAGTCTCCCACTATTATTGTGTGGGAGTCTAAGTCTCTTTGTAAGTTGTTAAGAACTTGCCTTATATATCTGGGTGCTCCTACATTGGGTCCTTATATATTTAGAATCGTTAGCTCTTCTTGTTGTATCGATCCTTTTACCATTATGTAATGACCTTCTTTGTCCCTTTTGATCTTTGTTGCTTTAAAGTCTATTTTATCAGAGATGAGAATTTTAACTCCTGCTTTTTTTTGCTCTCCATTTGCTTGGTAAATCTTCCTCCATCCTTTTATTTTGAGCCTTTGTGTATCTTTGTGTGTGAGGTGGGTTTCCTGGATACAGCACACCGATGGGTTTTGGTTTTTTATCCAATTTGCCAGTCTGTGTCTTTTGATTGGTGCATTTAGCCTATTTACATTTAGGGTTAATATTGTTATGTGTGAATTTGATACTGTCATTTTGATGCTAGCTGGCTGTTTTGCCCATTGGTTCATGTAGATTCTTCATTTTGTTGATGTTCTTTAGCATTTGGTATGCTTTTAGGATGGCTGGTACTGGTTGTTTCTTTCTATGTGTAGTGCCTCTTTCAGGAGCTCTTGTAAAGCAGGCCTAGTAGTGACAAAATCTCTGAGTACTTGCTTGTTCATGAAGGATTTTATTTTTCCTTCACTTATGAAGCTCAGTTTGGCTGGATATGAAATTCTGGGTTGAAAGTTCTTTTCTTTAAGGATGTTGAATATTGGCCCCCACTCTCTTCTGGCTTGTAGAGTCTCTGCCGAGAGATCTGCTGTGAGTCTGATGGGCTTCCCTTTGTGGGTGACCCGACTTTTCTCTCTGGCTGCCCTTAGCATTTTCTCCTTCATTTCAACCCTGGTGAATCTGACGATTATGTGCCTTGGGGTTGCTCTTCTTGTAGAGTATCTTTGTGGTGTTTTCTGTATTTCCTGGAGTTGAGTATTGACCTGTCTTGCTAGGTTGGGGAAATTTTCCTGGATAATATCCTGAAGAGTGTTTTCCAGCTTGGATTTATTCTCTTCATCACATTCTGGTACACCTATCAAATGTAGGTTGGGTGTCTTCACATAGTCCCACATTTCTTAGAGATTTTGTTCATTCCTTTTTGTGCTTTTTTCTTTAATCTTGGTTTCACATTTTATTTCATTGAGTTGATCTTCAACTTCTGATATTCTTTCTTCTGCTTGGTCAATTCGGCTGTTGAAACTTGTGCATGCTTCACGAAGTTCTCGTGTTGTGTTTTTCAGCTCCTTCAATTCATTCATATTCCTCTCTAAGTTGTCCATTCTTGTTATCAATTCCTCGAATCTTTTTTCAAATCTTTTTTCAAGGTTCTTAGTTTCTTTGCACTGATTTAGAACATGTTCTTTTAGCTCAATGAAGTTTCTCATTATCCACTTTCTGAAGTCTGATTCCATCATTTTGTCACACTCATTCTCTGTCCAGCTTGGTTCCCTTGCTGGTGAGGAGTTTTGGTCCTTTGTAGGAGATGAGGTGTTTTGGTTTCAGGTGTTTTCCTCCTTTTTGCGCTGGTTTCTTCCCATCTTTATGGATTTATCCACCTGTCGTCTTAGTAGTTGCTGATTTTTCAATTGGGTCTCAGTGTGGATGCTGAGATTGTTGATGATGAAGTATTTCTGTTACTTAGTTTTCCCTCTAATGGTCTAGCCCCTCTGCTGTATGAGTGCTGAGGTCCACTCCAGGCCCTGCTTGTCTGGAGTATACCTGTAGCAGCTGTGGAACAGTGAGGGATGATATCAGTTTCTTCTTCTGCTGTCTTTGTTCCAGAATGATGCCTGCCAAATGTCAGTCTGATTAGTCCTTTTTTGGGGTGACTCTTTGGATATACAGGGGTCAGGAAGCTGCTTAAGGAGACGGTCTGTGCTTTATAGGAGCTCCAGTGCTGAGCTGTGAGCTCCGTTGTTCATTCAGGGTTGTTGGGAGGTTGTTTATGTCTGCTGCAATAGAACTCATAAAACACCACCCTTTCCCCCCACCTTAGATGCTCTGTCTCAGGGAGTTGGGGCTTTCTTTATGAGTATCTGTTGTACTGTCCTGCCCCACTAGGAGGCAGTCTATTCACTATTTGCCTGCCGGGGCTCTGACCTGCTAGCGCAGGTCCGCCCTGTTGCTGCTGGGCTCCCTTCTGCTGTGGAGCACTCCCCACTCCTGGTGGAGTCTCTCTGTTATGGCAGGTTGCCTCAGCAATGGCAGGCTGCGTCAGCCCTGGACGGTACTTCAGTAGGGGCAGATTGCGTCAGAAGTGGTGGACACCTCTCCCCCAGTGGGCTGCACCGTCTTAGATGCCAGCAGCAAAACTCTCAGCCCCAAGCGCCTCCAATCACCACCCTGCTTGTCCCCGTGAGGGTGGGACTGGCCGAGCCCGATCACCCAGCTTCCTGCCTCAGAGTCCGTCCTATCTCTCTCTCTCTTCCTCTCCCCAAGCTGAAAGGTCGACTCTCTCACTGGCACCCCAGTAGCCTGCCAATAGGGCACTGGGATCCGTGCAATCTCCTGTGCCGCTGCCCACTGCACTGGCTCAGATCATGCTTCCCAGGAAACTCCTGGTCTGGCTCACTGTCCAAGTCCCGTTCAATCAGATGGACATGCCAATCTGCCCTTCCAAGTCTCAGATTGCCGGTTTAACAGGGCACCCAGACCAGTGAGTTCCGTGCCGGGTTCCGCTGCGGTGCTGGCTGCGTTAGCCGGCTTTACTAGTGTCCCGTGTCTCTCCCACACCTGGGACTTTCAATGCTCTGTGGGCAAAAATGTTCCATCTGAGAATGTGGCTAGGACTCACCCTCTGCACCTTCACTGAGAGCTGCAATCCTGAGTCGCTTCTACGACGCCATCTTGAGAGTCCTCCTCTTTATTGCTTTTCTAACTAGTTATACTTACTTTGTCCTTGTTTCTCTGCTGAATACCACATGACAATTGAATTTATTTGAAGGTATATTTTACCCAATTAAAAAATCTATTGAAGATAACTATCGTTACTTTCTAAATATTCATAATAAAACTGGAATTAATTGTAATTATGTTTTAATATACAACCTATAATTCTGTTTTAACACCATCAGATACAAGAGCTACGTCTTTGTTGAATCAAAAAGTAGGGCTCGGCCTGGTGCAGTGGCTCAAGCCTGTAATCCTAGCACTTTGGGAGGCTGAGGCGGGTGGATTGCCTGAGCTCTGGAGCTCTAGACCAGCCTGGGCAATACAGTGAAAATCTGACTCTACTGAAAAAAAGAAATTCGCCAGGCATAGCAGTGGGCGCCTGTAGTCTCAACTACTCCAGAGGCTGAGGCAGGAGAATCGTTTGAACGCAGGAGGCGGAAGTTGCAGTGAGCCGAGATCACGCCACTGCACTCCAACCTAGGCAACAGAGTGAGACTCTGTCTCCAATAAAAAAGAAAAATAAAAGTGGGGGTCAGTGTTTAGAGCTTCAACGAATACAATGAAGGATCAAACAAATTGCCTTTATATCCACCAGTAACCTATTGTCTAAAAGGAAATATCAGACACATACACATATATTTTGAATTCAAGTTAGACATTTATAAAGTCAAATCAAATTATATTAACATTATTTACAGTAAATCAAATAACAAAAAAATTCTAGTAAATATTTCCAGTAATCAAGTAAAGATTTAGGAAGAAGGTTGTATTTTATACTTATTAGTGAGAGACAGGTAAAGATGGACAAATGAAATATTTTGAGGAGATAGAAATAATTACTTAATTCAAGTAACAGAAGGGGGCCAGAAATTGCAAGATTTAAATAAGACTCCAGATTTCAATAAGCCACATGATGTATTGGACAGAAGTTAAAACTGAGTGAGATAGGAAGTCAGACTGAAGATCATTGTTTAAAGCCATGCTTTTGAAGGGTGCCGTCTTTAGTGGATGATCATTAACAACAGTGAAACAACACAAAAAAAACAACAAAGTCACCAGCACCATGCAGAAGGATGCACTCCTGTATTGGTCTTGGCTCTAGGTAGAATGAACAAGCACAGAAAAAAAAAAGTCTCTCCTAGGGTTTATGTTCTATAACTGCCTACTCACAAAAGATTGCAGCTGGAATTCTTAGTACTATGTCACTTAATAATTACAAGTCTATCGCAAAGTCTGTAACAGTTATGAATTATTTCCCCTAGCCTTTTCCAGGAAAAAAAATTAAAAACCTCTCCTAAGACATACTTGAAAGTGAGGTCACATAACATTCCTCAGACAAATTCTCAAGGTACAGGAGATTACAGTTTTTAAAAATCTGCAGAACATATGTTGAATGATAATTAGCAGAAACTACAAACTAAAGAACAAAATTCACAGAAAATACTATCGCATTTATCAGGTACACTTCAGAAAGGAAGAACGTTTAGTGTATTTGAAAAAATGAAATTAAGTGAGAACACAATAAAGAAAAGACAGATTATCAAAACTCACCAGAATAATTCTAAAAAGAAACAAACAAACAAAAAAAAAACAAAGATAAAATATATTAAGAAATAGTGGATTTATAAGGCAATTAGACAAGGTTGAAAGTACAGTGTAAGATAGCTTTAATAGAACAATCTAGAATGCACTACAAATAAACAAAATATTTAAAAATAAAAGTAAATTTAAGAGACAATTCTGATTTGATTCCTAGGAGGGGAGAGAAAGAACATTTTGGCAAAGGAATAGTGAAAGAGAAAATCACTTAAATTTTTCCAAGTTAAGAAAGGATGCAAATGTTCAGATTTATAAAGCTCAATGAAATCACTCACAATAAGATATATCATATTAAACCTGAAAACACTGAAGAACTAAGATGTAAATAACTTACAGATAACTTCTCGGTAATAGTGATTGAAACCCAGAAAAACAAAAAATATATATATTTTTCAAGAGTTGAAGGGAAAAAATTATCCTAAAAATATAAGCACAGTAAAATTAACTTTCAAAAGTGGAAATAAATGAATGTATTTGCAGATGAACTGGAACTGAAAAAATTCAATATCAACAAACTGTCTTTAAGAGACTGTAACTTATGTATAGAATTACACACACAGACATACATGTACAGAAGAAAAAATGATAAAAGAAACATCTAAATTGAAAAGCAAATGAGGAATATTTCTATTTCAATAATTAAAAGAGTAAATGATGAAAAAAATGGATTTGTATACATCTATTTGTGTAATACTAAATAAAATTTAACTGTATAAAGCAACAAAAATAATAGCTCTTTTGTGAGGTTATCTATACAGATAAAATGGCTAAATGAAGAATGGTGAGATGGGAAGAAAATTGTACTATTGTCTTTGTAATGTTAGGGTAGACATTACATATACAAATTAATGTAAAAATGTTCTAGGGTGACCAGGAAGGATAAAAATAGATGGCTTAAATCCAATTCAGTGGAGGCTATAATGAGGAATGAGATAAAGAACACAATTAGTTATTTTAAGGCCAACAGAGAAAGAAAACTTATAAAAACAGAAAAATCAAAGTTAATTCACAGATACTAGTATCACAATGTAAATTAACTCCTTAATTCAAAAATTAAAAATTGTCATTTCTGATTAAGAAAAAAAAATCTTGCTATAAGTTATTTAGAAGAGGTGTATAAATACACAGAATAATTAAAAGTAAATTGTAAGTTAAAGACATCTCAACAGTACTCTAACCAAACTTTAAGTGAAGTAGCATATTAATATAACTAGAAGTGACTAAAATATATTTTTAAAAGATTATGTTTTAGATAGTAGGTATCTAATATGTAGTTTCATAATATTTCTAGTAAACATTGACAGAGGCAAGTAAAGAAAAGTTACTCGCCAAAAAAGTAGAGATTGTTATTCACCCTTTTGATCATTGGTAGATCAAGCAGTCCCCCCCAAATTATAAAGACATTGAAGGTCTAAAAACACGAAGTTATAAGACATATACAAAACACTGCATCGGACACCTATACAACTATAAAATAAACAAACAAAATTTTTAGAATTGGTAAAATTAAAATATTGTATATGTGTTTCTATACGTGTGTGTGTGTATGTGTGTGTGTGTAATTTTTACAAATCAATGAATGGATTAACACAAAACTTACACTGGGGCAAGAAAGGATTTAGTCAGAGTGGTTGTCTGCAATAGAGAAAGAAGGGGGAACTAAAATTACTGGTAATAGTTTTTTTACTATGTAGTAGTTGTATATTTCAGAAATATTATTACTCAAAGTGGGTATGTGTGTGTATAAATATATGTTTGTGTGTGTATTTACAGAGAGGGATAACAACATATTCCTGAAACATGTGACTACATGTGCGTCAGACTACATATATATATGGGGCGTATGTATCCATAAGAAAAAAAAATGAAAAACATTGCTGAAATCAGTTTTTTAAAGGAGCTGGGGGACAAGATGGCCTATGAGACACAACTGGGAAATGCCTCTCCCACCAAGAGAAACCAAAATATGAGTAAACCATTTCACCTTAAACAGATCTTTGGAGAGGAAACACTCAAAATCAATAAGGATATGACACAAATAACAAGGTTGAAGAGGGAAGAAGCTGGGAAGCTAGCACAGAGTCAAAGAGCACCAGGACGAGCTCCCAGTGCTGAACAGGTCCTAAGGAAGAGGCGAATGAAAAAATTCCAGTGGAGCACCACACTCCTGTCACAGACCTCTGTGATCCTAGCTTAAGAGATCTCGCGACCTCCACAGACATTTGAACTGACTCGGAACTGCCCAGAGAGTAGGCAGAGGCAGAGATTGAACCTGTGTAGGGGCCAGAAGTTTTCACCTGCAGAACAGCTGCATCAAATATGACCACATGTGTCTCCATCTCCCAAGGTTCTTTGTTTTGTTCTGAGTGACTCTAACCCCTGCTGACTGTCAGGCTGGGAGAGTGTAGGGCTGCCTTTCCCATAGTCTTAGGGTATATCTAACCTGCTTGGCCCCTTGTCCATCAGCCATTCCCAAGGTCCCTACCTGGCTACTCCCACAGGAGGGTGCATACAGCACAACCTCCACTCTTCCACCTGAAGGTTTTGCTAGCAGCCTGGGAGTTGTTTGGCTTCCCCAGAACAGCTGGGAGTCAAGCCCAAGAGGAAAAGCAAAAGGCCACAGGCCTTGTCTCAGGCACCCAGGGTTTGAATACACCACTCAGGGGTACTGGGCTGAGATCTGTGGCCTGAGTTCAAGTGGAGGAAAAGCCCTCCCTCTCAGAGCTCTGAGAAGAATGAGGCATGGGTTAGCATGGCAGCACAAGAGTTGGGAATCCCTCCCTTGGCAAGACCAGCCCAGGAAGAGTGCGGACTGTTGGCCAGCCATAGCTTCTGCCCAAGGGAGCCCATGACCTGGATCACCTGGAATAGACCAGCGACACAGGCAGAGAAGAATTAGGACCAAACCAGCTGGGTAGGCCTACTCCTAGAGCAGATACCAGAGGGAGACCTGATCATGGAAGCACAATCTGGGTGATGCTCACTCACAGTCATCAACTGGGCAAAAATTCCAGACCCCATGCACCACGCCATCCGGACACCGACAGCACCACCGCCCTACTGGGGGATTCTCTGCCACTGACCTGCCGCACCACCAGGCTACCTGCAGACGTACCTCACAACTCACGTTGATGCTGCCCAACTCAGAGGACAAGGGAGTCCCCAGGGAGTTGCAGGTCTCCTGGTGACCTAACCTTCTGCTGGGACCACCCCTAAGGAGGGGAATGCAGCCTGCCAAGGCACTACTTGGAACTAAGGAAACATGGGCACTGAGCTTATGACTGTAGGGAGCTTCCTACCCAAGGCCCAGGAATGAACTTAGTGGGGGAGTCATCTCTCACCCCCTCCCCCGGCTCCTCCCTCCAGAGTATTGCTGCAAATGCGCTGAAATACAGGAGGCACAAAGCTAAGACCTTATCTGCCATCTCTTACTCTTAAGCACCATCTACTGGATAGTTGCCTGAATTACACTACCAAAGAAAAAATTCCTTCAGCAAGCATCACCTGCCTGTGAAACCCAAAGCTGGAAATTAGCCACAACTAAGGAACTCAAACAGGGCCTTGCCCTCAGCAAGTGCCCCAAAATGAAGCCAAGTGACAATACACAACCTACACCACAGTCAAACTCTCGAGGAAGAAATATATATGTATATAAACTAAAAGGCCCATCCAAACAACAGCAAATTCAAATAGATAAAGAAACACCAGCCTTTTCAGACGAGAGGGAATCAGCGTAATATCTCGGGCAATACAAAAAGTCAGAGTGTTCCTTACTTTAAAGGAGTGCATTAACTCTGCAAGAATGAATTCTAACCAGATTGAAAGTGCTTAAATTATAAACGTAGAATTCAGAATATGGATGGCAAGGAAGATTAATGATATTCAAAAGAAAATTAAAACCTAATTCAAATAAGCCAGTAAAATCATCTAAGAGGTGAATGATGACATAGCCATTTTAAGAAAGAAGAACACTGAATTTTTGGAATTGAAAAAATTTACTACAGGAAATTAAAAATACAGTTGTAAGCATTAACAACACAGTAGTCCAACCTGAGGAAAGAATTTCAGATCTCAAATACCATTCCTTTGAATCAAACCAGTCAGACAAAAATAAAGAACAAAAGAGCAGTGAAGCAGGAGTGTCAAATTCATTTATTCTGTGTAACTCTTTAAACAGATCATGCCAAGGACTATCAGTAGAGTCCTTAACATTTTGGAGTCTAATCACGTTAAGCAGCCAACTCCAGAAACCCCTAAACCTAGAAAAGAACTCCAACCTCAATATTCTGTTCCTCTGCAACCACTCCTGGTACCAAAATCTGTATTAAGGGGTATTAACTCACATGATCACAAGGTCCCACGATAGGCCATCTGCGGTCTGAGTTCCAAAGCTGAGGAACTTGGAATCCTATGTTTGAGGGCAGGAAGCATTTAGCACAGGAGAAATATGCAGGATGGGAGGCTAAGCCAGTCTAGCCTTTTCACATTTCCCTACCTGCTTTATATTCTGGTCTCACTGACAGCTGAGTAGATGGTGCCAACCCAGATTAAGGGTGGGTCTGCCTTTCCCATCCCACCAACTCAAATGTGAATCTCCTTCGGCAACACCCTCACAGATATATCGAAGATCAATAAATTTGTGTCCTTCAAACCAATCAGGCTGACACTCAGTATTAACCATCACAATTACCATTTTCCATCATATAGTTATTTCATCCTTTAACATCCAAAATTAAATATTTCTTTCAATTTTTTTTATATTAAGGGATTACATGTGAAGGTTTGTTGCAACAGTATATTGTGTGATGTTGAAGTTTGGGGTGCAATTAAACCCATCACCTAGGTAATAAGAATAGCATCCAATATGTATTTCTTCAACATTTCCCCTGCCTCCTCCTGGAGTCCCCAGTGTCTATTGTTCCCATCTTTTAAGTCCATGTGTATCCAGTGATTAGCTCCCACTTACAGGTGAGAGCATGTGGTACTTGGTTTTCTGTTTCTGTGTTATTTGCTTAGAATAATGACCTCCAGTCCCTTCTATGTTGCTGCACTAGACATGATATCCTTATTTATTATGATTGCATAGTATTTCTTATTATATGCGCACTACATTTTCTTTACTGAATCCACCATTGATCAGCACCTAAGTTGTTTCTATGCCCTTGCTATTGAGAATACTATTGTGATGAACATATGGATACATGTGGGTCTTTTTGATAGAATGACTTATTTCCCTTTTGGTATATACTCAGTAAGAAGATTTGCTGTGTTGTCTGGTAGCTCGACTTTTAGTTCTTTGAGAAATCTGCAAACTGCTTTCCACAGTGGCTAAACTAATTTGCATTCCTACCAACCGTATATAGGTATTCCCTTTGTTCCACAGCCCTATCAAGATTTGTCATTATCATTATTATTTGCATAGAAAGAGAAATGGCTCGATATGTGATTGTATACTGATTCATGAGCTGTAGCCAATGGTTTGGCTGGATGGTCAGAAACTTGGAAGAAGTATGATTGGAAAATTGGTAACAAAGAAATCTTTGTTAGAGGTATGTGGGGAAGAGGTATGTGGATGGACCTATCTGAATGGTCAAAAACCATGAAGATATTTGTATCCTATGTGAGTACTCACTAATGGGTGACCCCAGCAGAGAGATTTTAATAATCCAGTGGATAGGATGACACTTTCTGTGGACACCACTCAATTTCTTTCTCCAACCACCGCTGTCATTGTCCAATCAGCCCATGAGCAAAGTGGCCATGATGCCAGGGATGGAGGTTATGCATGGGCTCTGCAACACAGACTTCCACTCACCAAGGCTGACTTATCAATGGCCATTGCTGAGTGTCCAGTTTGACAGCAGCAGAGACCAACACTGAACCCTCAATATGGCATCACTTCTCAGTAATCAGCCAGCTACCTGATGGCAGGTTGATTATATTGGCCCTCTTCCATCATGGAAAGGGCAGAGTTTTTCCTTACCTTCAGATGACTTCTTGTTGCTCATGAATCTTCTGTTATTTCAGATTGAAGAATTTGCTGTAGCAGTCCTTGTAGGACAGCTCTGGTGTTTATGTTTGTTGGAGAAAGTCTTTATTTCTCCTTCAAGTTTAAAAGATATTTTACTAAGTCTACTCTTATAGGATAAACTTTTTATTTTTTTCTTCAGTCCTTTAAATACGCCCTGCTACTCTCTTCTGGCCTGCAACATTTGCACTAAGTCTGCTGCCAGAAGTATTGATGTTCCTTTGTACGTCACTTTTTTTCTGTTTTTGCTTTTAGAATTCATTTTCTATCTTTAACCTTTGGAAGTTTGATTATTAAATGTCTTAAGGTAGTCCTATGCGTATTAAATCCCCTTAGTGTTCTATATGCTTGTTGTACTTAAAGATTGATATCCTCCTTTGGGTGTGGGAAGTTCTCTGTTATTATCCCATTGAATAAACTTTCTACCTCATACACTCTCCTTATCATCTCCTTAAGTCCAATAACTCTTAAGTTTGTCTTTTTGAAGCTATTTGGTTGTCCTTTTGAGGCTATTTTCTTGATTTTGTAGGCAAGCTTCCTTTATAAATTCTTTTTTTTTTTTTTGTCTCCTCTCTGTATTTTCAAATAGGCTGGCTTTGGGTTCACTAATTCTTTCTTCTGTTTGGTCAGTTCTGCTAGTAAGAAACTCTGATGCATTTTTCAGTATATTAATTGCATTTTCAGCCCCATAATTTCTGTTTAATTATTTTTTATTATTTCAGCTTTTCTATTAAATTTATTTGATAGGATTCTGAATTCTTTCACCGTATTAGCCTGGATTGTGTTGAGCTTCCTCAAAACAGCTATTCGAATTATCTGTTTGAAAGTTCAGATATTCCTGACTCTCTGGGATTTGTCACTGGTGCCTTATTTAGTCCATTTAGTGAGGTCGTTTTCCTCCGTGGTCTTCATGCTCAGGAATGTCCATCAGTGTCTGGGGACTGAAAATGAGATATTTATTGCAGTCTTCACAGACTGGGCTTGTTTCTACTTGTTCTTCTTAGGAAAGCTTTCCAGGCATTCAAAGGCACTTGGGTGTGATGATCTGTTTGTTACCTGTAGGTATACCTGCTTGAGGGAGCATTAGTAACACTGTGGTTCTTGCAGACTCATAAGGGTGTCACTTTGATGGTCTTGGATAAAGATCTGGGATAATTCTCTGAATAACAAAGCAGACGCTCTTGTTCTCTTCCCTTAACCCCAGACAAACAGAGCACCTTTGTCTGCTCTTAGCTGTCTGGAACTGGATGAAGGGTGACAGGAGCAGCCCTGGAGCCACCACCATTGGGATTGCTCTGGGTCAAATCCCAAGCCAGAACAGCACTGAGTCTTTTTCAAGACCCACAGTGATCACTGCCTGGGTACCATCTATGTTCATTCATGGCCCTAGAGCTCTATAATGAGCCAGTAATGAATCCAATTAGACTTGTGTCCTTCCCTTTGGGCTGACAAGTTTTCCCAGGTGTTGGGCTCATCTGGAGATGCCACCTAGGAGCCAGAGCCTGGAGTCAGGAACCTTAGGAATCTACCAGGTGGTCTATTCTACTGAAGCTGCACTGCCACACAAACTGATATACAAAGTTTTCCCCTCCTCCCTTACCTTAAGCAGAGGAGTTTCTCCCCATGCCCACCAGTGCCCCATGCCCACATCTAGTACTGCCTGGCTATTGCTAATGTTCACTAAAAGCCTGAGGACTCTTCAGTCAGTTTATGGTGAATAGTGCCAGTACCAAGCCTCTTCCTACAGGGCAGTGGGCTTCCCTCTGGCCCAAAACAGGTTCATACATACCATTTAGGAGCCAAGGCCTAGAATCAAGGATACCAGGAGTCTTGTTTGAGGTCTATCCCTCTGTGGTTAAGCTGGTATCCAAGCTAAAAGTAATGTTTCCTCTACTCTTCTTTTCTCAAGCAGGAGTCTCTCTCCATAGCCATCCCAGCTGTGAATGCACTGGGTCTCTCCTGAAACCAGCACAGCTCTGAGCCTCACTTAAAGGCTACAGTGAGTATTCCCTGGCTACCACTGCTGATTGTTCACATCTCAATGTCTCTTTAGTCAGCAGGTAATATATTCTGTTAAGACTGGGTCCTTCTCTTCAAGGCAGTGGTTTCCTACTGGCCCAGGTGGTGTTTAGAAATTATTTCCAGGAGCTGGGGCTTGAAATGGGGCCTTGGGACTCTGCCTTATTCTGCTTTGTCTGGGCTGATATCCAAGGTGCAAGACAAAGTCCTCTTTACTCTTCTCTCTCCTCTCCTGAAGAAGAGAAAAGGGTCCCTCCCAGAGCTGCAAACTGTGCTGCCTGCAGTTGAGGTAGGGGTGGCACAAGCACTCTCTTGGCTGACCCGCTGGTGTCGCACTAGGTTGCATGCACTGCAAGTTCACTGGCTCTGAGTCCAGCCCAGCACCAGGACCTGCCCAGGAGTTGTAGTCTTGTGGCCTCAATGGACTTTCAGATTTATCTAGAACTCCAGAGCACTTTAGCCCATGCTGGCAGGACTTGCCAGAATTTATATTCCAACTGCTGGGATGGGTAATTTGCCTCTGGCTAGGGCTGGTCAAAAAGCTCCTCTGTAAGCACCAGCTGAGTTCTACCCCATGCTGTTATTACAGGATGGCACTGAATTCCAGTGAAAAGTCTGTAAATTGCAGGGTTGTCCCTCCCCCGAGAACACAGAGTCTCTCTCTGTGCCAAGTGGCCACTGCCAGGCTACAGGAGAAGGGTGGTGTTTGCAATTCAGCCTTGCCTTTCCTACCCTTTTTAGTGTCTCTTTCCTTAATATAACGTTAAAACCAGGTACCTGATTTTGTGTTCTTAGGAAGGTACTTTTTTGTGTGGATAGTTGTTCCTTTGGTGTTCTTCAGGTGAGTGATTGCTTCTATTCCATTACCTTGCTCTGCCTCTTCCCCTGCCCATCACTTTTGACTCACTAAAGACTAATAGCCTACTGTTGTTCAAAGGTCTTACCAATAACATAAACAGTTGATTAACATGCATTTTATATCTTATATGTATTATAACATGTATTTTTATAATATAGTAAGCTAAAGAAAAAACGCTACTGAGGAAATTGTAAGGAAGAGAAAACACATTGCCTATTCATTATGTGAAAGTGGATTATTATAAAGTTAATCATCCTCATCATCTTCAAGTTGACTAGGCTGAGGAGGAGAAAGAAGAAGAGGTCTTGATCTTGCTGTCACAAGTATGGCAGAGAGAGAAGAAAATAGGTATATATGTTGACCCACTCAGTTCAACCCATGTTGTTAAAAGTTGAATTGTATACACATATACATATTTATATAAAATTTTAATTTCACTTGCTCTGTATAGAGAAAGGATGAGAAAATTAAAAAGAGACTAAGTTTTCCAGGTCGATTGCAAGACTAGAGACCACCTGAGAAATGTTTCTGGCTTAAACTTGAGTCTCAGCAGGAGGAAAGGGAAAATATAAGGACATATTTTCGAAGCTTAATTAAAAGGATAAGAGTAATTACTTTGTGTATTGGAGGTGGAATAGGTTTCAAGAATGACTCCCATTTTTGACCTGAGCAAAAAAATCAGGGTTTCTCTGATTAAATGGGGCAAAGACTGAAAGATCAGTTTTAGGCATATTAAATTTTAAATATTTGCAAATCTCTCCAAGAACTATTAATTAATGTTCTACATCCTCTGTCTAGCTTTACACAACCATCATCTTGCTGCAGCTACCTCTTTAATACTTCTTTTTATTCTTTATGTGTGCTTGAGGAAAACTTTTAATTATTCCTTGCAAACATCAAGCATATCTATTTCTAAAAATATTTTTACCCTGTTAAAACTATTTGAAATATTCTGGCTCCTGCATTTCTTCATCCATGTCTTCACATGAATATGCATTAAATATATATATATATATATATATATATATATATATATATATATATATATATAATTTTACTTAAAAGATGTATTCTTTCAGAACATTTTCAGGTAGGGGATTCAACTCTACTCATACTTTCCAATAATCAACCATTGCATTTCATAATTCGAGATAGGTACTCTTTCTCTACCATGGTGATCTTCACTGCATGTACTTCAGCTTGACATTTCAGTAGAATTGGATCATTTCTCATGAACACTGTTTGAGTGGTGAGCCTTCATAATTGGTTTCTATTTGATGATCAGCATAGCTCAGAGGTGACACTAATTCACAGATAGGGTACTTCTAGCTGAGAGCAGCTTCTCTGTTGAAACATTTTGTACAGTAGTTTGCCAAGAGTTACACACATGAAAACTCTTTGTAAATGCTTTTGATGATGAAAGGATCTAAACTTTGTTTCAGGCAATGCCAAGCATGTGTGCGATTTTCATAATAAACTTTGCATTGGAAATAAAGTTCAAGCAAAGGAATTTTCTTATTTCTTAGTAGATTTTACATGGTCATGCCTAAGTTCTTGGCAATGTGTCAGTTGATAACAATGTATATTTATCACAATTTTTAAAGCAATCCAGTGAATTAAATATTAGCTGTATATGATGATTACAGTCCAAAAAGTGAGTTGGCATAATTTATTCCACATATAAAAAAGGGGAAAGTGGATTATTTCTAATAAAATAATCACTCTGAATTATATTAATTATTTAATATCTGAGTCATTAGCAGAGATTACTTGCAATTTATCTTTCAGATACCTTCTACTAACGTAAATCAACATCTGTTTATTGAGAAACGAATATCAGTAAATCTTGCTGTTATTATAGTAGTATCAGCACAAGTTAATTCCCTACTGAGATGGAAAAATATGGTTATGACAGTGAAAAACATATGTTATGGAAAGACAGTTTGCCATCAAACTACATCAACAATTTAAATGATTAAAATGTTTATGTAAATATCCTTTTCCTTGTCAGTAATGGATGAAACACACTTGTTCTCCATTGTACATTTTTAGCAGCTGTTAATGCCAAAAAGAAAACTTATTTTACCCAATGTTGTAATTAAAATCATATATTATTACCTCTTCTGTCACATATATTAAAGGAAACTCAATTATTTTGAGAGTTAAGCTTACATATGAGATTTTTAATGAACAAGTAGAACAGACTATATGCCAATGTTCATACACCTGTATACTTGTTTATTTTGACTGAATAGTTTTTTGAAAGCCTTAATTTTCCTCCTACTGGAATAAAGAAATAAATTTCAGAGTAACGGTCTTCTGTAATATGTATTTTAAAAAGTAAAGTGTTAATAGCTAATCAGGTTCTATCTGGCTATGATATTTAATGAGTGTGCCCATACAAATTCCTCTGGATTTACAAAAAAGTTGAAGTTGTGTGTAATGTTTTGGAAATTTCACATCTTAGTCAATAGCTCCAGCTTGGTGCTTCTGTTGAACTGCTCTCACACAATGAATTACTAATAGCTTAAATGTTACATATATATTTATTTTTTTCTGAAATAACACAGAAAGCCACTGAAAATTAATGTGGTAGTATTTGAAATTAGGTATTTAGAAAGGAGGTTTGAACTATAAAAGGAGTTTCTCAAAAGGTAGAAGAGGTAGGAGAGGTAAGATTTTTCTGTTTAGGCAATATCTTCCATGATTTAGAAAGTAACATAACTTTTTTTTAATTACACACTCTCCAACCATAGTTCATTTCTTTGTCATAAGAAACAAATGAAAGAAAATGTTTTCTCTAAACACCATCAAGAAACATCACACAGCAAGAAAAACAGTCTGGATATATTAAAACTTTAAAGTCATTGGCTATAAATATTCTTTGCATTTGCAGTTGCATCTTTCCCACAATTCTCAATCTCTGGCAAATCAAACACTTCTTAAGGATTTTAAGACTTAATTAAAAACTGAACCTTCTTATTTAAAGTCTCTACACTTTAGAGGGTCTACATTCCCAAGATTAAAACCCTTGAAAAAAGTATAAATTAAGGCAAGATCAACGCTGAAGCATGACATTTGCACTGTACAAAATGGATTTAATCACAGGGCCAAGCATAGTAAACTAAACATGAAACACCTCCAGAGGTTAATATTAAAACTATAGCTAACAAAAATGAGTAGCTATGATATTGGTTAACCAAAGAAGATTTGTTGTTTGTTCTTCATACTTGCTTTCTCAGTTAAAATGAAGTAAATTGGATCTCCATTATAATCCATCAATGGTAGGAAAGCTGAATATTGATTAGTAGATTAATATTTCCCATCGCATTAAGAATACTCTGAATTTCTTATAGTTTGAAATGTTATACTGAAGTTAAATATTGGTTAGAAAACCATATGCTAACTGGAAACAGTGGCTCAAACCTGTAGTCCCAGGTACTTGGAAGGCTAAGGCAGGAGGATCAGTTGGAAGCTGTACTGAGCTATGATCACACCACCACACTGCAGCCTGGACAACAGAGTGAGACCCTGTCTCAAAAAGAAAAGTCACAAAAAATCATATGCTATGGATCTTGCTGCAGCTAAAACTTGCAATGCCAGATTTCTAGAAATTCAGAAAGTATGAGTCCAGAATTATCTAAAGAAACAGTGGTATTAGTAGGAAAACACTTGTATTGTCATATATTATCTGCATAGTATTGGCTAAATCATTAAATTTCATCTGCCTTGTTTTGCCATTCACAAAATGTAAATAACAATACAGATATATTAGTTTTGCTTTGGTACTAAATGTTGTAACATTTTAAAGGTCCCTACAATACTTTCTGTTAAAATTAAAGTTTTATAAACAACGGATGTTTTCATCATCAAGCTAAATCTTGAGTAAATCTCACAAAATTTCACAGGGCCATGGATTCATCCGACGAATAAGTTTTAGGGAAAGTCAATATTTATGGATTGAATATCTACTATTAATATGTACACCTAATATAGAGGTGATTTAGGAAATCATTATAATGTGGTTCATACCCTTAAGTGATTTGTAGAATACGGTAAACTTTGTTATCACCTTCCCAGAGTTTATTCCACTTGAGAAAGATAAAAACAATTTTATTCCTCCCACCCTAGACACAAAATGCTGAGATGCCATTCATTGAAATGCTTCTCTTTTGTGACAACACTCAAACCAGAAACAGTCCCCACTTCCCTAAACTCATACCAAATTCACCAAAGACAAACACATATTCTATAACATTTTCCTCATAATACTGTTTTACTGAGTTCTTAATGGTGAACAATCTTCCTTATTGCAGCAAGAAATATACATGTCTTTGCTTGATTACATGTGTATTCCATGTGGTCCTTGGTTGGTGGGTATCAAAACACCTTTTAGTCACTTGTACAGTAGCTGTAGAGATGGATGGAATGTTTTCATACACACAAAAAGAATTGAGACTTTGTCTAGGATAGGTCAAACACTGAGAAACTTAAATTGAATGGGAGGGACACATAATTGAATTCTCAGCCAATCACCATATGGCATTTCTGTAGTTGCAGTGACTTGTTCAAAATGGAGGTATGCCTTGAACCAGTCTAATCAGAATGAAGAACAATATGTTGATGTGACCCACATGAAAACGTGAGTCCTCTCACCTTCTGGGTACTGAGATTTGTGTATATGACACTTGAATTGCAACAGTCATTCTTCTGCCATGTGAAAAGCCAGATTGGGTAAAAAGAAAAAAAACAAAAAACAGAAAACAAACAAAATCTTACTACAAAACCTGCTGAAAGAAATCAGAAGACATAAACAAATGGAAAAAACATTCCATGCTCATGTATTGGAATAATCAATCCTGCTAAAATGCCTGTATTTCCAAAAGCAATCTACAGAAGAAACAACTAAGGGGATCATAGAGAGAGGGAAAGGGAAAGCTGGTCAAACGACCCTTGATATTTTCCCTACCACTGGAAGTTGGGGATATATAAGCCAATAAATTATTTTCATCTTTAAGCCCATTTTGACTGTTTTTATTACTTACCATTAAGACTATTCTAATGAGTATATATGCCGTGTAATCTACAGAGCATTCAAGGCATGATAGAAACGGAAGCTATTGGACTTTGCCATTGCTTTACAGGGATGGGAATGAGTAGACTATAATGATGATTATGACTCAAGGTTTTGATCCTGAACAACTAAGAACATTTAACAACTATGGAACATTTATTTAAATTAGAGTACAACAGCTTTCTATAGTAATGTAGAAATAAAAAGAATGAAAAGCGAATAACAAATTTAAGAGATCATGAAATACTAATGGTAAATATTTAATTTCTAAGTGTAAGAAATACTATGAACATGCTTTTAAATGCAGAGTTCTTGGACCTATACCCAGAGATCCTGTTTTAGTATTTTGCGGATAAGTACCATGGATCAATATTTATTTAAAAGAAAAACTAGATGCAAGGAATGTAAAAAATTAATACTAATATAAATGAAAATATTTCAGACTAGTGAAAACATCAGCGAATTAAAAATATATCATTTACTTAGTCATATTCAAGGACTGGGCTAAAACCTTATAGCATATAAAATTTATTTTACTATATCAACTCTAACATAATTAAGTGTATCCTCACTTCTCAGCTGGTCATAAAATTACTTGCCTTTTCCATATCCTAATTTGTCATATGAAAATAATTACATGTATAATGACTCACATTATCACATTTATGCATAATGATATCCAAATAAATGTCTTTAAAATGAGCCATTTCTTCAGATTAAGTACCATATTAAGGCTGGAAAAGTAAAGGAATAAAAAATATGCATCGGAATGAAGTTTTTTACATACAGGGTTTATGACCAGATCTTATGGTGGAACAGGAGTTTCTCCAACTTCACTGTGTCTGATAAAGAAAATGGATATACACCAAAAACATGCTTGGTTGATTCCCTTGAACATTTCTGTGCTCCACTTCAATTTTCACCTGACAGCTCTGAGCTTTGGAAGAAAACCCCTGCTGATATTTCTGTTTTACCAGATGTAGCCCCCTGACAGGGCTACATAAGCTATGATGGCAACTCCTGTCCCAGATGTAAGAAGACTGTTTTCATCCTTCAAGATTGAAGGAGGATAGAAAGAAGGTTGATATGTCTGTCTGTAACAGTTGCCAGATGTTCTTCTTTTCTGCCTCCTGGTATTTAGTGTACCTGGGCTGGAAGCCCCGTCCTCATGTCGGCCTGGTAGCATTTTGTGATGCCAACACTTCCTGCATGAATCCCTCCCCGAGCCTGCACAGACACTGTGAGGAATGGTCTAAATGCTCTGTGGGGTACTTGAGTGCTCTGTATGAAGAAGTTTTGAATTCAGACCATGCAGAAAGCAGTGCCCCTAAGCAGGTGTGACACTACAAATGAGGCTTCAGTTTACTCCATTTGAAATCTGCTATAGTTTTTGGATTCATCAGTCCATTGGCCAAGTCAAAAGTTTCTGGAAGCCTCTGGTTTTCAAAGATAATTGTATATTTTTGTTATTTTACCTACAAATACCTCATCTCATTTTGTATGACACAATATATACTTATTAATTCCTACCCAGCCAGCATGTTTGAAATCTGTGTGTGCTTTTTTATTATCATCATTATTCTGGAAGACTAGTCATGAATGGTTTACTAGGCTGGGCTCAAGGTAGACACTCAATAAGTTTTGGCTATTGTTACTTTTATTGTTATAAAAAAGTGCAAGTGGTAGAGAAGTGTAGACTCTACTCAAGGCAGACAGATCATGTTTTCAGATTCTGTTTGTTCAGAGATGGTCCTATTTGTTTGATTGTCTCAATTGTTATGTCCCTATTCAGATATTAGTGTACATAGAAGATGAGGATATGTAGTCTGCAGTCTAACTCTTAGGCTGATTCTTAGAAATAAAAGCTCTGTAATTTGAATGTGTCTTGCAATTTGTGGTACAGCTGTTGTTCTACCTTTTGAACTTTTACTTACAATGGTATTTATAGAAAATACATTGCATTTTCTGACATATTTTCATTTCTGGTAAATGTAGAAACACACCACTCACTTCTTGTCAGCTTCCCAAAATCTGTAACCTTTATCTTGAAGATAGATGACTGGATTACAGTACATTCACTGGGTTCTTGGATTCTACTCCTTCACATTTTTGAAGTCCTCCAGGGCTTGCATGTATTATGGGGAAGATTCTTGGGCCCTTGACTCTAATCAAGCCTTTCTTATCTATCTTATTGATACCTTTGGTCAACCAACTTTTTATCAAATTCTGTCTAATAATCCTACAAATGCATACTGATATTGCAGTAAAAGAACAAAATATTTTTAAATTTGTTTTGTTTTGTTTATGTCTGTGAAGTTAGAAATACTAAGAGATAATGCAAAAAAAAAAAAATAGGAGGTAAATACTGCATAGACTTTGTATTCATTGCCACAAAGTTTAAAGAGGCGAAGCATGAGTGAATTTGCAGCATTAAAGAAAACACCATGAAAATAGTGGAAGAAACAAAATTGTGACAAAAAGGATGAACAGTTTTCTTTTCTACCTTTTCTCTTGAATATCCTTATTAAGTATTACTCTGTATGTTAATGTTAGCACTGTCCTCTTATTACCTACTTGAGGTACTCAAAATAATGTATACAGATAACCAAACATCTGTGGTTTATTGAAATAAGTGATTGATTTTCATTAATGCCCTTCTATGAAGTTATTCAAGGTCCCAAGATCCTTTCACTTCATAGGTTCATTGCCTTCCAGATCCGTGACGCCCCATTCATTCAGCCAGAACATGGTGAAAAAATTTAACATTGGTAATGGGAGGATTTTAAAGACAATCCTGGTAGTGGTATACAGTATATGACTTCCACTGCCAGTGCATTAGTCAGAATTCAGCACAGAGTCACACCTGAAGACAAGGGACGCTAGAATCTGAAGTCTAGTTGTTTATGCATCCGGGAGAAGCAATCAGATATGGGTGAGCATTAGCAGTCTGCCAAGAATCAATTTACCAGATGACTTTTTCTGGCTGTTCTACTTTTATTCTGTCTGTCTCTGAAATAGGGGTTGCGTAACAGTCCAATAACTAAGTCATAGAAGCATCTTTAAGAATAGATCTCTTTCTGCTTTCAGTTATTAGCATGGTAAAAAGCAAAGGAATTACTTGGCATTTGCAATGGAAGGGATTGTGTATTAGCGTTCTCTAGAGGGACAGAACTAATAGGGTAAATGTATATATAAAGTGGAGTTTATTAAAAAGTATTGACTCACACGCTCACAAGGTGAGGTCCCACAATAGGCTGTCTGGAAGCTGAGGAGAAAGAAAACTAGTCTGAGTCCTGAAGCCTCTAGAGCAGACAAGCCAACAGTGCAGCTTTCGTTCTTTGGTCAAAGGTCTAAGAATCCAAAAGCTGAAGAACTTGGAACCCAATGTTCAAGGTCAGGAAGCATCCAGCATGGAAGAAAGATGTAGTCTAGATGACTAAGGCCATCTAGTCTTTCCACCTTCTTCTGGCTGCTTTACTCTGACCACACCGGCAGCTGATTAGATTCTGCCCACAGATACTGAGGGCAGGTCTGCCTCTCCCAATCCAGTGACTGAAATGTTAATATCCTTTGGCAACACCCCCACAGACACACCCAGTAACAATACTTTATGTCCTTTAACGCAATCAAGTTGACATTCAATAGTAACCATCACAGGTTGCGTGTGTACATATGTGTGCATGCATGACTTTGTATATTTGTGTATAATAAGATTTGAAGATGGGAAGAAATTTTTGAGAATGATTATTGAGAATCACTTTTCTTCTTATTTTTAAATTATTTCTTCAAATAGGAGAGGCCAAGCTATACGTGATAAGGAGAGAAAAGCACTAAAATTTACATTAAAAATTGGAACACTGATGATCTCACATATTTCTTATTTTACCTTAGCTAATTAATTTATCAGACATTTGGGTTTCAACTCTGAAAAATGGGAATTGCAATGCCTAATGTTACAAGTGTTCCTGATTTCCTAGTCCATTCACACCTCATTATTTTTTTCTTTACTAACTCAGATTTCTTCCCTTTTCCCACTCTTAACCCAAAGGAAAGGAAATGTCACCAGTCATCAGTGCATACCTTATCATTCTGAATAAAAAGACTGGACACAGAGCAAGCAAAACTAAGGGAAGGAGAAACAGCAGCAAACCTTCACTATAAAGCTCTGGGAAACAAAGACAGAGACTCTGCAAATAGAAACAATTTGGCTTCCACCTTTCCTATTTGAATACCCTTTATTTCTTTTTCTTGCCTGATTGCTCTGGCTAGAACTTCCAGTACTATGTTGAATAGAAGTGGTGAGAGAGGGCATCCTCGTCTAGTGCCAGATTTCAAAGGGAATGCTTCCAGTTTTTTCCCATTAAGTATGATATTGGCTGTTGGTTTGTCGTAAATAGCTTTTATTACTTTGAGATATGTTCCATCAATACCAAGTTTATTGAGGGATTTTAGCATAAAGGGCTGTTGAATTTTGCAAATGCCTTCTCTGCATCAATTGAGATAATCATGTGGTTTTTGTTTTTGCTTCTGTTTATGTGGTGAATTACATTTATAGACTGCATATGTTGAACCAGCCTTGCATCCCCGGGATGGGATGAATCCTACTTGATCATGATGGATAAGATTTTTAATGTGCTGTTGCAATCGATTTGCCAGTATTTTATTGAAGATTTTTGCATCTATGTTCATCATGGATATTGGCCTGAAGTTTTCTTTTCTTGTTGAGTCTCTTCCAGGTTTTGGTATCAGGATGATGTTGGTCTCATAAAATGATTTGGGAAGGGTTCCCTCTTTTTGGATTCTTTGGAATAGTTTCAGAAGGAATGGTACCAGATCCTCTTTGTGTGTCTGATAGAATTCAGCTGTGAACCCATCTGGACCTGGCATGATAGTATACCTAGAAGACCCCATCACCTCAGCCCAAAAGCTCCTGCAACTGATAAGCAACTTCAGCAAAGTCTCAGGATATAAAATCAATGTGCAAAAATCACAAGCATTCCTATACACCAATAACAGACTTAAAGAGAACCAAATTAAGAACGAACTGTCATTCACAATTGCTACAAAGAAAATAAAATACCTAGGAATACAACTCACTAGGAATGTAAGGGACCTCTTTAAGGAAAACTACAAACCACTGCTCAACGAAATAAGAGAGGACACAAACAGATGGAAAAACATTCCATGTTCGTGGTTAGGAAGAATCAATATTGTGAAAATGGCTATACTGCCCAAAGTAATTTACACATTCAATGCTATCCCCATCAAACTACCATTGAATTTCTTCACAGAACTGGAAAAAAACCACCATGAATTTCATATGGAACCAAAAAAGAGCCCGCATAGCCAAGTCAATTCTAAGCAAAAAGAACACAGCGGGAGGCATCACGCTACCAGACTTCAAACTATACTACAAGGCTACAGTAATCAAAACACCATGGTACTGGTACCAAAACAGAGATAGAGACCAATGGAACAGAACAGAAGCATCGGAGGCAACACAACATATCTACAACCATATTATCTTTGATAAACCAGACAAAAACAGGCAATGGGGAAAGGATTCCCTATTTAATAAATGGTGTTGGGAAAACTGGCTAGCCATGTGCAGAAAGCAGAAACTGGACCCATTTCTGACACCTTACACCAAAATTAACTCCAGATGGATTAAAGACTTAAACGTAAGACCTGACACCATAAAAACCCTAGAAGAAAACCTAGGCAAAACCGTTCAGGACATAGGAGTAGGCAAGGACTTCATGAACAAAACACCAAAAGCATTGGCAACAAAAGCCAAAATAGACAAATGGGACCTAATCAAACTCCACAGCTTCTGCACGGCAAAAGAAACAGTCACTAGAGTGAATCGGCAACCATCAGAATGGGAAAAAATCTTTGCAGTTTACACATCTGACAAAGGGCTGATATCCAGAATTTACAAAGAACTCAAACAGATTTACAGGAAAAAAACAAACAAGCCCATTCAAAAATGGGCAAAGGATATGAACAGAAACTTTACAAAAGAAGACATACATGAGGCCAACAAACATATGAAAAAGTCCTCATCATCATTGGTCATTAGAGAGATGCAAATCAAAACCATATTGAGATACCATCTCACACCAGTTAGAATGGCGATCATTAAAAAATCTGGAGACAGCAGATGCTGGAGAGGATGTGGAGAAATAGGAACACTCTTACACTGTTGGTGGGAGTGTAAATTAGTTCAACCATTGTGGAAGACAGTGTGGCGATTCCTCAGGGACCTAGAAATAGAAATTCCATTTGACCCAGCAATCCCATTACTGGGTATCTATCCAAAAGACTATAAATCGTTCTACTATAAGGACACATGCACACGAATGTTCATTGCAACACTGTTTACAATAGCAAAGACCTGGAACCAACCCAAATGCCTATCGATGATAAACTGGACTGGGAAAATGTGGCATATATACACCATGGAGTATTATGCAGCAATCAAAAATGATGAGTTTGTGTCCTTTGTAAGGACATGGATGAATCTGGAGAACATCATTCTCAGCAAACTGACACATGAACGGAAAAAGAAATACTGCATATACTCACTCATAGGTGGGTGAGAAAAATGAGAACACATGGACACAGAGAGGCGGTCTACTATACACTGGGGACTGTTGGGGGCAATGGGGGAGGGACAGTGGGGGGGCTGGGGGGGATAGCCTGGGGATGAATACCAAGTGTGGGTGAAGGGGAGGAAGGCAGCAAAACACACTGCCATGTGTGTACCTATGCAACTATCTTGCACGTTCTGCACATGTACCCCAAAACCTATAATGCAATAAAAATTTAAAAAAAAAATAAGACAGAGACTCTAAAAGTAAGGGGTTGTGCAACAAGAAAAACAGAAATAACATTTTTATTAAGAAATATTATGGGCTATGATATAAATTAGCTCCCGAGTTCTCATAGAGATAAAAGTAAAACTTGCAAAAACAGTTTTTAAATTACCTTTTGTCTTCATTGTGATTCATTACATATGACTACATGAGACAGCTGATGGGGGAGGTTCTTAGATTTTTAAGTTGATTTACGTCACTTGAAGAGTTTTCGCATAGGAATTAAATGTAAAAATTATTTCCAAGTTGTGAAGATTATATGCAAATGATCATTACTATTATTTTCAATAGCTCAGTTATATGCAGCTTTAGTTTGCTTTTTTTTTTAAGTGAAATGGAATTTTCTTTAGCAATGAAGTCCATGTTGCTCAGGAAATACTGGTTTGAAGGTCACAATGAATATATGGTAAGCAAATATCAATAAAATCTATATAGAAGAAATGCACACCTACACAAACACATACCTTCACAAGCCTAGACATCTTCATTTAGATTTATCATAAGTGTGCTAACTTTGCATATTGATTAATTAGAATGATATCAACATTCCTATAAGAATAAAGGCCAAATGAGACTTCCTTTTTAGAATTATTCATTTCGGTCAAGGTTTGAAAGAAATTATTTGCATAAATTTTAGAAGTGTCAGGATTGCAAAGTCTTAAATTCCTTAGCCAAGGCCCAGCTCGGCCTCAAGCAGTATCATCTCATTTTTTACAAGGCTTAATAGCTTTCATTAATAAATCCTTGATTATTGAAATACAACTTCAAATAGTATTTAATTCTTTCGTTGGTGAATAGCTCTTCCCTACATATCCAAATTTGTCATCTATACCCCAATGTGACTTCAGCCACAATGAATTACATTTTTAAATATTTTAAAAACCATTCAGAGATTCCCAGAGATTACCCCATTAAGGGGATGCTAAAGGACTATGTATAATCACCAAAATCTGTGAAAGAACTTTTGACCTTAAAAATATACATAATTTCCATGATTTTCAAAAATCATTTGCTCTGTAAAACTTGATATGTTAATTTTAACAAGTATGTTCTTTTTCCTTTATTCTCTTAAATTGTTCTTGCAACTTGTTTGTTTTTTCTCCAGTAAATTTCTACAGGTCACAAAGTGATTTCACTGATTGCAGAGAACTGAAGTAATGAGTGACTACTGCAAGAAATGACTTTGTATAAATGAGTTCTCTATTTAGGAATTCTACCCAGTTGTAAAATACTACTATAGAATTTAACACAAGAAATATTAAGTGCATTGGAATTATAAATGCCAGTGTAAATAGAAATAGTTTTACAGACATACTCCTCCCACTTTCTCATAGTTGTAGATATTTTTAAATTTCATATTAGCTAAGAAAAATATTTACTGAAAACTAGACTGAAACAGTTGGAAAAATAAAAATTTTACCTAAGATGCTGAAAGAGCTGGTAAAATCAAGATGAGAAACCTTAAATAATTCTTAAATATAAGCTTCACTGGGGTTTGTTCAAATCACTTTTTTTTTTTTTTCAGGAAGTGACTGTGTCAGCCTCAAAAATATAGCTGGTATCAGAAAGACAGTAAGTTGCAGTTCTGTTTCGATAGTCAACCAATGAAAAAGAAGTTGTGATGGTTAATACTGAATGTCAACTTGATTAGAATGAAGGATGCAAAGTATTGTTCCTGGTTGTGTCTGTGAGAGTGTTCCCAGAAAAGATTAACATTTGAGTCAGTGGATTGGGAAGCATCTAATCCTTAACCTGGGTGGACAGCATCTAATCAGCTGCCAGCGCAGCCAGAACAAAAGCTGTCAGAAGAACATGGAGTGACTAAACTGGCTTAGCCTCCCAGGCTACATCTTTCTCCTGTGCTACATACTTCCTACCTTCAAACTGTAGGAACACCGGACTCCAGGTTCTTCAGTTTTGGACTCAAACTGTCTTCCTTTCTCCTCAGCTTGCAGACAGCTTATTGTGGGAACTTGTGATCATGTGAGTTAATACTCCCTAACAAACTCCCCTTTGTGTATACATCTAGCCTATTGGCTTTGTCCCGCTAGAGAGTCCTGACTAACACAGAAGTGTACGTTCCCATTCTTTGATCTTGCACCTATCCCACTCTCTAACAATATATTTTCATTTGTTTGGGGGCACGTAACCCCTGGCTTCCTTTTCTACTATCCAGATTATTGAATTTATTCTAGATATATTTTCCTGTATAGGTAATATTATCTCAAATATACATTATTAAATTAATTAATTTTAAAAAATATTTCTTAAAAATTTGTTTTAAGACAAATAAAAATCATATATGTTTATTATACACACCGTGATGTTTTAAAATATACATGCATTGTGGAATGACTAAATCTATCCATTTATCATAGTCATTACCTCATATACTTATCCTATTTTATAGTGAGAACCATGAAATCTACTCTTTTAGTGATTTTCAAAAACACAGTTACAAATCCTGTCCCAGCTTCTGAAGAACCTGAGATAGGGATATTATTTGAGCCCAGGAATTCAAGGCTGTAGCATGCTATGATCATGCCAGTGAATAACCATTGCACTACCACCTGGGTAACACAGCAAAACCCCATCTCAAAAAAATGCATAGTCATTGTTAATGACTATGCAGTTTATTGTTATCACCATATTGCACAATAGATCACTTGAACATATTCCTATGATTTGACTGGAATTGTGCATATTTGGACCAACATCTCCCCAGCCCTCTCTTCCCTAGTATTCATGTTCATTGAAACATTATTCACACACACACATACACACACACACACACACACACACAGAGAGAGAGAGAGAGAGAGAGAGAGAGAGATAAACAAGTTATAGAGTCAATCTAAATGTCCATCAACAAATGAAGGGCTAAAATATATGGCATAGGCTGGGCATGGTGGCTTATGCCTGTAATGCCAGCACTTTGAGAGGCAGAGGTGGGTGGATCACCCGAGGTCAGGAGTTTGAGACCAGCCTGACCAATATGGTGAAACCTCATCTCTACTAAAAAATACAAAAAATTAGCTGAGCATGGTAGTGTGTGCCTCACAGCTACTTGAGAATCTGAGGCAGGAGAATTGCTTGAACCCAGGAAGTGAAGGTTGCAGTAAGTTGAGATTGCACCACTGCACTGCAGCTTGGGTGAAAAGAGCAAAACTTTCTCTCCCTCTCTCTTTATATATATATATAAAATATATATTTCTATATTATATATAATATACATATATCATATATATAATATATGATATTCATATGTTATATAACATAAATATATATTGTATATAATATATATTTGTATTATATATAAAAATATATATAATGCATAAAAATAATATATATAATACAAATACGTATTCTATATAAAATACATATTATATATACTATAATATAAATATATATTTATATATAAATATATGTTATATACATTATATAAATGTGTTATATATTTATATAATATATGTTACATATTTATAGAATATATATATATTTTTAAAATATGAATCAGCCTTATAAAAGAAGGTAAGTAAGGTAATTCTGTTATTTGTAACAACATGGATGAATCTGGAGGATGGAGGATATTACATTAAATGAAAGAAACCAGAAACAGAAAGGCAAATACCACATAATTTCACTTATGGGTAGAATCCAAAAAGTTGAACTCATAGAGGCAGACTTTAATGGTGATTTCCAGGGGCTGAGCGTGAGGAAAGTTTGGAGATGTTGGCCAAATATATATTTTAAATATATTCTCACCAACTCCCTCAAATTAATTAGCACTGAAAATTTTAACAAATCACTTTAAAATACTTTACCCAAACTCCCATTCACAATTGCTACAAAGAGAATAAAATACCTAGGAATATAACTAACAAAGGATGTGAAGAAACTTTTCAAGTAGAACTACAAACCACTGCTCAAGGAAATAAGAGAGGACACAAACAGATGGAAAAATATTCCATGCTCCTAGTCAGAAAGAATCAATATCATGAAAATGGCCATGCTGCCCAAAGTAATTTATAGATTCAATGCTATCCCCATCAAGCTACCATTGACCTTCTTCACATAACTGGATAAAAACACCTTAAACTTCATATGGAACCAAAAAAGAACCCACATAGCCAAGACAATCCTAAGCAAAAAGAATAAACCTGGAGACATCATGCTACCTGACTTCAAACTGTACTACAAGGCTACAGTTATCAAAACAGCATGGCGCTGGTACAAAAACAGAGATATAGACCAATGGAACAGAACAGAGGCCTTGGAGGCAACGCCACACATCTACAACCAACTGATCTTTCACAAACCTGACAAAAACAAGCAATGGGGAAATAATTCCCTGTTTAATAAATGGTGTTGGGAAAACTGGCTAGCCATGTGCAGAAAGCAAAAACTTGACCCCTTCCTTATCTTACACTAAAATTAACTCCAGATGGATTAAAGGTTTAAACATAAGACCTAACAGCATAAGAACTCTAGAAGAAAACATAAGGAAAACCATTCAGGACATAGGCATAGGCAAGGACTTCATGACTAAAACACCAAAAGCAATAATGACAAAAGCCAAAATAAACAAATAGGATCTAATTAAACTTAAGAGCTTCTGCACAGCAAAACAAACAATCATTAGAATGAACCGACAACCAACAGAATGAGGACAAATTTTTGCAATCTACCCATCTGACAAAGGGCTAATATCCAGAATCTACAAAGAACTAAAATAGATTTACAAGGAAAAAACAAACTAATTCAAAAGTTGGTGAAGGATATGAACAGACACTTTTCAAAAGAGGACATTTATGAGACCAACAAACATATGAAAAAATGCTCATCATCACTGGTCATTAGAGAAATGCAAATCAAAACCACATTGAGATACCATCTCATGCCAGTTAGAATTGCAATCATTAAAAAATCTGGAGACAACAGATGCTATGGAAAAATAGGAAGGCTTTTACACTGTTGGTAGGAGTGTACATTAGTTTAACCATTGTGGAAGACAGTGTTTAACCATTAGTTTAACCATTGTGGAAGACAATTCCTCAAGGATCTAGAAACATAAATTTCACTTGACCCAGCAATTCTATTACTGGGTATATACCCAAAGGATTATAAATTTTTCTATTATAAAGACACAGGCATAAGTATGTTCATTGTGGCACTGTTTACAATAGCAAAGACCTGGAACGAACCCAAATGCCCATCAATGATAGACTGGAGAAAGAAAATGTGGCACATATACACCATGGAATACTATGCAGCCACAAAAAGGATGAGTTCATGTCCTTTGTAGGGACATGGATGAATCTGGAAACCATCATTCTCAGCTAACTGACACAAGAACAGAAAACCAAGCACTGCATGTTCTCACTTTTAGGCAGATGTTGAACAACGAGAACACATGGGCACAGGGAGGGAAACGTCACACACTGGGGTCTGTTTGGAGACAGGGGACTAGGGGTTGGACAGTGGGGGGTGTGCAGATTGGGGAGGAATAACACTAGGAGAAATGCCTGATGTAGGTGACTGACAGGGGATTGGAGACAGCAAACCACCGTGGCATGTGTGTACCTATGCAACAATCCTGCAAGATCTGCACATGTACCCTAGAACTTAAAATGCAGTTTTATATATATATATATATATATATATATATATGTATATACATACATATATACACATACACATGTATATACATATGTATGTGTATATATGTATGTATATACATATGTATGTGTATATATGTATGTATATACATATGTATGTGTATATATGTATGTACATACATATGTATGTGTATATATGTATGTACATACATATGTATGTGTGTATATATATGTATGTATATACCCTAAAAATACTATCATTATACATTTGAACCATTTTTATAACCAAACAGTGTTGAAGAAAAACTGATTTCAAGACAAAGTAATCAGGTAATTCCAGCATCAGTTAGGCCTTTGAAAGTGTGCACTAACTCTTTTATAAGCCAGTGTACAGCTTTTATTCCAATACCAATAGCAGGTGTTCAGGTCTTATGACCTCCATAGGTCCTCATCCCATCTCACCTTCCTCACTTTCTGATGATGGTCTGAAATTATAAAGTTGGAGGCTTTACCATGAAATTGAGTAGTGGGGAGGGGACATACATCACACAAATATTAATCCTTACTTTTTTCAATTAAAAGCCAGCCCATCTCCATCCTCAATCAACCTCATCTTTTGCCCTTCTTTTATTAAAGACAGAAGCATTCAATCTTTATTTGTGCGTTTGCTCTGGACTACATTTCTGCCTTCTCCATGATCTTGCTTCACAAAATATATGAAATCTCTGCCAATACATTGGCTCCTTTAACACAGAGTGGAAACTTAAGTTTTCATTCTTAAAAATTAAAATAAAACAAAGTAAGATCAAAAGAAGCAAAGGTTAAAAAAATGTTTGTACTCTTTACTTAGAAATTTCTTGTAACAGTTTATGTTTATTGATTTAGATTTTATAGATCTCACATAAACTAATCAATTTTCCATATTTTGTATCTTCTATCACTTGGTAATTAATGAAGCTTTAACACAATGTTATACTTCTTTCCTAAAATTAGAAAAGGTTATTGTTTATCAAACATATTTTTACATAGTAATAGCAACACATGTTCACTGGAGCAACTCTAACATACCAAAATTTATTGTAATAAAAATCATCTCAAAAGCACCTTGAAGGATGACAACTATTAGAATTCTGATAATTTCCTAATAATTTTCTTTCCAGGAATATATTTTACTATTATTGTTAAAATGTGTTGTTATACACATTTTATTATAATTTATTTTTATTACATTTCCCTGTATTACGAAATTTTTTATAAAACACACGTTTTAATGCCTGTAGTTTCCTATTATTTGTATCTATCTCACAGTGGGATTAAACAGCTCCTTGTTAATGAAAATAAAGCCATTATCACCTTCATCATCATAAATTATGCTGTGATAACCATTTCTATGTATCATTTTTGTCCCTATTTCTTATTAAAACATCAAAATGTATAGTATATTTAAGTTTCACATATCTAAATTGCTTTCTGTAAAGATTTAGTAATGTGTACTCTAGGAAAAAAAAATCTATCTCATTAGACTCACTAGAAAATGAATATATTCATTTTAAAAATCTTTGCTAATCTAGCAGGCAAAATGATATCTTGTTGCTAAAGGAAATGTTAGACTTAATTACATATGAAACAAAAAGTTACGTATTTATAAACCATTTATGATTCTTTTACTGTGACTGATATACTCACATCATTTTCTGCTTTTTCTATGTATTTTTGTATTTTTCTTGTTGATTCACAAGCTATCTCTAATTGTTTGTGTATGGGCACATAGATGTATATATATGTGTACATATATAAACATTCATATATATGTATGTATACATACACATATATGCCATATGTTTTAAACAATTTTTCTAAGATTTTTCATGTTCAAATATTTTATTCTATTTTTGATAAACTTTGTTATATATGAAATAATTATTTTTTTATTGCTCCAATCACTCTACATTTATAACTTCATTTTTTTCTTTAACTTGTCAAAATTGTATATATTTGTTATATATGATTTTTGATATACAGAAATTTAAAATTTTTTTTAATCTTCTTCTGTTACTTAATTTTAAAAGCCTTCTCTCAAGAAATTTGAAAATGCTTGTTACTTTTCCTTCTGATTTTATATTTTTTGCATATTGTCCATTAAATCTTACCATTATTTTGCATGTGGAGAAATAAGATCTATTCTCTCAGCATATTTCAAGTGTACGATAGAGTATTATTATCCATAGTCTCCATGATCTACATTAGATTTCTAAAACTCATTAATTCCATAAAACTGAAATTTTGTACTCTTTGATCAACATCTCCCCATTTCTCTCCCCTGCCCCCAGTAACTACCATTCCACACTTCGCTTCAATAATTATGACTTTTTTAGATTTAACATACAGATGTGATCATGCAGTATTTTTCTTTCTGTGTCTGGCTTATTTCACTTAGCATGATGTCATCTGGATTTATCTCTGTTGTCACAAAGCACAGGATTTTCTTCTTTTTGAGTCTGAAAAATAGTTCATTGTACAACTATGCCATGCTATTTAATCCATTCTGCCAATGAACACTTAGTTTATTTTCTATTGTGAATAACAGTGCAATATACATGACTGAAGCTATCTCTTTTAGATGCTGATTTTATTTTCATTGAATTTATACCCAGAAGAGGGATTGCTGGATCATATAATAGCTCTATTTTAAATTATCTGAGAGAACATTATGCTGTTTTCCATAATAGCTGCAGCAATTTATATCTCCACCGAGAGTGGACAAGTGTTCCCTTTTCTCCATATCTTCATCAATATGTATTATATTTTATCGTTTTTATGACAGACATCCTAATGAATACAAGCTTATATCATCTTGTGGTTTTGATTTTCACTTCCCTGATGATTAGTGACGTTGAGCATTTTTACATATCCTTATTGGCCATCTGTATATTTTCTTTGGAGAAATGTGTATTCGAGTCATTTGCCCATTTTTTTTTAATTTTTTGCTACTGTATGAGTTTCTTATATAATTTGGATATTAATCATTTAACATATATATGGTTTACAAATATTTTCTCCTATTCTGTAGGTTACCTTTTCATTTTGTTGACTATTTATTTTTTTGTAACAGAACATTTTAGTTTAATGTAGTCCCACTTGTTTATTTTTGCATTTGCTACCTGTGCTTCTGGTGTCATATCCATGAAATCATTGCCAAGATCAATGCCAAAATGCTTGTCCTCTAATTTTTTTTCTAGAAGTTTTATGGTGTTAGGCCTTACTTTAACTCCTTAATGCATTTTCAGTTGACTTTTCTGTGTTGTATAAGATAAGAGTCAAATTTCATTTTTTTTTCTTTTGCATGTGGATATCCAATTTTCCCAGGATTATTTAGTAAGTGACTATTAATTTATCTCTATATATGTCAAATTTGACTGTAGATACATGGTTTTATTTCTGTGCTATGTATTCTGTCTCATTCATGCATATATCTGTTTTCATGCCAATAGTCTACTCTTTTGATTACTACAGTTTTGTAACATAATTTGAAATCAGGAAACATGATGAGCACAACTTTTACTTCTTCTTTCTCAAGATAGCTTTGACTATTTGGAGTCTCGTGGTTCCATAAGAATTTTAGGATTGCTTTTCTCTGTTTCTGTTAAAAATTCCATTGGAATTATGACAAAAATTGCCTTGGGTTCTCTAGATGAAAATTTGAAGATTTTTGAAAGGAAGTATTGTTAAAGGAATAGAGATGAAGCTGTTTTCAAATGATGTGCTTATTTCACAATGCATGACTATACCAAAATATCTCATATACCCCATAAATATATACACCTACCATGTACATAAAATAATTAAAATTTAAACAAAAAGTAGCTAAAACAAATGATATTTGAATGAAACTCCAAATTAGATGTCTTTAGAAGAAAAGATGGTGTGGATGTGTGTGTATGCATGAGTGTTGTGTGTTTTTGTGAGGGAAGAGGAAAATAAGAACTGATTAATGTTTTGTAGATCCAAGAAATGGGTAGTACATGAATCAGACATGCATAGAAGAGGATATGTTTTCTATTGGCGTGGTAGATTTTTATGCATTCCTTTGCTTTTTGCCTATGGGTGTTCTTGCATGTGGTATGCATTTCTTGGAGACAGCATATCATTGTCTCTTGTTTTTTTTTATCCAATACAACTTAATTCTCTATGCCTTTTAATTAGGGCATTTAGCCTGGTTATGTTCAAAGTTAGTATTATATTTGTATATTTGTTTCTATCATCATATAGTTAGCTGGTTATTATGTAGACTTGTTTGTGTGATTATTTTATAGTGTAACTGGTCCATGTACTTAAGTGTGTTTTTGTAGTGGCCAGTAAGTCTTTCTTCTCCATGTTTAGCAGTCCCTTCAGGACCTCTTATAAGGCAGTTCTGGTGGTAAGGAAACTCCTTGGCATTTGCTTGTGTGAAAAGGATCTTATTTCTCCTTCTGTAAAGCTTAGTTTGATTGGATATAAAATTCTTGGCTAGAAATTCTTTTTATTAAGAATGCTGACTATAGGCCCCATGCTCCTGGTTTTCATGGTTTTTGTTAAAAGATTCACTGTAAAACTGAAGATGTTCCATTTGTAGGTGATTTTCCCCTTTTCTCTAGCTTCCTTTAACATTTTCTTTTATTTCAGTCTTGCAGAATCTGATGACTATATGCCTTGAATGTAGTTGTTTTGTATATTATATTGAAGGGTTCTCTGCATTTCCTGAATTTGAATGTTGCCTTCTCTAGCAAGGTTGGGGAGCATTCCATGGAAGATATTCTGAAATATGAAATGTATTTTTTTACAATTTTATGGATGATATCTTCAAATATGAAATGTATTTCATATGAATTGTATTTCATATGTATTTCAAATGAATTCTTTTAAAATTCCATATTTCTCAGAGGTTTTGTTTATTCTTCTTTAATCTTTTTTCTTTATTTTTATCTGACTGATTTATTTCAGTGAAGCGATGTTTGAGCTCTGAGATTCTTTCCTCAGCTTGGTCGATTCTGTTGTTAATACTTGAAACTGTATTTTGACATTATTTAAGTAAGTTTTTCAGCTCTATCATATCAGATTTTTTTTCTTAAAATGGCCATTTTGACTTTTTTGTGTCATTTTATTGCATGACTTAGAATCTTTGGATTTGGTTTTGACTTTCTCCTGAAGTTCAGTGATCTTCATTCTTATCCAAATGCTGAATTCTACTTCTGTAATTTCAGCCATTTCAACCTGGTTAAGAACCATTGCTGGGGAATTAGTGTAGTCATTTGGAGGTAAGAAGACACTGGTGTTTTGAGTTGCTAGAGTTCTTATGCTGTTTCTTTTTTATATGTGTGGGCTGATGTTCCTCAGTGTTTGAAATTGTGGTTCTTCGAGTTATATTTTTAACTTTTATATTCTTTGATGATCTGTGGAATTTGACTGTGGTATAAGGTGGGTTCAGTTGACTAGTTTCATTCCTGGAAGATTTTAGGAGACCAAGACTGAGGTCAGTACTCTTGAGCTGCATGTGCCACCTATGAGGGGCAGATATCAGGTCCTGGCTTTGTTCTCTTGCCCCTCAATGTTAATGTTAGTAACCTACTGCACTAGAGAGCCTGAGCTATTGGCCACAGCACTCCAGTGGTTGGTGCTGGCAAAAGTGCTTCACTGGGGCAGTGGGAGCAAGATCTGTGTTCATTCGTTCATGCAAACAGTTGAGTCAATGAAGTGGGTACACACACATATTCTGGGGTGGGGTACTAGTGAGAGCAGGTCAGCAGCATTCCTGTACAGAGACATGGTACTGGTGGTGTGTGTGGAGGGCTGGTGGGTGTGGGGTTGCCAGCCTCCATGTGCGCATTCACAGTGGCATCAGTGACAGTGCAAGGAGGCAGTGTTGTCAGCATTCATGCACACATTTGCACGGTCAGCTGTGGCAGTGTGGGCAGCCAGAGGTGGAGTTGCTGGCCTTTGTTTGTGCTTTCACAACAGGGGCAGTAGCTGCCTGTTTGTGGAGCTGGGGTTGCCAGTGTCCCTGTGCATGTTTGGTCTAGCAATGACCCCATAACCAGGCTGTGGAGGGATGGGATGTACTCACACTGGCTGCCATGTCATGGTGGGGTGTACGCACACCAGTCGAGGAGGAAAAGCAAGGTCCACCCCCATGCATGCTAGCAAAGCAGTGTTGGGGTGTGGCCATGGGTGATTGTATGCCAGCAAGGTGGTGTGGAAAAGACGGCAAGGAGGGGAGGGTACAAGTGGGCTTGTGCACATCATCTGGGTCTGCTCTCCTGGAGCTCTTTGATGGTCAGGCACAGTCTGCCAAAGAAGGAAATATGATGAAAGCCCCTGAGAAGCTTCCCAGTTGGGCATCTGAAGCTGCACTGAAAGCGGATGCAGCAGGCTAGCACCCCCAGAGAAGCCAGGAGATAGGTGGGTGCTCAGATTGAACTGGTCGCTTCACATGGGTAAAACCACCCTGCTCTGTCCAGGTCCAAGAGTACCCTTATGGATAAACTCTCCTAGAGGAGCTTGGTAAGCATTGGACAATAGGCATCCATGGCCATGCTCCACTGCATATGTTCCCACACCAAACTATCTGGGCTCTGCACAGGCTGGAGTCCTGACTCTACTATTTCTCTAAGCAGCTTTCCTTGCAAGCTTGTGTCCTTGGGGGTTGTAGAATCTCTTGTTCCAAGGATTTCAGATGTCTATGGCAAGAGTTGGTTGCTCCTCACCTGTTTGACTCACACCCTGGCATTAGGGGCCAGGAATACATCTCATGCACAGCAGTCCTGTGCAGAGTACATAGCTTCCTCCGTCTTCAGCTCTGCATCTGTGTCTTCCCTCCATCTCCTCTCAATGTCTTCCCTTCAAAGATCTGCTCAGAGAGTGCCAGTCTTGTCTTCCCAATGCCCCTGTCTCAAGATGTTCCTCCTGGCTGTGTCTAGTCAACACTTTGTATCCAGTTCCTCAGTTTGTTTGTTTGATATCTATCTCCTTGGCAAATGTCTTATTCATTTCATTAATTAATTTTATGTGTTCTTTGCATTAGTTTTCAGGTTTCTCTGGGATCTCATTGAGCTTCTTTAAAATCAATATTTTTAATGTATTATCTGGCATTTAGAAAATTTCATTTTGGTTAGGATCAATTGCTAAAGAATTACTATGCAACAGTAGAAATGCTTAATTATTAGCAGTATTCAATATATTCTTATAGAAATGATAAGCCTATTGCTTAAAATGGTTAAGCCCATAACCATATTTATTAATGCATCAGATAATGTATTTAAATATCTTCTATAAAATGTTTACAGTAGCTAAACTACTTTTGTCATTTTTGAACAAAGAGAAAAAAAGATGAAAAAACTTTCAAGAGAAGTTATTTCTAGGATGTTGCCTCAGTTTATTCAATCAACATGCTTCATTAACATGGACAATGACAGAGGCATTTTATGAATGCATCTTAGCATTAAGGTCATAACCTTTTCCTGCGCACTTACGTACCATCTTTATACCTACAACAATCAGAACAGGAATAATTAAGCAATGAGTCTTGAATTTTTTTCTCAGGAATTTCAATAACATTGTGGGGCTTATTGAGTAAAGGTAAGAAGATTATTAATAGAGAATAATATAATCCCTCATTCTAGGCATGAAGAAATTATTGAGATTAATTATTCAAATAATCTGTCTATATTGATACAAATACTGGGTTATATGTACAGTTCTTTACCTTGTATAAGTAGCAGTACAAGTAACCCTACACTTAAATCCCAATTTATTTTAACTTACCTTATAATCATATTTAATTTTGGAAGCAGTCACTCTCTATGTTCTGATTTCAGATGTACAAAATTGTTCTCTGTCTAATATTTGTTCAAGAAACATGCAGGCTGTCTGGAATCTTTATCAAGGCCATTCATTTAGAGTTAAATAAGACAAGCCTTTTTTGGAGTACACATATGTTTTCTACGAAAGTTAACATGCCATCATTACCATTCATTGATAACAACAAAAATAATTAAATGTTATTCACATGCCTACTATGTACAAAATATTGGAGCAGATTTTGTATGTCATTCAAAAACAAAATATCATTTATTTTGGGAGGAAAAAACTGAAATTACAAAATGTCCTAAGGGGAAATGAAAGAATTCTAAGGATTGACCGATTATGAAACAAGACAGTCTCAAGTTAGTCCAAATTGAAACATGGGTGTTGCAATAGGGATTATTCTTAAATTTTGCCCTGAAAGTTGCCTGCCCTGTCTAGCATCTGAAAATGGAGTGGTTTAGTTTGCTTATTTTTGTGTTTTAACACTGCATATGTTATTTTCTAAAAATAGGTCTTCAAACAGGTATGTGTTGAGATGTAACTAAGGGTACTCAGAGTGACAATGCAGCCTGTCCTGAATAAGCCATGACTTTATGCCCAGAGGAGGATCTTTTTCATCCAGGGAATGACTAGAAAGCCCCATGGACCCGACTCAGGGGTTATGATGAGAATAAACCACAAAGGAACATGAAGAGAAGTTAAAATCATAGTTAATTTTATTCACCCATAAGATGCGGGACGAGCCTTGCAGAATTAGTTTTCTAAAGAATTAACACCTGCTTAGCATTTAATTAGTAGGGAGACAAAAAAAAAACATTAATTTGCATTTTGACATTTACTCTAATCCACTGAACTGCAATAAGGTTAACTTGTGTGAAAGTTACAGCCAACAAATCCTGAAACTTTCATGCTGAATCAACGAAGCAGGTGAACTTTGGTTCTTGACATCAAGCTGTTTGGGAGAAGAGAAAATGGAAAGAAGAGACTTTGAAGAAGCCTGTATATCTGATATTTGGCAGCCACAGACTTGTAGAGATTAACTAGACCAAACTTTATAAAATGATCTTAAAGTTTTCATATCCTACATTTCTAATGATTTTATTTGTGTAAATAATTTTACCTGAGCTTTTATCAATAATGAATAAAGTGTGTGCTTAGTGAAAAAGAATATTGTGCTTTACAGATGCCTATTATCCAATTCAAAATTTGCAAATTGGTAACTATTGTCATAAACTTATAAAAGCCGATTTCAGCATGTTAAATGACAGAATTCTAAGTCTGAACAATTATCCAACTCAACTCCAAGTCACACCCATTTATGTGGTATCTCAAAAAAAATCAGATATCTTGGTTCCTTTGTTAAAAAGGACAATGAAACGGAGAGACAAAGGAGGAGGAAATAGATAGAATTTAGGATGTTCTTGGCTAAGCATTATGGAAATTTTGCATTCTGGGATTGCTTCTGCCTGAGTGGCACAGCATAGAACCGCGGACTGTTAGAGTGGACAAAAGGAAACCGTGACAGAGCAGCAGTCTTCAGAGAGAAACACGGAAAAGTAAAGGGGCAACGGAGAGGAGAAAAAACTGTCACAAATGTGACTTTCCAGGAGTTAGATTTAAAAAATAGTAAATTATAGAAGCCAACAAAGACAATTATCCTATGTTTAAAACTGTGTTATTTAAACTGTTAAACTGTGTTATTTAACAAGTAGTGTAATGTATTCTAACATATAAGGACATATTTCTTTGAGCAGAAATTTGCATAGGCTACTCCATTTTATCTCATTAAAATTATCAACAAGGAATTTTAAAATTCTAATATACACAGCATATAAAGAAGCTGCCATGCAAAGCAAATTAAGCAGACATTCTCTGGCCTCCATGATCTTACATTTTAATAGAAAATAAATTAACAAAAAAACACAGGGTGAAAGTCAATGAATGCTTGTATCTGTAAGGGTGTCCCTTCCTGTAGTCCCCATTGGCTGAAACCCAAACACAGGATTCAGAAAAGACTGAAGACATACAGTACACATCACTCTAGTTACCTGTCTCTAAACAAAAAGCAAGTGTGAGAATCTTAATTACCACATCTGGCTAGCCCAGTAGTTGGGTAAAGAGTCCCTTGTTGTATATTAATATTTAGAATGCATTCCAACAATTGTAATATCCCCAATGGAAATAAGTCAGTATATTAAGCTTAAAGCATTGTCATTTTATTTTCTTCTGCTTAATTTTTTTTTCCAAACAGATTTTTCTACAAGAGTCTCTGCACATCTGGCCTGTGATATAGTTCAGTTGGTTGAAACTAAGGTCATCAGACATCCTCTGTTTTAATAAGATCTCAAGCTTCAAAAGAATACTCTCATGAGATGAACAATCCTAAATCAAAATCTTAGATAATATTAGATAACCAGAGTGTGCTCAGGTGGAAAGAATGTCCCAAAAGGGAAAACGTGGTTTTAAGTTAATTGTCACTCCGTCGTAAAGTACTTTTTTTTGGTTGGGAAACAGCACTGGGGGCCTATAGAGATTTCTCTATGTTCGTTTCTCACTTACAATGGGCTGCCAACACAGACTCGGGCTCTAAAGATTAACAGTGTACACTCTACTTGACCCGCACCCAAAAGTGACAAGGAGTAACAAAAATGCCAGAACAGAATGTTACTATTGTGGAAAGAAAGCTTATTGCTCTTAATGAAAAGACACAGGCATTTTATTTACTAGTAGGAAATTGCAGCGACCGAAAAAATATAAATACAATTTGCTTAAACTTCAGAAACAGTTAACTTAATTAGTTTGGAAACAGGAAATTTTGATGATTCTAATAAAATGTACTCTTTCCTGTTCTACCGAGCATAATTCAGTCTGCAATGATTTCCTTTATTACACATATCAGCTGCAATCCTCTTATGCAGCTGACCCTCATTAATTAATAATTGTATGTCATGGGTAAGATGAGTCTCTAAGTCAGCCTCTTTGTCAAGCAGATTTAAGATCCATTAAGGTATATTTAACCCTGAGTAGGGAAGAGAAATAATGAGGATCGATGAGCTAGACATCAAGCACCTTGGAGTACTCAGGGCTGCAGTTGCCTGGGGAAAGTAAGCTGGGCTGCATTTGAGATGCACTGACATTCTTCCTTGTTGTAGGGGAAGAAGAGTTAACCTCTACATAATACTAGGGGCATCAATATTTAATACTGATTTATGTCCGGTATTTTCACTGTGTGTTGCATGTAACTACATCCATGTTTTTTTAGGAAGATGCAGCCCGGTAGATAAAACTACATATTCAATTATGTATCACTTGGTTTCTTTTGTGTTGATTGTTGCAACCCCACTTGTTACTAAATGATATATTATTAATTAGCTTTGTGTGCTTGGCACTCAGAAAGTTGACTTGGGCTGTCTCTAGAGTGCTGTAAGCCAAATGACCTGTTTCAGATTATGTGCCTTTTTCTCCCTTAGGTAGGAAAAATGACATATATTTTATTCAAACACTGGTCTTCAAGGACGTACATCAGTTTTATGTATCTGTCCCCAGCTCCTCCCTTTTGCCATTGTTCTACCTGCTCTTCTTTTCTATATCTAATTCCCTTGCTTATTTCCTGAATCACACACTCTTTCTTTTAGCTGGTGTTCCTACCAAGATGCTTCACAAGTCTCAAAGATCTCTTTCAACTCTCTCTTTAAAATTAGAATAAGTTCTAATGCTCTATACCACCGTGGGATGACTACAGCTAACAATATATTATATTATGTAGTTTTAACTAACTAGAAGGAGGATACTGAAAATTCCCAACACACACACACATGCACACACATACTTGTTTGAGATGATGGTTATGTTAATTTCTCTGATCTTATAATTGTAACATATGTATTGAAATTTTGCTATGTACTCCATGAGTGTGTACAATTTTGTCAATTAAAAAATTCAATGAAACTATCTTCATATAAAAGGACTTCAAGGAAGAACCAGAAATACTCTTTGACTAGTCATTTCTATTACTACCTATTTATACATGTAAATCATCCATAATCATATATTTGTATACAGCATATATTATAAATAATGGAACAATAAAATTTTGCTATTAATGATAAGACAATTTTAAATCAGTATTTGACAAGGAAAGAGATATACTTCACTCAATTCTGCATGGCTGGAGAGGCCTTAGGAAACTTACAATCATGGTGAAAGGCAAAGGAGAAGCAAGCAACTTCTTCCCAAGGTGGTAGCAGAGAGAGAAAAGTAAGTGCAGAACAAACTGCTCTTTATAAAACCATCAGATCTCATGAGATTTACTATCATGAGAAAATCATAAGGAAAACCGCCCCTGTGATCCAATTGCCTCCCACCAGGACCCTTCCTCTACACCTGGGGATTGCAATTCGGTTACAATTCAAAATGAGATTTGGGTGGGGACCCGGAATCAAACCACATCAATGTGTTACGGAGATTTAAAACAATCAAGTAGCAACTGACCTGTGACTAATGGAAAGCTAAAGGTAAATGAGGAAAAATAATGAAGGAGCATTTTAAACACTGTTTATGGATTTGAGGCACTTCTTTCTTCTAAAGCCAAGAGTGATTTTGTTCAGCTTTAGTGACTTCATGCTCTTTTTTACACCGCACACAGAAAGAAAATTCATGGTAACTAATATTGGATAAATGAATAAATGAGCAACCTACAGTAGATCATTTGAAAGGAAAACTGTAAAACCTCACAAGCCTCAATATACTCCAATGCCCCACTCCAGCTAGGATGCAAGAAAGAATACACAATTCTTGCTTTCTATATCCCTATCATTGAGACATTTATCTACTTATAAGTCAAAGCAGAACACTGCTGCTGAATGTCACTTTTCAAAATGTACACCTCAGTGGAAGGATCCCGGGGAAAAATATTTTGCTTTAAGCATCTCTTATAAGCAAATTATTATAGATTTGTTCATCAAATTAACTGATTCATACCTTAAAATATCCCCTTCCAATGGGAAGAGGGAGGGTTAATCTTTTCATAGGAACCACTGGCCTTTGAGTCATGCCTCAGAAAAGCACTAACTTGACGGTGTGAGTACTGAACATGGAAGCAGCTTTTGAATAATGTACCAGCAATTAGAATGAAAGTCCATTAGTTAAGATGTGTAGAAAGAAGTTTCTTATAAATTCATTATCAGCACTTCATATTTCTATTTTTTTCTAGGTTTTCTTTTTCTCCTTTCTCCTGGGTTATATTTTTATTGTTTTAATACCAGTCTTCTCCTTCATAAATCTTATCAATAGATATACAACAGAAAACTGTAAAGAAAAAAATAAGAATTAAATTATAATCATACTCAATAAAAAATATTAAGGCAATCATGTAATGTCTTTAATTTTCATCAAATTTTGTTAGCATAAATACAAATTTTCTGGAAGAAATGAAGTAAATATCTTATAAAATAAACTTTTGTATGAGGAAAAGATATGTAACTTAGCTATGAAAAGTTTATTAATTTCATTTATAAATTATGTATTTAAAAATACATTTGTAATAGATATGAGTATTTATAAAATCATGTATTCAAATATATTTATAAAGATTCTATACAATGCCAGAACTCACCTAGATAGTGCATCTAAGGAGAATATACCAATAGGCATCCTGCTTTCATGGTATTTAAATTCCACTGAGTTAAATAGAAAACAGCAAGTAAAAATTGAATACATTATTTCCAGTGATGACAAACAATATAAAGAACTTTAGATGAATTATGTGACAGTGTCTGGATAGGAGTACATTTTTAAATGAGGAGGGCATTTTAAGGGTTGCAGTGTGGGAGCCAGCCTTGTAAAGATCTGGAGGTGCTATGTTCTAGATAGACATAGCAGCAAGTGGACTTGAGGCAGGAACCATGCAAAATACATTCAAATAAAAGGGGCCTTTGTGCTGGAAGTGGGAGAATTAATGGAAAGATGACCAAAAAATGTCCAGTCACAACCTGGAGGACTTTGCAGTTCCTAGTAAAGAGGTTGGTTCCATTCTAAGTTTAATGAGAAGCCCTTGGGAGCCTTTTGTACAGTTTATATACAGTTTTTAAGTCATGAAGTTGTGTGACTCCTACCCTATTTTATTTATGCTTAAAAAGGCTCATAAGATTTGTAAACTTGAAACAAAATTTAGTATTTTTGTAGACATTCATCAAAGATTTGAACTACTGACCTTTATTCTTTCTTCTTGAATTTCTTGCTCTGTGAGTAGAAAGCAAAGGTGAGAAGTTTGGAGAAAGAGATTGTTTGTAGAGACAGGAAAGTTGGAATAAAATTATTGGCATTGGGATAAAAATTCCGATTTGGATTTCTTCCCTGACTTTTTCTTTTGGCTTCCAATGGGAAAAATGGAAGAGTATGAGCTCATCGGTGTAAAAGCCAAGTTTGACTTGTTTTATCTGTAAATCCCACATAACTACAATCAGGACTTATGTCATTCTTGCATATACATTTTTCTGTCTCTGAATGGAAAGAAATAATGAGTTTTGGGATAGATAGAATACAACTTTTAGCAGGAAAAATAAAATGGTCAGCAGTAAAGACAGGAAGAGGAGAGGGCTTAAAATGAAAAGAAAATTATTTTTTAGAAAGTATGCAATCTTATTTAAGATATTGTGTGCCAGTAAGAATCACGATGCAATTTATTAATAAATACATGGTGCAATAAAATAAACTGAATTTTAGGTAATGGTTGAAAAATATGTTTAAAATATTCATGTAAGACTAATAATGTTTCATTATTTCTTCAATAAATAAATGTGGGGAAGAATATGAGAAAAGGGGTGAAGAAAATAGTTCTGGCAAAGGTGACAAGCTTGATACACTGAAGATAGACCACACTGATGTTATGGCATTTGCGAAGGCCATTTCATAATACAGATAACATATGTAGAAACCCTAGGACTTATATAGATAAATCATGGGAATGTTATTGTTACGTGGACAACTTAGTGTCTTAATTTTTAATCTTTAATTTAGAATATTTTGTTGATGATATGGTAACAGCTTTTTTCATTCTAGGGAGAAGTCCAAATACTGTAGGTGGATTACTGTGCCAGAAATCATATAATTTTGCTGTCCAGGTTCTGCTCCAAATGTCATGTAATTTTAACATCATAGAATTGAGCTAATAATCTATAATGTCTTTTCCACCTTGATATATGTCATGTATTGACTGCATAATCACAAAATGTAGGTAACTTGAAAGAGTATTTTCATAATACTCATTATTCTGAGCATAAATTTGTTTTGTTTTGCAAATATAGTAATAGAATTTGATTCTAAATATAGAAATATGAAAATTATCTCCTAAAATTTTACTTTAGTTCATACTTTGAACCCATACAATTTACAGAACAGAAACTGCTAGCAAGAGCAGTACAAGACTGGTTTGATGCGGACTTCTTAGAAATACAGTTCCGGGGGCCCAAAGTGGCTCCAGCCGGATGTCGTGGCGCTTGCGAAGGCGAGGCCAAGAGTTCAAGGCCAACCAACCTCAGCAACCTTACAAGCTCTCAATGATTGGCAAAAAAAAAAAAAAAAAAAAAGAAATACAGTTCCTTAAACCCCAAGAGCAGACCTGTGAAGTAATTTGAATTAATCTAGTCTTCAGAATTCAGAAACCATATATATTTTAATATAAAATTTGGGAGGCAATTGTGATAGTTAATCACATTAATTTAAGGTTCTCATCAAATCATTATGATAATTAATATTTTCAAAGGGCACCCTATTCTCTAAGGATATTGGAAAGTCTTGCAGTTCACAGTAAGGAGTTTGTCTCTAAAAACATTGCTAATAATTACACAGATGGAAAAGGGAGCTAAATGTATTGAGCAGCTGAGGAACAAGCATGCTGTGTTGGGTGCTTGGTTTGGGTTTCCAACCACTCTTTGAAGTCAATATAATTAGCTCTAATTTACAGATAATAAAAAAAGGTCAAGAAAGATCAACAATTTTCCCAAAGTTTCAGAGGCAGAAAGGGTCAGAAATGGCATTCGAAATGAGTCTGTATAATTTGTTTTACTACCTAGAACTTTAAAATTAGTAAAGACTTTGTGGTTTTTGTAGTCTAGTCTCCCATCCAGTGCTGGCATGTCTTCTATGACCATTCAGCTTTATCAGCAAACCCTCCACCAAAATAAAAAAAAAAAGTCCTCCCCACCCGCAATATCTTCACATATCCATGCTGTGAAGATCCATATAAACAAAGAATCTTCAAAAATTGGAAAATGTAGCATCTTATGTAATTCATTTCCATTGTCAATGTATAATTTTAATGAATTTTTAATAAAATAATTCTAACAATTTTCACAGATACTGTCAATTTCATAATACAAAATGAAAAAAATAAGAAGATAACTAATAGAATTAAAGAAGATATAAGAAGGTAACTAACAACTAAAAATAGGAAAAATAATAAAGAAGGTAAGGATTTTCCTAATAGAACACTAAAGACATTTACAATAGTGCAGTTTGGGCAACCAATAAAATAAAATTAAGAGCCCAAAAACAATCTAATATGTAACATAAATAACAATGGAAAAGGTGGCCTTACAAATTGTGGAAGAATATGGATTAATACTGGGAAAATTCATTATCCACATAGAAAAAAATTACATTCCTACATCAGGTGATAAGCAAAAATTATTTCCAGATAAATATGGATTAATGACTAA